>OY748329.1:11202500-11670000 GCA_963556525.1 Cochlearia excelsa
TGTTTCAATAAGCTTTGTACAAGTTTGAAGAACTTAAGAAACATCTAACGACGCGTTTCTAGGACTCTAAACCAGGTTTCATGCAACATGAGTGCTTATAAATGTCTCATTGAGCTTTGTACAAGTTTGACGAACTTATGAAACATCTAACAACGCATTTCTAGGACTCTAAACCAAGTTTCATGCAACATGAGTGTATTAAGTGTCTCAATAAGCTTTGTACAAGTTTGACGAACTTATGAAACATCTGACGACGAGGTTTCCAGAACTCTAAACCAAGTTTAATGCTACATGAGTGCTTATAAGTGTCTCAATGATCTTTGTACAATTTGACGAACTTATGATACATCTAACAACGAGTTTCTAGGACTCTAAACCAAGTTTCATGCAACATGAATGCTTATAAGTGTCTCAATAAGCTTTGTACAAGTTTGTTGAACTTATGAAACATCTAACAACACGCTTTTTAGGATTCTAAACCAAGTTTCATGCAAAATGAGTGCTTATAAGTGTCTCAATGAGCTTTGTACAAGTTTGACGAACTTATGAAACATCTAACGACGCGTTTATAAGACTCTAAACCAAGTTTCATGCAACATGTGTGCTTATAAGTGTCTCAATGAGCTTTTTACAAGTTTGACGAACTTATGAAACATCTAACAACGCGTTTCTAGGATTCTAAACCAAGTTTCATGCAACATGGGTGATTATAAGTGTCTCAATGAGCTTTGTACAAGTTTGACGAACTTATGAAACATCTGACAACGCGTTTCTAGGACTCTAAGCCATGTTTCATGCAACATGAGTACTTATAAGTTCCTCAATGAGCTTTGTAGAAGTTTCACGAACTAATGAAACATCTAACAACGGGTTTCTAGGACTCTAAACCAAGTATCATGCAACAAGAGTGTTTATAAGTTCCTCAATGAGCTTTGTACAAGTTTGACAAACTTATGAAAAATATAACAATGCGTTTCTAGGACTCTAAACCAAGTTTCATGCAACATGAGTGATTATAAGTGTCTCAATGAGCTTTGTTAAAGTTTGACAAACTTATGTAACATCTAACAACGTGGTTTCTAGAACTCTAAACCAAGGTTCATGCAACATGAGTGCTTATAAACTCTTCAATGAGCTTTGTACAAGTTTCACGAACTAATGAAATATCTAACAACGCAATTCTAGGACTTTAAACCAAGTTTCATTCAACATTAGTGCTTATAAGTGTCTCAATGAGCTTTTTACAAGTTTGACGAACTTATGAAACATTTAACTTTGCGTTTCAAAGACTCTAAACCAAGTTTCATGCAACATAAGTGCTAATAAGTGTCTCAATGAGCTTTGAAAAAGTTTGAAAAACCTATGAAACATCTAACTACACAATTCTAGGACTCTAAACCAAGTTTCATGCAACATGAGTGTTTATAAATGTCTCAATGAGCTTTGTACAAGTTTGACGAACCTATGAAACATCTAACAACGCGTTTCTAAGACTCTAAACCAAGTTTTATGCAACATGAGTTCTTATAAGTGTCTCAATGAGATTTGTACAAGTTTGAGAAGCTTATGAAACATTTAACAACACGTTTCTGGGACTCTAAACCAAGTTTCATGCAACATGAATGCTTATAAGTGTCTCAATAAACTTTGTACAAGTTTGATGAAATTATAAAACATATAACAACGCGTTTCTAGGACTCTAAACCAAGTTTCATGCAACATGAATGCTTATAAGTGTGTCAATGAGATTTGTACAAGTTTGACGAACTTATGAAACATCTAACGACGCGTTTATAGGACTCTAAACCAAGTTTCATGCAACATGAGTGCTTAAAAGTGTCTCAATGAGCTTTGTACAAGTTTTACGAACTTATAAAACATCTAACAACGCGTTTCTAGGACTCTAAACCAAGTTTCATGCAACAGGAGTACTTATAAGTGTCTCAATGAGCTTTTTACAAGTTTGACCAACTTATGAAACATCTAACAACCCGTTTCTAGGACTCTAAACCAAGTTTCTTGCAACATGAGTGCTTATAATTTTCTTAATGAGTTTGTACGAGTTTGACGAACTTATGAAACCTCTAACATCGCGTTTCTAGGACTCTAAACCAAGTTTCATGCAACATGAGTGATTATAAGTGTCTCAATGAGCTTTGGTAAAGTTTGGCAAACTTATGAAACATATAACAATGTGGTTTCTAGAACTTAAGAAACATCTAACAACGCGTTTCTAGGACTCTAAACCAAGTTTCATGCAACATGAGTGATTATAAGTGTCTCAATGAGCTTTGGTAAAGTTTGACAAACTTATGAAACATCTAACAATGTGGTTTCTAGAACTTAAGAAATATCTAACAACGCGTTTCTAGGACTCTAAACCAAGTTTCATGTAACATGAGTGATTATAAGTGTCTCAATGAGCTTTGTACAAGTTTTACGAACTTATGAAACATCTAACAACGCGTTTCTAGGACTCTGAACAAGGTTTCATGCAACATGAGTGCTTATAAGTGTCTCAAGGAGCTTTGTACTAGTTTCACAAATTTATGAAACATCCAACAACGTGGTTTATAGGACTCTAAACCAAGTTTCGTGCAACATGAGTGATTATAAGTGTCTCAATGAGCTTTGTACAAGTTTGACGAACTTATGAGACATCTAACAACGCGTTTCTAGGACTCTAAACCAAGTTTCATGCAAAATGAGTGCTTATAAATGACTCAATGAGCTTTGTACAAAATTGACGAAATTATGAAACATCTAACAACGCGTTTCTAGGGCTCTAAACAATATTTCATGCAACATGAGTGCTTATAAGTGTCTCAATGAGTTTGTACAAGTTTCAAAAACTTATGAAACATCTAACAATGCGTTTCTCGAACTCTAAACCAAGTTTCATGCAACATTAGTGATTATAAGTGTCTCAATGAGCTTTGTTAAAGTTTGACAAACTTATGTAACATCTAACAACGTGGTTTCTAGAACTCTAAACCAGGGTTCATGCAACATGAGTGCTTATAAACTCCTCAATGAGCTTTGTACAAGTTTCACGAACTAATGAAATATCTAACAACGCAATTCTAGGACTTTAAACCAAGTTTCATTCAACATTAGTGCTTATAAGTGTCTCAATGAGCTTTTTACAAGTTTGACGAACTTATGAAACATTTAACTTTGCGTTTCTAAGACTCTAAACCAAGTTTCATGCAACATAAGTGCTAATAAGTGTCTCAATGAGCTTTGAAAAAGTTTGAAAAACCTATGAAACATCTAACTACGGAATTCTAGGACTCTAAACCAAGTTTCATGCAACATGAGTGTTTATAAATGTCTCAATGAGCTTTGTACAAGTTTGACGAACCTATGAAACATCTAACAACGCGTTTCTAAGACTCTAAACCAAGTTTCATGCAACATGAGTTCTTATAAGTGTCTCAATGAGATTTGTACAAGTTTGACGAGCTTATGAAATATTTAACAACACGTTTCTGGGACTCTAAACCAAGTTTCATGCAACATGAATGCTTATAAGTGTCTCAATAAACTTTGTACAAGTTTGATGAAATTATAAAACATATAACAACGCGTTTCTAGGACTCTAAACCAAGTTTCATGCAACATGAATGCTTATAAGTGTGTCAATGAGCTTTGTACAAGTTTGACGAACTTATGAAACATCTAACGACGCGTTTATAGGACTCTAAACCAAGTTTCATGCAACATGAGTGCTTATAAGTGTCTCAATGAGCTTTGTACAAGTTTAACGAACTTATAAAACATCTAACAACGCGTTTCTAGGACTCTAAACCAAGTTTCATGCAACATGAGTACTTATAAGTGTCTCAATGAGCTTTTTACAAGTTTGACCAACTTATGAAACATCTAACAACCCGTTTCTAGGACTCTAAACCAAGTTTCTTGCAACATGAGTGCTTATAATTGCCTTAATGAGTTTGTACGAGTTTGACGAACTTATGAAACCTCTAACATCGCGTTTCTAGGACTCTAAACCAAGTTTCATGCAACATGAGTGATTATAAGTGTCTCAATGAGCTTTGGTAAAGTTTGGCAAACTTATGAAACATCTAACAATGTGGTTTCTAGAACTTAAGAAACATCTAACAACGCGTTTCTAGGACTCTAAACCAAGTTTCATGCAACATGAGTGATTATAAGTGTCTCAATGAGCTTTGGTAAAGTTTGACAAACTTATGAAACATCTAACAATGTGGTTTCTAGAACTTAAGAAACATCTAACAACGCGTTTCTAGGACTCTAAACCAAGTTTCATGTAACATGAGTGAATATAAGTGTCTCAATGAGCTTTGTACAAGTTTCACGAACTTATGAAACATCCAACAACGCGTTTCTAGGACTCGAAACCAAGTTTCATGCAACATGAGTGCTTATAAATGACTAGTTTCATGCAAAATGAGTGCTTATAAATGACTCAATGAGCTTTGTACAAATTTGACGAACTTATGAAACATCTAACAACGCGTTTCTAGGCCTCTAAACAATGTTTCATGCAACATGAGTATTTATAAGTGTCTCAATGAGCCTTGTACAAGTTTGACGAACTTATGAAACATCTAATGACGCGGTTTCCAGGACTCTAAACCAAGTTTCATGCAGCATGAGTGCATATAAATGTCTCAATGAGCTTTGTACAAGTTTGACAAACTTATGAAACATCTAACAACGCATATCTAGGACTCTAAACCAAGTTTTATGCAACATGAGTGATTATAAGTGTTTCAATAAGCTTTGTACAAGTTTGACGAACTTATGAAACATCTAACGACGCGGTTTCCAGGACTCTAAACCAAGTTTCATGCTACATGAGTGCTTATAAGTGTCTCAATGAGCTTTGTACAATTTGACGAACTTAGGAAACATCTAACAACGCGTTTCTAGGACACTAAACCAAGTTTCATGCAACATTAGTGCTTATAAGTTTCTCAATGAGCTTTGTACAAGTTTCACAAACTTATGAAACATCTAACAACGCGTTTCTAGGACTGTAAACCAAGTTTCATGCAACATGAGTGCTTATAAGTGTCTCAATGAGCTTTGTACAAGTTTCACAAACTTATGAAACATCTAAAAACGCGTTTCTTAGACTCTGAACAAGGTTTCATGCAACATGAGTGCTTATAAGTGTCTAACTGAGCTTTGTACTAGTTTCACGAATTTATAAAAACATCTAACAACGTGGTTTCTAGGACTCTAAACCAAGTTTCATGCAACATGAGTGATTATAAGTGTCTCAATGAGCTTTGTACACGTTTGACGAACTTATGAGACATCTAACAACGCGTTTCTAGGACTTTGAACCAAGATTCATGCAACATGAGTGCTTATAATTGTCTCAATGAGCTTTGTACAAGTTTCTCGAACTTATGAAACATATAACAACGCGGTTCTAGGACTCGAAACCAAGTTTCATGCAACATGAGTGCTTATAAATGACTCAATGAGCTTTGTACAAATTTTTCGAACTTATGAAACATTTAACAACGCGTTGCTAGGACTCTAAACAAAGTTTCATGCAACATGAGTGCTTATAAGTGTCTCAATGAGCTTTGTACAAGTTTGACGAACTTATGAAAGATCTAACGACGCGGTTTCCAGGACTCTAAACCAAGTTTCATACAACATGAGTACTTATAAGTGTCTCAATGAGCTTTGTACAAGTTTGGCAAACTTATGAAACATCTAACAACGTGTTTCTAGGACTCTAAACCAAGTTTCATGCAACATGAGTGCTTATAAGTGTCTCAATAAGCTTTATACAAGTTTCACGAACTTATGAAATATCTGACAACAAGGTTACTAGGACTCTAAACCAAGTTTCATGCAACATGAGTGCTTATAAGTGTCTCAATGAGCTTTGTACAAGTTTGAAGAACTTATGAAATATCTATCAACGAGTTTCTAGGACTCTAAACCAAGTTTCATGCAACATTAGTGCTTATAAGTGTCTCAATGAGCTTTGTACAAGTTTGACGAACTTACGAAACATCTAACAACGCGTTTATAGGACTCTAAACCAAGTTTCATGCAACATGAGTGCTTATAAGTGTCTCAATGAGCTTTGTACAAGTTGGACGAACTTATGAAACATCTAACAACGGGTTTCTAGGACTCGAAACCAAGTTTCATGCAATATGAGTGCATATAAGTGTCTCAATGAGCTTTGTACAAGTTTGACGAATTTAGGAAACATCTAACAACGCGTTTCTAGGACTCTATACCAAGTTTCATGAAACATGAGTGCTTATAAGTTTCTCAATGAACTTTTTATAAGTTTGACGAACTTATGAAACCTCTAACATCGCGTTTTTAGGACTCTAAACCAAGTTTCATGCAACATGAGTGATTATAAGTGTCTCAATGAGATTTGGTAAAGTTTGACAAACTTATGAAACATCTAACAATGTGGTTTCTAGAACTTAAGAAACATCTAACAACGCGTTTCTAGGACTCTAAACCAAGTTTCATGTAACATGAGTGCATATAAGTGTCTCAATGAGCTTTGTACAAGTTTGACGAACTTATGAAACATCTAACAACGCGTTTCTAAAACTCTAAACCAAGTTTCATGCAACATGAGTTCTTATAAGTGTCTCAATGAGATTTGTAAAAGTTTGACGAACTTATGAAACATTTAACAACACGTTTCTGGGACTCTAAACCAAGTTTCATGCAACATGAGTGCTTATAAGTTTCTCAATAAACTTTGTTCAAATTTGACGAACTTATAAAACATATAACAACGCGTTTCTAGGACTCTTAACCAAGTTTCATGCAACATGAGTGCTTATAAGTGTCTCAATGAGCTTTGTACAAGTTTTACGAACTTATGAAACATATAACAAAGCGTATCTAAGAATCTAAACCAAGTTGAATGCAACATGAGTGTTTATAAGTTTCTCAATGAGCTTTGTACAAGTTTCACGAACTTATGAAACATCTAACAACGCGTTTCTAGGACTCTAAACAAGTTTTATGCAAGATGAGTGCTTATAACTGTCTCAATGAGCTTTGTACAAGTTTGACGAAGTTATGAAACATCTAACAACGCGTTTCCGCGACTCTAAACCAGGTTTCATGCAACATGAGTGATTATAAGTGTCTCAATGAACTTTGTACAAGTTTTACGAACTTATGAAACATATAACAACGCGTTTCTAGGACTCTAAACCAAGTTTCACGCAACATGAGTGCTTATAAGTTCCTCAATGATCTTTTTACAAGTTTCACGAACTTATGAAACATCTAACAACGCGTTTCTAGGACTCTAAACCAAGTTTCATGCAACATGAGTGCTTATAAGTATCTGAATGAGCTTTGTACAAGTTTCACGAATTATGAAACATCTAACAACGCGTTTCTAGGATTCTAAACCAAGTTTCATGCAACATGAGTTATAAGTGTCTTAATGAGTTTGTACAAGTTTGACGAACTTATGAAACCTCTAACAGCGCGTTTCTAGGACTCTAAACCCAATTTCATGCAACATGAGTGATTATAAGTATCTCAATGAGCTTTGGTAAAGTTTGACAAACTTAAGAAACATCTAACAATGTGGTTTCTAGAACTTAAGAAACATCTAACAACGCGTTTCTAGGACTCTAAACCAAGTTTCACGTAACATGAGTGATTATAAGTGTCTCAATGAGCTTTGTACTAGTTTCACAAATTTATGAAACATCCAACAACGTGGTTTATAGGACTCTAAACCAAGTTTCGTGCAACATGAGTGATTATAAGTGTCTCAATGAGCTTTGTACAAGTTTGACGAACTTATGAGACATCTTACAACGCGTTTCTAGGACTCTAAACCAAGTTTCATGCAAAATGAGTGCTTATAAATGACTCAATGAGCTTTGTACAAAATTGAAAAAATTATGAAACATCTAACAACGCATTTCTAGGGCTCTAAACAATGTTTCATGCAACATGAGTGCTTATAAGTGTCTCAATGAGTTTGTACAAGTTTCAAAAACTTATGAAACATCTAACAATGCGTTTCTCGGACTCTAAACCAAGTTTCATGCAACATTAGTGATTATAAGTGTCTCAATGAGCTTTGTACAAGTTTCACAAACTTATGAAATATCCAACAACGCGTTTCTAGGACTCGAAACCAAGTTTCATGCAACATGAGTGCTTATAAATGACTAGTTTCATGCAACATGAGTGCTTATAAATGACTCAATGAGCTTTGTACAAATTTGACGAACTTATGAAACATCTAACAATGCGTTTCTAGGCCTCTAAACAATGTTTCATGCAACATGAGTGTTTATAAGTGACTCAATGAGCCTTGTACAATTTTGACGAACTTATGAAACATCTAACGACGCGGTTTCCAGGACTCTAAACCAAGTTTCATGCAACATGAGTGCTTATAAGTGTCTCACTGAGCTTTGTACAAGTTTGAAGAACTTATGAAATATCTAACAACGAGTTTCTAGGACTCTAACCCAAGTTTCATGCAACATTAATGCTTATAAGTGTCTCAATGAGCTTTGTACAAGTTTGACGAACTTATGAAACATCTAACAACGCGTTTATAGGACTCTAAACCAAGTTTCATGCAACATGAGTGCTTATAAGTGTCTCAATGAGCTTTGTACAAGTTGGACGAACTTATGAAACATCTAACAACGCGTTTCTAGGACTCGAAACCAAGTTTCATGCAATATGAGTGCATATAAGTGTCTCAATGAGCTTTGTACAAGTTTGACGAATTTAGGAAACATCTAACAACGCGTTTCTAGGACTCTATACCAAGTTTCATGAAACATGAGTGCTTATAAGTTTTTCAATGAACTTTTTATAAGTTTGATGAACTTATGAAACATCTAACAACCCGTTTCTAGGACTCTAAACTAAGTTTCTTGCAACATGAGATCTTATAAGTGTCTTAATGAGTTTGAACAAGTTTGACGAACTTATGAAACCTCTAACATCGCGTTTTTAGGACTCTAAACCAAGTTTCATGCAACATGAGTGATTATAAGTGTCTCAATGAGATTTGGTAAAGTTTGACAAACTTATGATACATCTAACAATGTGGTTTCTAGAACTTAAGAAACATCTAACAACGCGTTTCTAGGACTCTAAACCAAGTTTCATGTAACATGAGTGCTTATAAGTGTCTCAATGAGCTTTGTACAAGTTTGAAGAACTTATGAAACATCTAACAACGCGTTTCTAAGACTCTAAACCAAGTTTCATGCAACATGAGTTCTTATAAGTGTCTCAATGAGATTTGTAAAAGTTTGACGAACTTATGAAACATTTAACAACACGTTTCTGGGACTCTAAACCAAGTTTCATGCAACATGAGTGCTTATAAGTTTCTCAATAAACTTTGTACAAATTTGACGAACTTATAAAACATATAACAACGCGTTTCTAGGACTCTTAACCAAGTTTCATGCAACATGAGTGCTTATAAGTGTCTCAATGAGCTTTGTACAAGTTTTATGAACTTATGAAACATATAACAAAGCGTATCTAAGAATCTAAACCAAGTTGAATGCAACATGAGTGTTTATAAGTTTCTCAATGAGCTTTGTACAAGTTTCACGAACTTATGAAACATCTAACAACGCGTTTCTAGGACTCTAAACAAGTTTTATGCAAGATGAGTGCTTATAACTGTCTCAATGAGCTTTGTACAAGTTTGACGAAGTTATGAAACATCTAACAACGCGTTTCCGCGATTCTAAACCATGTTTCATGCAACATGAGTGATTATAAGTGTCTCAATGAACTTTGTACAAGTTTTACGAACTTATGAAACATATAACAACGCGTTTCTAGGACTCTAAACCAAGTTTCACGCAACATGAGTGCTTATAAGTTCCTCAATGATCTTTTTACAAGTTTCACGAACTTATGAAACATCTAACAACGCGTTTCTAGGACTCTAAACAATGTTTCATGCAACATGAGTGCTTATAAGTATCTGAATGAGCTTTGTACAAGTTTCACGAATTATGAAACATCTAACAACGCGTTTCTAGGATTCTAAACCAAGTTTCATGCAACATGAGTGCTTATAAGTGTCTTAATGAGTTTGTACAAGTTTGACGAACTTATGAAACCTCTAACAGCGCGTTTCTAGGACTCTAAACCCAATTTCATGCAACATGAGTGATTATAAGTATCTCAATGAGCTTTGGTAAAGTTTGACAAACTTATGAAACATCTAACAATGTGGTTTCTAGAACTTAATAAACATCTAACAACGCGTTTCTAGGACTCTAAACCAAGTTTCACGTAACATGAGTGATTATAAGTGTCTCAATGAGCTTTGTACAAGTTTGACGAACTTATGAAACATCTAACAACGCGTTTCTAGGACTGTGAACAAGGTTTCATGCAACATGAGTGCTTATAAGTGTCTCAAGGAGCTTTGTACTAGTTTCACAAATTTATGAAACATCCAACAACGTGGTTTATAGGACTCTAAACCAAGTTTCGTGCAACATGAGTGATTATAAGTGTCTCAATGAGCTTTGTACAAGTTTGACAAACTTATGAAACATCTAACAACGCATTTCTAGGACTCTAAACCAAGTTTCATGCAACATGAGTGCTTATAAGTGTCTCAATGAGCTTTGTACAAGTTTGACGAACTTATGAAACATCTAACAACGCGTTTCTAGGAATGTAAACCAAGTTTCATGCAACATGAGTGCTTATAAGTGTCTCAATGAGCTTTGTACAAAATTGAAAAAATTATGAAACATCTAACAACGCGTTTCTAGGGCTCTAAACAATGTTTCATGCAACATGAGTACTTATAAGTGTCTCAATGAGTTTGTACAAGTTTCAAAAACTTAGGAAACATCTACCAACACGTTTCTAGGACCCTAAACCAAGTTTCATGCAACATTAGTGATTATAAGTGTCTCAATGAGCTTTGTACAAGTTTGACGAACTTATGAAACATCCAACAACGCGTTTTCTAGGACTCGAAACCAAGTTTCATGCAACATGAGTGCTTATAAATGACTAGTTTCATGCAACATGAGTGCTTATAAATGACTCAATGAGCTTTGTACAAATTTGACGAACTTATGAAACATCTAACAACGCGTTTCTAGGCCTCTAAACAATGTTTCATGCAACATGAGTGTTTATAAGTGACTCAATGAGCCTTGTACAATTTTGACGAACTTATGAAACATCTAACAACATGTTTCTAGGACTCTAAACCAAGTTTCATACATGAGTGCTTATAAGTGTCTCAAAAGCTTTGTACAAGTTTGACGAATTTATGAAACATCTAACGACGCGTTTCTAGGACTCTAAACCAAGTTTCATGCAACATGAGTGCTTATAAATGTCTCAATGAGCTTTGTACAAGTTTGACAAACTTATGAAACATCTAACAACGCATTTCTAGGACTCTAAACCAAGTTTCATGCAACATGAGTGCTTATAAGTGTCTCAATGAGCTTTGTACAAGTTTGACGAACTTATGAAACATCTAACAACGCGTTTCTAGGAATGTAAACCAAGTTTCATGCAACATGAGTGCTTATAAGTGTCTCAATGAGCTTTGTACAAGTTTTACGAACTTATGAAACATCTAACAACGCGTTTTCTAGGACTCTAAACCAAGTTTCATGCAACATGAGTGCTTATAAGTATCTCAATGAGCTTTGTACAAGTTTGACGAACTTATGAAACATCTAACGACGCGGTTTCCAGGACTCTAAACCAAGTTTCATGCAACATTAGTACTTATAAGTGTCTCTATGAGCTTTGTACAAGTTTGACAAACTTATGAAACATCTAACAAAGCGTTTCTAGGACTCTAAACCAAGTTTCATGCAACATGAGTGCTTATAAGTGTCTCAATGAGCTTTATACAAGTTTCACGAACTTATGAAATATCTGACAACAAGGTTACTAGGACTCTAAACCAAGTTTCATGCAACATGAATGCTTATAAGTGTCTCGATGAGCTTTGTAAAAGTTTGACGAACTTATGATACATCTAACGACGCGTTTATAGGACTCTAAACCAAGTTTCAAGCAACATGAGTGCTTATAAGTGTCTCAATGAGCTTTGTACAAGTTTGACGAACTTATGAAACATCTAACAACGCGTTTTCTATGATTCTAAACCAAGTTTCATGCAACATGAGTGCTTATAAGTGTCTCAATGAGCTTTGTACAAGTTTGACAAACTTATGAAACATCTAACGACGCGGTTTCCAGGACTCTAAACCAAGTTTCATGCAACATGAGTACTTATAAGTGTCTCAATGAGCTTTGTACAAGTTTGACAAACTTATGAAACATCTAACAACGCGTTTTCTAGGATTCTAAACAAAGTTTCATGCAACATGAGTGCTTAAAAGTGTCTCAATGAGCTTTGTACAATTTTGAGAACTTATGAAACATCTAACAACGCGTTTCTAGGACTCTAAACCAAGTTTCATGCAACATGAGTGCTTATAAGTGTCTCAATGAGCTTTATACAAGTTTCACGAACTTATGAAATATCTGACAACAAGGTTACTAGGACTCTAAACCAAGTTTCATGCAACATGAGTGTTTATAAGTGTCTCAATGAGCTTTGTACAAGTTTGACGAACTTATGAAATATCTAACAACGCGTTTCTAGGACTCTAAACCAAGTTTCATGCAACATTAATGCTTATAAGTGTCTCAATTAGCTTTATACAAGTTTGACGAACTTATGAAACATCTAACACCGCTTTTCTAGGACTCTAAACCAAGTTTCATGCAACTTGAGTGCTTATAAGTGTCTCAATGTGCTTTGTACAAGTTTGACGAACTTATGAAACTTCTAACAACGCGTTTTTAGGACTCTAAACCAAGTTTCATGCAACATGAGTGCTTATAAGTGTCTCAATGAGCTTTGTACAAGTTTGACGAACTTATGAAACATCTAACAAAGTGTTTCTAGGACTCGAAACCAAGTTTCATGCAACATGAGTGCTTATAAGTGTCTCAATGAGCTTTGTACAAGTTTGACGAACTTAGGAAACATCTAACAACGCAATTCTAGGACTCTAAACCAAGTTTCATGCAACATGAGTGCTTATAAGAGTCTCAATGAGCTTTGTACAAGTTTGACGAACTTAGGAAACATCTAACAACGCGTTTCTAGGATTCTAAACCAAGTTTCATGCAACATGAGTGCTTATAAGTGTCTCAATGAGCTTTGTAAAAGTTTGACGAACTTATGAAGCATCTAACAACACGTTTTCTAGGACTCTAAACCAAGTTTCATGCAACATGAGTGCTTATAAGTGTCTCAATGAGATTTGTACAAGTTTGAAGAACTTATGAAACATCTAACAACGCGTTTCTAAGTCTCTAAACCAAGTTTCATGCAACATGAGTGCCGATAAGTGTCTCAATGAGCTTTGTACAAGTTTGACGAACTTATGAAACATCTAACAACGCGTTTCTAGGACTCTAAACCAAGTTTCATGCAACATGAGTGCCTATAAGTGTCTTAATGAGCTTTGTATAAGTTTGACGAACTTAGGAAACATCTAACAACGCGTTTCTAGGACCCTAAACTAAGTTTCATGCAACATGACTGCTTATAAGTTTCTCAAGGAGCTTTGTACAAGTTTCACGAACTTATGAAACATCTAACAACGCGTTTCTAGTTCTCTAAACCAAGTTTCATGCAACATGAGTGCTTATGAATGTCACAATGAGCTTTGTACAAGTTTCACGAACTTATGAAACATCTAACAACGCGTTTCTAGGGCTTTAAACAAAGTTTCATGCAACATGAATGCTTATAAGTGTCGCAATGAGCTTTGTACAAGTTTCACGAACTTATGAAATATCTAACAACAAGGGTGCTAAGACTCTAAACCAAGTTTCGCGCAACATTAGTGATTATAACTGTCTCAATGAGCTTTGTACAAGTTTGACCATTTTATGAAACATCTAACAACGCGTTTCTATGACTATAAACAAAGTTTCATGCAACATGAGTGCTTATAAGTGTCTCAATGAGCTTTGTACAAGTTTTACGAACTTATGAAACATCTAACAACGCGTTTCTAGAACTCTAAACCAAGTTTCATGCAACATGAATGCTTATAAGTTTCTCAATGAGCTTTGTACTAGTTTGAAGAACTTATGAAATATCTAACAACGTGGTTGTTAGAAATCTAAACAAAGTTTCATGCAACATGAGTGCTTAAAAGTGTCTCAATGAGCTTTGTACAAGTTTGACGAACTTATGAAACATCTAACAACGCGTTTCTAGGACTGTAAACCAAGTTTCATGCAACATGAGTGCTTATAAGTGTCTCAATGAGCTTTGTACAAGTTTGACAAACTTATAAAACATCTAACAACGCGTTTCTAGGACTCTGAACAAAGTTTCATGCAACATGAGTGCTTATAAGTGTCTCAATGAGCTTTGTACAAGTTTGACGAACTTATGAAACATCTAACAACGCGTTTCTAGGACTGTAAACCAAGTTTCATGCAACATGAGTGCTTATAAGTGTCTCAATGAGCTTTTTACATGTTTGACAAACTTATGAAACATCTAACAACGCGTTTCTAGGACTTTGAACAAGGTTTCATGCAACATGAGTGTTTATAAGTTTTTCAATGAGATTTGTACTAGTTTCACGAATTTATGAAACATCTAACAACGTGGTTTCTAGGACTCTAACCCAATTTTCATGCAACATGAGTGATTATAAGTCTCTCAATGAGCTTTGTACAAGTTTGACGAACTTATGAAACATCTAACAACGCATTTCTAGGACTCTAAACCAAGTTTCATGCAACATGAGTGATTATAAGTGTCTCAATAAGCTTTGTACAAGTTTGACGAACTTATGAAACATCTAACGACGCGGTTTCCAGGACTCTAACCCAAGTTTCATGCTACATGAGTGCTTATAAGTGTCTCAATGAGTTTTGTACAAATTGACGAACTTATGATACATCTAACAACGAGTTTCTAGGACTCTAAACCAAGTTTCATGCAACATGAGTGCTGATAAGTGTCTCAATGAGCTTTGTACAAGTTTGACGAACTTATGAAACATCTAACAACGCGCTTTTTAGGATTCTAAACCAAGTTTCATGCAACACGAGTGCTTATAAGTGTCTCAATGAGCTTTGTACAAGTTTGACGAATTTATGAAAAACCTAACAATGCGTTTCTGGGACTCTAAACAAAGTTTCATGCAACATTAGTGCTTATAAGTTTCTCAATGAGCTTAGTACAAGTTTTACGAACTTATGAAACATCTAACAACCCGTTTCTAGGACTTTAAACCAAGTTTCATGCAACATGAGTGCTTATAAGTGTCTCAATGAGCTTTGTAAAAGTTTGACGAACTTATGAAACATCTAAAAACGCGTTTCTAGGACTCAAAACCAAGTTTAATGCAACATGAGTGCTTATAAGTGTCTTAATGAGCTTTGTATAAGTTTGACGAACTTAGGAAACATCTACCAACACGTTTCTAGGACCCTAAACCAAGTTTCATGCAACATGAGTGCTTATAATTGTCTCAATGAGCTTTGTACTAGTTTGACGAACTTATGAAATATCTAACAACGTGGTTGTTAGGACTCTAAACAAAGTTTCATGCAACATGAGCGGTTATAAGTGTCTGAATGAGCTTTGTACAAGTTTGACGAACTTATGAAACATCTAACAACGCGTTTCTAGGATTGTAAACCAAGTTTCATGCAACATGAGTGCTTATAAGTGTCTCAATGAGCTTTGTACAAGTTTGACAAACTTATGAAACATCTAACAACGAGTTTCTAGGACTCTGAACAAGGTTTCATGCAACATGAGTGCTTATAAGTGTCTCAATGAGCTTTGTACTAGTTTCACGAATTTATGAAATATCTAACAATGTGGTTTCTAGGACTCTAAACCAAGTTTCATGAAACATGAGTGATTATAACTGTCTCAATGAGCTTTGTACAAGTTTGACGAACTTATGAGACATCTTACAATGCGTTTCTAGGACTCTAAACCAAGTTTCATTCAACATGAGTGCTTATAATTGTCTCAATGAGCTTTGTACAAGTTTCCCGAACTTATGAAACATCTAACAACACGTTTCTAGGACTCGAAACCAAGTTTCATGCAGCATGACTGCTTATAAATGACTCAATGAGCTTTGTACAAATTTGACGAACTTATGAAACATCTAACAACGCGTTTCTAGGACTCTAAACAATGTTTCATGCAACATGAGTGCTTATAAGTGTCTCAATGAGATTTGTACAAGTTTGACGAACTTATGAAACATCTAACGACGCGGTTTCCAGGACTCTAAACCAAGTTTCATGCAACATGAGTGCTTATAAGTGTCTCAATGAGCTTTGTACAATTTGACGAACTTATGAAACATCTAACAACGCATTTCTAGGACTCTAAACCAAGTTTCATGCAACATGAGTGATTATAAGTGTCTCAATGAGTTTTGTACAAGTTTGACGAACTTATGAAAAATCTAACAACGATTTTCTAGGACTCTAAACCAAGTTTCATGCAACATGAGTGCTTATAAGTGTCTCAATGAGCTTTGTACAAGTTTGACGAACTTATGAAACATCTAACAACGAGTTTCTAGGATTCTAAACCAAGTTTCATGCAACATAAGTGCTTATAAGTGTCTTGATGAGCTTTGTATAAGTTTGACGAACTTAGGAAACATCTAACAACGCGTTTCTAGGACCCTAAACAAAGTTTCATGCAACATGAGTGCTTATAATTGTCACAATGATCTTTGTACAAGTTTGACGAACTTATGAAACATCTAACAACTCATTTCTAGGACTCTAAACCAAGTTTCATGCAACATGAGTGATTATAAGTGTCTCAAAAAGCTTTGTACAAGTTTGACGAACTTATGAAACATCTAACGACGCGGTTTCCAGGACTTTAACCCAAGTTTCATGCTACATGAGTGCTTATAAGTGTCTCAATGAGCTTTGTACAAATTGACGAACTTATGATACATCTAACAACGAGTTTCTAGGACTCTAAACCAAGTTTCATGCAACATGAATGCTTATAAGTGTCTCAATGAGCTTTGTACAAGTTTGACGAACTTATGAAACATCTAACGACGCGTTTATAGGACTCTAAACCAAGTTTCATGCAACATGAGTGCTTCTAAGTGTCTCAATGAGCTTTATACAAGTTTCACTAACTTATGAAATATCTAACAACAAGGTTACTAGGACTCTAAACCAAGTTTCATGCAACATGAGTGCTTATAAGTGTCTCAATGAGCTTTGTACAAGTTTGACGAACTTATGAAATATCTAACAACGCGTTTCTAGGAATCTAAACCAAGTTTCATGCAAAATTAGTGCTTATAAGTGTCTCAATGAGCTTTGTACAAGTTTGACGAACTTATGAAACATCTAACAACGCGTTTCTAGGACTCTAAACAAAGTTTCATGCAACATGAGTGCTTATAAGTGTCTCAATGAGCTTTGTACAAGTTTGACGAACTTATGAAACATCTAACAACACGTTTCTAGGACTCTAAACCAAGTTTCATGCAACATGAGTTCTTATAAGTGTCTCAATGAGCTTTGTACAAGTTTGACGAACTTAGGAAACATCTAACAACACGTTTCTAGGACTCTAAACCAAGTTTCATGCAACATGAGTGCTTATAAGTTTCTCAATGAGCTTTGTACAAGTTTCACAAACTTATGAAACATCTAACAACGCGTTTCTAGGATTCTAAACCAAGTTTCATGCAACATGAGTGCTGATAAGTGTCTCAATGAGCTTTGTACAAGTTTGACGAAATTATGAAACATCTAACAACGCGTTTTCTAGGACTCTAAACAAGGTTTCATGCCACATGAGTGCTTATAAGTGTCTCAATGAGCTTTGTATAAGTTTGAAGAACTTATGAAACATCTAACAACGTGTTTCTAGGACTCTAAACCAAGTTTCATGCAACATGAGTGCTGATAAGTGTCTCAATGAGCTTTATACAAGTTTGACGAACTTATGAAACATCTAACAACACGCTTTTTAGGATTCTAAACCAAGTTTCATGCAACATGAGTGCTTATAAGTGTTTCAATGAGCTTTGTACAAGTTTGACGAACTTATGAAAAATCTAACAATGCGTTTCTGGGACTCTAAACCAAGTTTCATGCAACATTAGTGCTTATAAGTTTCTCAATGAGCTTAGTACAAGTTTTACGAACTTATGAAACATCTAACAACTCGTTTCTCGGACTTTAAACCAAGTTTCATGCAACATGAGTGCTTATAAGTGTCTCAATGAGCTTTGTACAAGTTTGACGAACTTATGAAACATCTAACAACGCGTTTCTAGTTCTCAAAACCAAGTTTAATGCAACATGAGTGCTTATAAGTGTCTTAATGAGCTTTGTATAAGTTTGACGAACTTAGGAAACATCTACCAACGCGTTTCTAGGACCCTAAACCAAGTTTCATGCAACATGAGTGCTTATAATTGTCTCAATGAGCTTTGTACTAGTTTGACGAACTTATGAAATATCGAACAACGTGGTTGTTAGGACTCTAAACAAAGTTTCATGCAACATGAGTGCTTATAAGTGTCTGAATGAGCTTTTTACAAGTTTGACGAACTTATGAAACATCTAACAACGCGTTTCTAGGATTGTAAACCAAGTTTCATGCAACATGAGTGCTTATAAGTGTCTCAATGAGCTTTGTACAAGTTTGACAAACTTATCAAACATCTAACAACGAGTTTCTAGGACTTTGAACATGGTTTCATGCAACATGAGTGCTTATAAGTGTCTCAATGAGCTTTGTACTAGTTTCACGAATTTATGAAATATCTAACAACGTGGTTTCTAGGACTCTAAACCAAGTTTCATGAAACATGAGTGATTATAACTGTCTCAATGAGCTTTGTACAAGTTTGACGAACTTATAAGACATCTTACAACGCGTTTCTAGGACTCTAAACCAAGTTTCATTCAACATGAGTGATTATAAGTGTCTCAATGAGCTTTGTACAAGTTTGAAGAACTTATGAAACATCTAACGACGAGGTTTCCAGGACTCTAAACCAAGTGTCATGCAACATGAGTGCTTATAAGTGTCTCAATGAGCTTTGTACAATTTGACGAACTTATGAAACATTTAACAACGCATTTCTAGGACTCTAAACCACGTTTCATGCAACATGAGTGATTATTAGTGTCTCAATGAGTTTTGTACAAGTTTGACGAACTTATGAAACATCTAACAACAATTTTCTAGGACTCTAAACCAAGTTTCATGCAACATGAGTGCTGATAAGTGTCTCAATGAGCTTTGTACAAGTTTGACGAACTTATGAAATATCGAACAACGTGGTTGTTAGGACTCTAAACAAAGTTTCATGCAACATGAATGCTTATAAGTGTCTGAATGAGCTTTTTACAAGTTTGACGAACTTATGAAACATCTAACAACGCGTTTCTAGGATTGTAAGCCAAGTTTCATGCAACATGAGTGCTTATAAGTGTCTCAATGAGATTTGTACAAGTTTGACAAACTTATGAAACATCTAACAACGAGTTTCTAGGACTCTGAACATGGTTTCATGCAACATGAGTGCTTATAAGTGTCTCAATGAGCTTTGTACTAGTTTCACGAATTTATGAAATATCTAACAACGTGGTTTCTAGGACTCTAAACCAAGTTTCATGAAACATGAGTGATTATAACTGTCTCAATGAGCTTTGTACAAGTTTGACGAACTTATGAGACATCTTACAACGCGTTTCTAGGACTCTAAACCAAGTTTCATTCAACATGAGTGATTATAAGTGTCTCAATGAGCTTTGTACAAGTTTGACGAACTTATGAAACATCTAACGACGCGGTTTCCAGGACTCTAAACCAAGTTTCATGCAACATGAGTGCTTATAAGTGTCTCAATGAGCTTTGTACAATTTGACGAACTTATGAAACATCTAACAACGCATTTCTAGGACTCTAAACCACGTTTCATGCAACATGAGTGATTATAAGTGTCTCAATGAGTTTTGTACAAGTTTGACGAACTTATGAAACATCTAACAACGATTTTCTAGGACTCTAAACCAAGTTTCATGCAACATGAGTGCTTATAAGTGTCTCAATGAGCTTTGTACAAGTTTGACGAACTTATGAAACATCTAACAACGAGTTTCTAGGATTCTAAACCAAGTTTCATGCAACATGAGTACTTATAAGTGTCTTAATGAGCTTTGTATAAGTTTGACGAACTTAGGAAACATCTAAAAACACGTTTCTAGGACCCTAAACAAAGTTTCATGCAACATGAGTGCTTATAATTGTCACAATGAGCTTTGTACAAGTTTGACGAACTTATGAAACATCTAACAACGCGGTTTCCAGTAATCTAACCCAAGTTTCATGCTACATGAGTGCTTATAAGTGTCTCAATGAGCTTTGTACAAATTGACGAACTTATGATACATCTAACAAAGAGTTTCTAGGACTCTAAACCAAGTTTCATGCAACATGAATGCTTATAAGTGTCTCAATGAGCTTTGTACAAGTTTGACGAACTTATGAAACATCTAACAACGCGTTTCTAGGACTCAAAACCAAATTTCATGAAACATGAGTGCATATAATTGTCTTAATGAGCGTTGTATAAGTTTGACGAACTTAGGAAACATCTACCAACGCGTTTCTAGGACCCTAAACCAAGTTTCATGCAACATGAGTGCTTATAATTGTCTCAATGAGCTTTGTACTAGTTGAACGAACTTATGAAATATCTAACAACGTGGTTGTTAGGACTCTAAACAAAGTTTCATGCAACATGAGTGCTTATAAGTGTCTGAATGAGCTTTTTACAAGTTTGACGAACTTATGAAACATCTAACAACGCGTTTCTAGGAGTGTAAACCAAGTTTCATGCAACATGAGTGCTTATAAGTGTCTCAATGAGCTTTGTACAAGTTTGACAAACTTATGAAACATCTAACAACGCGTTTCTAGGACTCTGAACAAGGTTTCATGCAACATGAGTGCTTATAAGTGTCTCCATGAGCTTTGTACTAGTTTCACGAATTTATGAAACATCTAACAACGTGGTTTATAGGACTCTAAACCAAGTTTCATTCAACATGAGTGATTATAAGTGTCTCAATGAGCTTTGTACAAGTTTGACGAACTTATGAAACATCTAACAACGCGTTTCTAGGACTCTAAACCAAGTTTCATGCAACATGAGTGCTTATAAGTGTCTCAATGAGCTTTGTACAAGTTTGACGAACTTATGAAACATCTAACAACGAGTTTCTAGGATTCTAAACCAAGTTTAATGCAACATGAGTGCTTATAAGTGTCTTAATGAGCTTTGTATAAGTTTGACGAACTTAGGAAACATCTAACAACGCGTTTCTAGGACCCTAAACAAAGTTTCATGCAACATGAGTGCTTATAATTGTCACAATGAGCTTTGTACAAGTTTGACGAACTTATGAAACATCTAACAATGCATTTCTAGGACTCTAAACAAAGTTTCATGCAACATGAGTGATTATAAGTGTCTCAAAAAGCTTTGTACAAGTTTGACGAACTTATGAAACATCTAACGACGCAGTTTCCAGGACTCTAACCCAAGTTTCATGCTACATGAGTGCTTATAAGTGTCTCAATGAGCTTTGTACAAATTGACGAACTTATGATACATCTAACAACGAGTTTCTAGGACTCTAAACCAAGTTTCATGCAACATAAATGCTTATAAGTGTCTCAATGAGCTTTGTACAAGTTTGACGAACTTATGAAACATCTAACGACGCGTTTATAGGACTATAAACCAAGTTTCATGCAACACGAGTACTTATAAGTGTCTCAATGAGCTTTGTAAAAGTTTGACGAACTTATGAAACATCTAACAACGCGCTTTTTAGGATTCTAAACCAAGTTTCATGCAACATTAGTGCTTATAAGTGTCTCAATGAGCTTTGTACAAGTTTGACGAACTTATGAAAAATCTAACAATGCTTTTCTGGGACTCTAAACCAAGTTTCATGCAACATTAGTGCTTATAAGTTTCTCAATGAGCTTAGTACAAGTTTTACGTACATATGAAACATCTAACAACCCGTTTCTAGGACATTAAACCAAGTTTCATGCAACATGAGTGCTTATAAGTGTCTCAATGAGCTTTGTACAAGTTTGAAGAACTTATGAAACATCTAACAACGCGTTTCTAGGACTCAAAACCAAGTTTCATGCAACATGAGTGCTTATAAGTGTCTTAATGAGCTTTGTATAAGTTTGACGAACTTAGGAAACATCTACCAACGCGTTTCTAGGACCCTAAACCAAGTTTCATGTAACATGAGTGCTTATAATTGTCTCAATGAGCTTTGTACTAGTTTGACGAACTTATGAAATATCTAACAACGTGGTTGTTAGGACTCTAAACAAAGTTTCATGCAACATGAGTGCTTATAAGTGTCTGAATGAGCTTTGTACAAGTTTGACGAACTTATGAAACATCTAACAACGCGTTTCTAGGATTGTAAACCAAGTTTCATGCAACATGAGTGCTTATAAGTGTCTCAATGAGCTTTGTACAAGTTTGACAAACTTATGAAATCTAACAACGCGTTTCTAGGACTCTGAACAAGGTTTCATGCAACATGAGTGCTTATAAGTGTCTCAATGAGCTTTGTACTAGTTTCACGAATTTATGAAACATCTAACAATGTGGTTTCTAGGACTCTAAACCAAGTTTCATGCAACATGAGTGATTATAAGTGTCTCAATGAGCTTTGTACAAGTTTTACGAACTTATGAGACATCTAACAACGCGTTTCTAGGACTCTAAACCAAGTTTCATTCAGCATGAGTGCTTATAATTGTCTCAATGAGCTTTGTACAAGTTTCCCGAACTTATGAAACATGTAACAACGCGTTTCTAGGACTCGATACCAAGTTTCATGCAACATGAGTGCTTATAAATGACTCAATGAGCTTTGTACAAATTTGACGAACTTATGAAACATCTAACAACGCGTTTCTAGGACTCTAAACAATGTTTCATGCAACATGAGTGCTTATAAGTGTCTCAATGAGATTTGTACAAGTTTGACGAACTTATGAAACATCTAACGACGTGGTTTCCAGGACTCTAAACCAAGTTTCATGCAACATGAGTGCTTATAAGTGTCTCAATGAGCTTTGTACAATTTGACGAACTTATGAAACATCTAACAACGCATTTCTAGGACTCTAAACCAAGTTTCATGCAACATGAGTGATTATAAGTGTCTCAATGAGTTTTGTACAAGTTTGACGAACTTATGAAACATCTAACAACGATTTTCTAGGACTCTAAACCAAGTTTCATGCAACATGAGTGCTTATAAGTGTCTCAATAAGCTTTGTACAAGTTTGACGAACTTATTAAACATCTAACAACGAGTTTCTAGGATTCTAAACCAAGTTTCATGCAACATGAGTGCTTATAAGTGTCTTAATGAGCTTTGTATAAGTTTAACGAACTTAGGAAACATCTAACAACGCGTTTCTAGGACCCTAAACAAAGTTTTTTGCAACATGAGTGCTTATAATTGTCACAATGAGCTTTGTACAAGTTTGACGAACTTATGAAAAATCTAACAACAAGGTTACTAGTACTCTAAATCAAGTTTCATGCAACATGAGGGCTTATAAGTGTCTCAACGCGTTTCTAGGACTCAAAACCAAGTTTCATGCAACATGAGTGTTTATAAGTGTCTTAATGAGCTTTGTACAAGTTTGACGAACTTATGAAAAATCTAACAATGCGTTTCTGGGACTCTAAACCAAGTTTCATGCAACATTAATTCTTATAAGTTTCTCAATGAGCTTAGTACAAGTTTTACGAACTTATGAAACATCTAACAACCCGTTTCTAGGACTTTAAACCAAGTTTCATGCAACATGAGTGCTTATAAGTGTCTCAATGAGCTTTGTACAAGTTTGACGAACTTATGAAACATCGAACAACGCGTTTCTAGGACTCAAAACCAAGTTTCATGCAACATGAGTGCTTATAAGTGTCTTAATGAGCTTTGTATAAGTTTGACGAACTTATGAAACATCTAACAACGCGTTTCTAGGACTGTAAACCAAGTTTAATGCAACATGAGTGCTTATAATTGTCTCAATGAGCTTTATACAACTTTCACGAACTTATGAAATATCTGAGAACAAGGTTACTAGGACTCTAAACCAAGTTCCATGCAACATGAGTGCTTATAAGTGTCTCAATGAGCTTTGTACAAGTTTGACGAAGTTATGAGATATCTAACAACGCGTTTCTAGGACTCTAAACCAAGTTTCTTTCAACATGAGTGCTTATAATTATCTCAATGAGTTTGTACAAGTTTCTCGAACTTATGAAACATCTAACAACGCGTTTCTAGGACTCGAAACCAAGTTTCATGCAACATGAGTGCTTATAAATGACTCAATGAGCTTGGTACAAATTTGACGAACTTATGAAACATCAAACAACGCGTTTCTAGGACTCTAAACAATGTTTCATGCAACATGAGTTCTTATAAGTGTCACAATGAGCTTTGAACAAGTTTGACGAACTTATGAAACATCTAACGACGCGGTTTGCAGGACTCTAAACCAAGTTTCATGAAACATGAGTGCTTATAAGTGTCTCAATGAGCTTTGTACAATTTGACGAACTTATGAAACATCTAAAAACGCATTTCTAGGACTCTAAACCAAGTTTCATGCAACATGAGTGATTATAAGTGTCTCAAAAAGCTTTGTACAAGTTTGACGAACTTATGAAACATCTAACTACGCGGTTTCCAGGACTCTAACCCAAGTTTTATGCAACATGAGTTATTATAAGTGTCTCAATGAGCTTTGTACAAGTTTGACGAACTTATGAAACATCTAACAACACGTTTCTAAGAGTGTAAACCAAGTTTCATGCAACATGAGTGCTTATAAGTGTCTCAATGAGCTTTGTAAAAGTTTGACGAACTTATGAAACATCTAACAACGCGTTTCTAGAACTCTAAACAAAGTTTCATACAACATGAGTGCTTATAAGTGTCTCAATGAGCTTTGTACTAGATTGACGAACTTATGAAATATCTAACAACGTGGTTGTTAGGACTCTAAACAAAGTTTCATGCAACATGAGTGCTTATTAGTGTCTCAATGAGCTTTGTACAAGTTTGACGAACTTATGAAACATCTAACAACGCGTTTCTAGGACTGTAAACCAAGTTTCATGCAACATGAGTGATTATAAGTGTCTCAATGAGCTTTGTACAAGTTTCACGAACTTAAGATACATCTAACAATGCGTTTCTAGGACTCTAAACCAAGTTTCATGCAACATAAGTGCTTATAAGTGTCTAAATGAGCTTTGTACAAGTTTGACAAACTTATGAAACATATAACAACGAGTTTCTAGGACTTTAAACCAATTTTAAGCAACATGAGTGTTTATAAGTGTCTCGATGAGCGTTGTACAAGTTTGACAAACTTATGAAACATCTAAAAACGCGTTTCTAGGACTCTAAACCAAGTTTCATGCAACATGAGTGCTTATAAGTGTCTCAATGAGCGTTGTACATGTTTGACGAACTTATGAAACATCTAACAAAGCGTTTCTAGGACTCTTAACCAAGTTTTATGCAACATGAGTGCTTATAAGTATTTTAGTGAGCTTTGTACAAGTTTGAAGAACTTATGAAACATCTAATAACGCGTTTCTAGGACTCTAAACCAAGTTTCATGCAACATAACTGCTTATAAGTGTCTTAATGAGCTTTGTACAAGTTTGACGAACTTATGAAACATCTATCAACGCGTTTCTAGGACTCTAAACCAAGTTTCATGCAACATGAGTGCTTATAAGTGTCTCAATAAGCTTTGTACAAGTTTGACGAACTTATGAAACATCTAACAACACGTTTTCTGGGACTCTAAACTAATTTTCATGAAACATGAGTGCTTATAAGTGTCTCAATGAGCTTTGTACAAGTTTGAAGAACTTATGAAACATCTAACAACGCGTTTTTAGGACTCTAAACCAAGTTTCATGCAATATGAGTGCTTATAAGTGTCTCAATGAGCTTTGTATAAATTTGACAAACTTATGAAACATCTAACAACGCGTTTTCTAGGATTCTAAACCAAGTTTCATGCAACATGAGTGCTTATTAGTGTCTCAATGAGCCTTGTACAAGTTTGACGAACTTATGAAACATCTAACAACGCGTTTCTAGGACTCTAAACCAAGTTTTATGGAACATTAGTTCTTATAAGTGTCTCAATGAGCTTTTTACAAGTTTTACGAACTTATGAAACATCTAACAACGCGTTTCTAGGACTCGAAACCAAGTTTCATGCAACATGAGTGCTTATAAGTGTCTCAATAAGCTTTGTACAAGTTTGACGAACTTATGAAACATCTAACAACACGTTTTCTGGGACTCTAAACTAATTTTCATGAAACATGAGTGCTTATAAGTGTCTCAATGAGCTTTGTACAAGTTTGAAGAACTTACGAAACATCTAACAACGCGTTTTTAGGACTTTAAACCAAGTTTCATGCAATATGAGTGCTTATAAGTGTCTCAATGAGCTTTGTATAAATTTGACAAACTTATGAAACATCTAACAACACGTTTCTAGGACCCTAAACCAAGTTTCATGCAACATGAGTGCTAATAAGTTTCTCAATGAGGTTTGTACAAGTTTCACAAACTTATGAAACATCTAACAAGCGTTTCTAGGACTCTAAACCAAGTTTCATGCAACATGAGTGCTTATAAGTGTCTCAATGAGCTTTATACAAGTTTCACGAACTTATGAAACATCTAACAACGCGTTTCTAGGGCTCTAAACCAAGTTTCATGCAACATGAGTGCTTATAAGTGTCTCAATGAGCTTTGTACTAGTTTGACGAAATTATGAAATATCTAACAACGTTGTTGTTAGGACTCTAAACAAAATTTCATGCAACATGAGTGCTTATAAGTGTCTCAATGAGCTTTGTACAAGTTTGACGAACTTATGAAACATCTAACAACGCGTTTCTAGGACTGTAAACCAAGTTTCATGCAACATGAGTGCTTATAAGTGTCTCAATGAGCTTTGTACATGTTTGACAAACTTATGAAACATCTAACAACACGTTTCTAGGACTTTGAACAAGGTTTCATGCAACATGAGTGCTTATAAGTTTCTCAATGAGATTTGTACTAGTTTCACGAATTTATGAAACATCTAACAACGTGGTTTCTAGGACTCTAAACCAAGTTTCATGCAACATGAGTGATTATAAGTCTCTCAATGAGCTTTGTACAAGTTTGACGAACTTATGGAACATCTAACAACGCATTTCTAGGACTCTAAACCAAGTTTCATGCAACATGAGTGATTATAAGTGTCTCAATAAGCTTTGTACAAGTTTGACGAACTTATGAAACATCTAACGACGCGGTTTCCAGGACTTTAACCCAAGTTTCATGCTACATGAGTGCTTATAAGTGTCTCAATGAGTTTTGTACAAATTAACGAACTTATGATACATCTAACAACGAGTTTCTAGGACTCTAAACCAAGTTTAATGCAACATGAGTGCTGATAAGTGTCTCAATGAGCTTTGTACAAGTTTGTTGAACTTATGAAACATCTAACAACGCGCTTTTTAGGATTCTAAATCAAGTTTCATGCAACATGAGTGCTTATAAGTGTCTCAATGAGCTTTGTACAAGTTTGACGAAATTATGAAACATCTAACAACGCGTTTTCTAGGACTCTAAACAAGGTTTCATGCCACATGAGTGCTTATAAGTGTCTCAATGAGCTTTGTATAAGTTTGAAGAACTTATGAAACATCTAACAATGCGTTTCTGGGACTCTAAACCAAGTTTCATGCAACATTAGTGCTTATAAGTTTCTCAATGAGCTTAGTACAAGTTTTACGAACTTATGAAACATCTAACAACCCGTTTATAGGACTTTAAACCAAGTTTCATGCAACATGAGTGCTTATAAGTGTCTCAATGAGCTTTGTACAAGTTTGACGAACTTAAGAAACATCTAACAACGCGTTTCTAGGACTCAAAACCAAGTTTAATGCAACATGAGTACTTATAAGTGTCTTAATGAGCTTTGTATAAGTTTGACGAATTTAGGAAACATCTACCAACGCGTTACTAGGACCCTAAACCAAGTTTCATGCAACATGAGTGCTTATAATTGTCACAATGAGCTTTGTACTAGTTTGACGAACTTATGAAATATCTAACAACGTGGTTGTTAGGACTCTAAACAAAGTTTCATGCAACATGAGTGCTTATAAGTGTCTGAATGAGCTTTGTACAAGTTTGACGAACTTATGAAACATCTAACAACGCGTTTCTAGGATTGTAAACCAAGTTTCATGCAACATGAGTGCTTATAAGTGTCTCAATGAGCTTTGTACAAGTTTGGCAAACTTATGAAACATCTACCAACGAGTTTCTAGGACTCTGAACAAGGTTTCATGCAACATGAGTGCTTATAAGTGTCTCAATGAGCTTTGTACAAGTTTCCCGAACTTATGAAACATCTAACAACGCGTTTCTAGGACTCGAAACCAAGTTTCATGCAACCTGAGTGCTTATAAATGACTCAATGAGCTTTGTACAAATTTGACGAACTTATGAAACATCTAACAACACGTTTCTAGGACTCTAAACAATGTTTCATGCAACATGAGTGCTTATAAGTGTCTCAACGAGCTTTGTACAAGTTTGACGAACTTATGAAACATCTAACGACGCGGTTTCCAGGACTCTAAACCAAGTTTCATGCAACATGAGTGCTTATAAGTGTCTCAATGAGCTTTGTACAATTTGACGAACTTATGAAACATCTAACAACGCATTTCTAGGACTCTAAACCAAGTTTCATGCAACATGAGTGATTATAAGTGTCTCAATGAGCTTTGTACAAGTTTGACGAACTTATGAAACATCTAACAACGAGTTTCTAGGATTCTAAACCAAGTTTCATGCAACATGAGTGCTTATAAGTGTCTTAATGAGCTTTGTATAAGTTTGACGAACTTAGGAAACATCTAACAACAACGCGTTTCTAGGACCCTAAACAAAGTTTCATGCAACATGAGTGCTTATAATTGTCACAATGAGCTTTGTAGAAGTTTGACGAACTTATGAAACATCTAACAACGCATTTCTAGGGACTCTAAACCAAGTTTCATGCAACATGAGTGATTATAAGTGTCTCAAAAAGCTTTGTACAAGTTTGACGAACTTATAAAACATCTAACGACGCGGTTTCAGGACTCTAACCCAAGTTTCATGCTACATGAGTGCTTATAAGTGTCTCAATGAGCTTTGTACAAATTGACGAACTTAAGATACATCTAACAACGAGTTTCTAGGACTCTAAACCAAGTTTCATGCAACATGAATGCTTATAAGTGTCTCAATGAGCTTTGTACAAGTTTTACGAACTTATGAAACATCAAACAACGTGTTTCTAGGACTCTAAACCAAGTTTCATGCAACATGAGTGCTTCTAAGTGTCTCAATGAGCTTTATACAAGTTTCACGAACTTATGAAATATCTAACAACAAGGTTACTAGGACTCTAACCAAGTTTCATGCAACATGAGTGCTTATAAGTGTCTCAATGAGCTTTGTACAAGTTTGAAGAACTTAGGAAACATCTAACAACGCGTTTCTAGGACTCTAAACCAAGTTTCATGCAACATTAGTGCTTATAAGTGTCTCAATGAGCTTTGTACAAGTTTGAAGAACTTAGGAAACATCTAACAACGCGTTTCTAGGACCCTAAACCAAGTTTCATGCAACATGAGTGCTTATAAGTTTCCCAATGAGCTTTGTACAAGTTTCACAACTTTATGAAACATCTAACAACGCGTTTCTAGGATTCTAAACCAAGTTTCATGCAACATGAGTGCTGATAAGTGTCTCAATGAGCTTTGTACAAGTTTGACGAAATTATGAAACATCTAACAACGCGTTTTCTAGGAATCTAAACCAAGTTTCATGCAACATGAGTGCTTATAAGTGTCTCAATGAGCTTTGTACAAGTTTGAAGAACTTATGAAACATCTAACAACGCGTTTCTAGGACTCTAAACCAAGTTTCATGCAACATGAGTGCCGATAAGTGTCTCAATGAGCTTTGTACAAGTTTGAAGAACTTATGAAACATCTAACAACGCACTTTTTAGGATTCTAAACCAAGTTTCATTCAACATGAGTTGTTAGGACTCTAAACAAAGTTTCATGCAACATGAGTGCTTATAAGTGTCTCAATGAGCTTTGTACAAGTTTCCCGAACTTATGAAACATCTAACAACGCGTTTCTAGGACTCGAAACCAAGTTTCATGCAACCTGAGTGCTTATAAATGACTCAATGAGCTTTGTACAAATTTGACGAACTTATGAAACATCTAACAACGCGTTTCTAGGACTCTAAACAATGTTTCATGCAACATGAGTGCTTATAAGTGTCTCAATGAGCTTTGTACAAGTTTGACGAACTTATGAAACATCTAACGACGCGGTTTCCAGGACTCTAAACCAAGTTTCATGCAACATGAGTGCTTATAAGTGTCTCAATGAGCTTTGTACAATTTGACGAACTTATGAAACATCTAACAACGCATTTCTAGGACTCTAAACCAAGTTTCATGTAACATGAGTGATTATAAGTGTCTCAATGAGCTTTGTACAAGTTTGACGAACTTATGAAACATCTAACAACGAGTTTCTAGGATTCTAAACCAAGTTTCATGCAACATGAGTGCTTATAAGTGTCTTAATGAGCTTTGTATAAGTTTGACGAACTTAGGAAACATCTAACAACGCGTTTCTAGGACCCTAAACAAAGTTTCATGCAACATGAGTGCTTATAATTGTCACAATGAGCTTTGTAGAAGTTTGACGAACTTATGAAACATCTAACAACGCATTTCTAGGACTCTAAACCAAGTTTCATGCAACATGAGTGATTATAAGTGTCTCAAAAAGCTTTGTACAAGTTTGACGAACTTATAAAACATCTAACGACGCGGGTTTCCAGGGACTCTAACCCAAGTTTCATGCTACATGAGTGCTTATAAGTGTCTCAATGAGCTTTGTACAAATTGACGAACTTAAGATACATCTAACAACGAGTTTCTAGGACTCTAAACCAAGTTTCATGCAACATGAATGCTTATAAGTGTCTCAATGAGCTTTGTACAAGTTTGACGAACTTATGAAACATCAAACAACGTGTTTCTAGGACTCTAAACCAAGTTTCATGCAACATGAGCGCTTCTAAGTGTCTCAATGAGCTTTATACAAGTTTCACGAACTTATGAAATATCTAACAACAAGGTTACTAGGACTCTAACCAAGTTTCATGCAACATGAGTGCTTATAAGTGTCTCAATGAGCTTTGTACAAGTTTGAAGAACTTAGGAAACATCTAACAACGCGTTTCTAGGACTCTAAACCAAGTTTCATGCAACATTAGTGCTTATAAGTGTCTCAATGAGCTTTGTACAAGTTTGAAGAACTTAGGAAACATCTAACAACGCGTTTCTAGGACCCTAAACCAAGTTTCATGCAACATGAGTGCTTATAAGTTTCCCAATGAGCTTTGTACAAGTTTCACAACTTTATGAAACATCTAACAACGCGTTTCTAGGATTCTAAACCAAGTTTCATGCAACATGAGTGCTGATAAGTGTCTCAATGAGCTTTGTACAAGTTTGACGAAATTATGAAACATCTAACAACGCGTTTTCTAGGAATCTAAACCAAGTTTCATGCAACATGAGTGCTTATAAGTGTCTCAATGAGCTTTGTACAAGTTTGAAGAACTTATGAAACATCTAACAACGCGTTTCTAGGACTCTAAACCAAGTTTCATGCAACATGAGTGCCGATAAGTGTCTCAATGAGCTTTGTACAAGTTTGAAGAACTTATGAAACATCTAACAACGCGCTTTTTAGGATTCTAAACCAAGTTTCATTCAACATGAGTTGTTAGGACTCTAAACAAAGTTTCATGCAACATGAGTGCTTATAAGTGTCTCAATGAGCTTTGTACAAGTTTCCCGAACTTATGAAACATCTAACAACGCGTTTCTAGGACTCGAAACCAAGTTTCATGCAACCCGAGTGCTTATAAATGACTCAATGAGCTTTGTACAAATTTGACGAACTTATGAAACATCTAACAACGCGTTTCTAGGACTCTAAACAATGTTTCATGCAACATGAGTGCTTATAAGTGTCTCAATGAGCTTTGTACAAGTTTGACGAACTTATGAAACATCTAACGACGCGGTTTCAGGACTCTAAACCAAGTTTCATGCAACATGAGTGCTTATAAGTGTCTCAATGAGCTTTGTACAATTTGACGAACTTATGAAACATCTAACAACGCATTTCTAGGACTCTAAACCAAGTTTCATGTAACATGAGTGATTATAAGTGTCTCAATGAGCTTTGTACAAGTTTGACGAACTTATGAAACATCTAACAACGAGTTTCTAGGATTCTAAACCAAGTTTCATGCAACATGAGTGCTTATAAGTGTCTTAATGAGCTTTGTATAAGTTTGACGAACTTAGGAAACATCTAACAACGCGTTTCTAGGACCCTAAACAAAGTTTCATGCAACATGAGTGCTTATAATTGTCACAATGAGCTTTGTAGAAGTTTGACGAACTTATGAAACATCTAACAACGCATTTCTAGGACTCTAAACCAAGTTTCATGCAACATGAGTGATTATAAGTGTCTCAAAAAGCTTTGTACAAGTTTGACGAACTTATAAAACATCTAACGACGCGGTTTCCAGGACTCTAACCCAAGTTTCATGCTACATGAGTGCTTATAAGTGTCTCAATGAGCTTTGTACAAATTGACGAACTTAAGATACATCTAACAACGAGTTTCTAGGACTCTAAACCAAGTTTCATGCAACATGAATGCTTATAAGTGTCTCAATGAGCTTTTTGTACAAGTTTGACGAACTTATGAAACATCAAACAACGTGTTTCTAGGACTCTAAACCAAGTTTCATGCAACATGAGCGCTTCTAAGTGTCTCAATGAGCTTTATACAAGTTTCACGAACTTATGAAATATCTAACAACAAGGTTACTAGGACTCTAACCAAGTTTCATGCAACATGAGTGCTTATAAGTGTCTCAATGAGCTTTGTACAAGTTTGAAGAACTTAGGAAACATCTAACAACGCGTTTCTAGGACTCTAAACCAAGTTTCATGCAACATTAGTGCTTATAAGTGTCTCAATGAGCTTTGTACAAGTTTGAAGAACTTAGGAAACATCTAACAACGCGTTTCTAGGACCCTAAACCAAGTTTCATGCAACATGAGTGCTTATAAGTTTCCCAATGAGCTTTGTACAAGTTTCACAACTTTATGAAACATCTAACAACGCGTTTCTAGGATTCTAAACCAAGTTTCATGCAACATGAGTGCTGATAAGTGTCTCAATGAGCTTTCTACAAGTTTGACGAAATTATGAAACATCTAACAACGCGTTTTCTAGGAATCTAAACCAAGTTTCATGCAACATGAGTGCTTATAAGTGTCTCAATGAGCTTTGTACAAGTTTGAAGAACTTATGAAACATCTAACAACGCGTTTCTAGGACTCTAAACCAAGTTTCATGCAACATGAGTGCCGATAAGTGTCTCAATGAGCTTTGTACAAGTTTGAAGAACTTATGAAACATCTAACAACGCGCTTTTTAGGATTCTAAACCAAGTTTCATGCAACATGAGTTGTTAGGACTCTAAACAAAGTTTCATGCAACATGAGTGCTTATAAGTGTCTCAATGAGCTTTGTACAAGTTTCCCGAACTTATGAAACATCTAACAACGCGTTTCTAGGACTCGAAACCAAGTTTCATGCAACCTGAGTGCTTATAAATGACTCAATGAGCTTTGTACAAATTTGACGAACTTATGAAACATCTAACAACGCGTTTCTAGGACTCTAAACAATGTTTCATGCAACATGAGTGCTTATAAGTGTCTCAATGAGCTTTGTACAAGTTTGACGAACTTATGAAACATCTAACGACGCGGTTTCAGGACTCTAAACCAAGTTTCATGCAACATGAGTGCTTATAAGTGTCTCAATGAGCTTTGTACAATTTGACGAACTTATGAAACATCTAACAACGCATTTCTAGGACTCTAAACCAAGTTTCATGCAACATGAGTGATTATAAGTGTCTCAATGAGCTTTGTACAAGTTTGACGAACTTATGAAACATCTAACAACGAGTTTCTAGGATTCTAAACCAAGTTTCATGCAACATGAGTGCTTATAAGTGTCTTAATGAGCTTTGTATAAGTTTGACGAACTTAGGAAACATCTAACAACGCGTTTCTAGGACCCTAAACAAAGTTTCATGCAACATGAGTGCTTATAATTGTCACAATGAGCTTTGTAGAAGTTTGACGAACTTATGAAACATCTAACAACGCATTTCTAGGACTCTAAACCAAGTTTCATGCAACATGAGTGATTATAAGTGTCTCAAAAAGCTTTGTACAAGCTTGACGAACTTATAAAACATCTAACGACGCGGTTTCCAGGACTCTAACCCAAGTTTCATGCTACATGAGTGCTTATAAGTGTCTCAATGAGCTTTGTACAAATTGACGAACTTAAGATACATCTAACAACGAGTTTCTAGGACTCTAAACCAAGTTTCATGCAACATGAATGCTTATAAGTGTCTCAATGAGCTTTGTACAAGTTTGACGAACTTATGAAACATCAAACAACGTGTTTCTAGGACTCTAAACCAAGTTTCATGCAACATGAGTGCTTCTAAGTGTCTCAATGAGCTTTATACAAGTTTCACGAACTTATGAAATATCTAACAACAAGGTTACTAGGACTCTAACCAAGTTTCATGCAACATGAGTGCTTATAAGTGTCTCAATGAGCTTTGTACAAGTTTGAAGAACTTAGGAAACATCTAACAACGCGTTTCTAGGACTCTAAACCAAGTTTCATGCAACATTAGTGCTTATAAGTGTCTCAATGAGCTTTGTACAAGTTTGAAGAACTTAGGAAACATCTAACAACGCGTTTCTAGGACCCTAAACCAAGTTTCATGCAACATGAGTGCTTATAAGTTTCCCAATGAGCTTTGTACAAGTTTCACAACTTTATGAAACATCTAACAACGCGTTTCTAGGATTCTAAACCAAGTTTCATGCAACATGAGTGCTGATAAGTGTCTCAATGAGCTTTGTACAAGTTTGACGAAATTATGAAACATCTAACAACGCGTTTTCTAGGAATCTAAACCAAGTTTCATGCAACATGAGTGCTTATAAGTGTCTCAATGAGCTTTGTACAAGTTTGAAGAACTTATGAAACATCTAGCAACGCGTTTCTAGGACTCTAAACCAAGTTTCATGCAACATGAGTGCCGATAAGTGTCTCAATGAGCTTTGTACAAGTTTGACGAACTTATGAAACATCTAACAACGCGCTTTTTAGGGATTCTAAACCAAGTTTCATTCAACATGAGTGCTTATAAGTGTTTATAAGTGTCTTAATGAGCTTTGTACAAGTTTGACGAACTTATGAAAAATCTAACAATGCGTTTCTGGGACTCTAAACCAAGTTTCATGCAACATTAATGCTTATAAGTTTCTCAATGAGCTTAGTACAAGTTTTAAGAACTTATGAAACATCTAACAACTCGTTTCTAGGGACCTTAAAACAAGTTTCATGCAATTTGAGTGCGTATAAGTGTCTCAATGAGCTTTGTACAAGTTTGACGAACTTATGAAACATCTAACAACGCGTTTCTAGGACTCAAAACCAAATTTCATGCAACATGAGTGCTTATAAGTGTCTTAATGAGCTTTGTATAAGTTTGACGAACTTAGGAAACATCTACCAACGCGTTTCTAGGACCCTAAACAAAGTTTCATGCAACATGAGTGCTTATAATTGTCTCAATGAGCTTTGTACTAGTTTGACGAACTTATGAAATATCTAACAACGTGGTTGTTAGGATTCTAAACAAAGTTTCATGCAACATGAGTGCTTATTAGTGTCTGAATGAGCTTTGTACAAGTTTGACGAACTTATGAAACATCTAACAACGCGTTTCTAGGATTGTAAACCAAGTTTCATGCAACATGAGTGCTTATAAGTGTCTCAATGAGCTTTGTACAAGTTTGACAAACTTATGAAACATCTAACAACGCGTATCTAGGACTCTGAACAAGCTTTCATGCAACATGAGTGCTTATAAGTGTCTCAATGAGCTTTGTACTAGTTTCACGAATTTATGAAACATCTAACAACGTGGTTTCTAGGATTCTAAACCAAGTTTCATGCAACATGAGTGATTATAAGTGTCTCAATGAGCTTTGTACAAGTTTGACGAACTTATGAAACATCTAACAACGCGTTTCTAGGACTCTAAACCAAGTTTCATGCAACATGAGTGCTTATAAGTTTCTCAATGAGCTTTGTACAAGTTTGACGAACTTATGAAACATCTAACAACGAGTTTCTAGGATTCTAAACCAAGTTTCATGCAACATGAGTGCTTATAAGTGTCCTAATGAGCTTTGTATAAGTTTGACGAACTTAGGAAACATCTAACAACGCGTTTCTAGGACCCTAAACAAAGTTTCATGCAACATGAGTGCTTATAATTGTCACAATGAGCTTTGTACAAGTTTGACGAACTTATGAAACATCTAACAACGCATTTCTAGGACTCTAAACCAAGTTTCATGCTACATGAGTGCTTATAAGTGTCTCAATGAGCTTTGTACAAATTTGAAGAACTTATGATACATCTAACAACGAGTTTCTAGGACTCTAAACCAAGTTTCATGCAACATGAATGCTTATAAGTGTCTCAATGACCTTTGTACAAGTTTGACGAACTTATGAAACATCTAACGACGCGTTTATAGGACTCTAAACCAAGTTTCATGCAACATGAGTACTTATAAGTGTCTCAATGAGCTTTGTAAAAGTTTGACGAACTTATGAAACATCTAACAACGCGCTTTTTAGGATTCTAAACAAAGTTTCATGCAACATGAGTGCTTATAAGTGTCTCAATGAGCTTTGTACAAGTTTGACGAACTTATGAAAAATCTAACAATGCGTTTCTGGGACTCTAAACCAAGTTTCATGCAACATTAGTGCTTATAAGTTTCTCAATGAGCTTAGTACAAGTTTTACGAACTTATGAAACATCTAACAACCCGTTTCTAGGACTCTAAACCATGTTTCATGCAACATGAGTGCTTATAAGTGTCTTAATGAGCTTTGTATAAGTTTGACGAACTTAGGAAACATCTAACAACGCGTTTCTAGGACCCTAAACAAAGTTTCATGCAACATGAGTGCTTATAATTGTCACAATGAGCTTTGTAGAAGTTTGACAAATTTATGAAACATCTAACAACGCATTTCTAGGACTCTAAACCAAGTTTCATGCAACATGAGTGATTATAAGTGTCTCAAAAAGCTTTGTACAAGTTTGACGAACTTATAAAACATCTAACGACGCGGTTTCCAGGACTCTAACCCAAGTTTCATGCTACATGAGTGCTTATAAGTGTCTCAATGAGCTTTGTACAAATTGACGAACTTAAGATACATCTAACAACGAGTTTCTAGGACTCTAAACCAAGTTTCATGCAACATGAATGCTTATAAGTGTCTCAATGAGCTTTGTACAAGTTTGACGAACTTATGAAACATCAAACAACGTGTTTCTAGGACTCTAAACCAAGTTTCATGCAACATGAGTGCTTCTAAGTGTCTCAATGAGCTTTATACAAGTTTCACGAACTTATGAAATATCTAACAACAAGGTTACTAGGACTCTAACCAAGTTTCATGCAACATGAGTGCTTATAAGTGTCTCAATGAGCTTTGTACAAGTTTGAAGAACTTAGGAAACATCTAACAACGCGTTTCTAGGACTCTAAACCAAGTTTCATGCAACATTAGTGCTTATAAGTGTCTCAATGAGCTTTGTACAAGTTTGAAGAACTTAGGAAACATCTAACAACGCGTTTCTAGGACCCTAAACCAAGTTTCATGCAACATGAGTGCTTATAAGTTTCCCAATGAGCTTTGTACAAGTTTCACAACTTTATGAAACATCTAACAACGCGTTTCTAGGATTCTAAACCAAGTTTCATGCAACATGAGTGCTGATAAGTGTCTCAATGAGCTTTCTACAAGTTTGACGAAATTATGAAACATCTAACAACGCGTTTTCTAGGAATCTAAACCAAGTTTCATGCAACATGAGTGCTTATAAGTGTCTCAATGAGCTTTGTACAAGTTTGAAGAACTTATGAAACATCTAACAACGCGCGTTTCTAGGACTCTAAACCAAGTTTCATGCAACATGAGTGCCGATAAGTGTCTCAATGAGCTTTGTACAAGTTTGAAGAACTTATGAAACATCTAACAACGCGCTTTTTAGGATTCTAAACCAAGTTTCATGCAACATGAGTTGTTAGGACTCTAAACAAAGTTTCATGCAACATGAGTGCTTATAAGTGTCTCAATGAGCTTTGTACAAGTTTCCCGAACTTATGAAACATCTAACAACGCGTTTCTAGGACTCGAAACCAAGTTTCATGCAACCTGAGTGCTTATAAATGACTCAATGAGCTTTGTACAAATTTGACGAACTTATGAAACATCTAACAACGCGTTTCTAGGACTCTAAACAATGTTTCATGCAACATGAGTGCTTATAAGTGTCTCAATGAGCTTTGTACAAGTTTGACGAACTTATGAAACATCTAACGACGCGGTTTCCAGGACTCTAAACCAAGTTTCATGCAACATGAGTGATTATAAGTGTCTCAATGAGCTTTGTACAAGTTTGACGAACTTATGAAACATCTAACAACGCATTTCTAGGACTCTAAACCAAGTTTCATGCAACATGAGTGATTATAAGTGTCTCAATGAGCTTTGTACAAGTTTGACGAACTTATGAAACATCTAACAACGACGCGTTTCTAGGATTCTAAACCAAGTTTCATGCAACATGAGTGCTTATAAGTGTCTTAATGAGCTTTGTATAAGTTTGACGAACTTAGGAAACATCTAACAACGCGTTTCTAGGACCCTAAACAAAGTTTCATGCAACATGAGTGCTTATAATTGTCACAATGAGCTTTGTAGAAGTTTGACGAACTTATGAAACATCTAACAACGCATTTCTAGGACTCTAAACCAAGTTTCAAGCAACATGAGTGATTATAAGTGTCTCAAAAAGCTTTGTACAAGCTTGACGAACTTATAAAACATCTAACGACGCGGTTTCCAGGACTCTAACCCAAGTTTCATGCTACATGAGTGCTTATAAGTGTCTCAATGAGCTTTGTACAAATTGACGAACTTAAGATACATCTAACAACGAGTTTCTAGGACTCTAAACCAAGTTTCATGCAACATGAATGCTTATAAGTGTCTCAATGAGCTTTGTACAAGTTTGACGAACTTATGAAACATCAAACAACGTGTTTCTAGGACTCTAAACCAAGTTTCATGCAACATGAGTGCTTCTAAGTGTCTCAATGAGCTTTATACAAGTTTCACGAACTTATGAAATATCTAACAACAAGGTTACTAGGACTCTAACCAAGTTTCATGCAACATGAGTGCTTATAAGTGTCTCAATGAGCTTTGTACAAGTTTGAAGAACTTAAGAAACATCTAACAACGCGTTTCTAGGACTCTAAACCAAGTTTCATGCAACATTAGTGCTTATAAGTGTCTCAATGAGCTTTGTACAAGTTTGAAGAACTTAGGAAACATCTAACAACGCGTTTCTAGGACCCTAAACCAAGTTTCATGCAACATGAGTGCTTATAAGTTTCCCAATGAGCTTTGTACAAGTTTCACAACTTTATGAAACATCTAACAACGCGTTTCTAGGATTCTAAACCAAGTTTCATGCAACATGAGTGCTGATAAGTGTCTCAATGAGCTTTGTACAAGTTTGACGAAATTATGAAACATCTAACAACGCGTTTTCTAGGAATCTAAACCAAGTTTCATGCAACATGAGTGCTTATAAGTGTCTCAATGAGCTTTGTACAAGTTTGAAGAACTTATGAAACATCTAACAACGTGTTTCTAGGACTCTAAACCAAGTTTCATGCAACATGAGTGCCGATAAGTGTCTCAATGAGCTTTGTACAAGTTTGACGAACTTATGAAACATCTAACAACGCGCTTTTTAGGATTCTAAACCAAGTTTCATGCAACATGAGTGCTTATAAGTGTTTATAAGTGTCTTAATGAGCTTTGTACAAGTTTGACGAACTTATGAAAAATCTAACAATGCGTTTCTGGGACTCTAAACCAAGTTTCATGCAACATTAATGCTTATAAGTTTCTCAATGAGCTTAGTACAAGTTTTAAGAACTTATGAAACATCTAACAACTCGTTTCTAGGACCTTAAACCAAGTTTCATGCAATTTGAGTGCGTATAAGTGTCTCAATGAGCTTTGTACAAGTTTGACGAACTTATGAAACATCTAACAACGCGTTTCTAGGACTCAAAACCAAATTTCATGCAACATGAGTGCTTATAAGTGTTTATAAGTGTCTTAATGAGCTTTGTATAAGTTTGACGAACTTAGGAAACATCTACCAACGCGTTTCTAGGACCCTAAACAAAGTTTCATGCAACATGAGTGCTTATAATTGTCTCAATGAGCTTTGTACTAGTTTGACGAACTTATGAAATATCTAACAACGTGGTTGTTAGGATTCTAAACAAAGTTTCATGCAACATGAGTGCTTATTAGTGTCTGAATGAGCTTTGTACAAGTTTGACGAACTTATGAAACATCTAACAACGCGTTTCTAGGATTGTAAACCAAGTTTCATGCAACATGAGTGCTTATAAGTGTCTCAATGAGATTTGTACAAGTTTGACAAACTTATGAAACATCTAACAACGCGTTTCTAGGACTCTGAACAAGCTTTCATGCAACATGAGTGCTTATAAGTGTCTCAATGAGCTTTGTACTAGTTTCACGAATTTATGAAACATCTAACAACGTGGTTTCTAGGATTCTAAACCAAGTTTCATGCAACATGAGTGATTATAAGTGTCTCAATGAGCTTTGTACAAGTTTGACGAACTTATGAAACATCTAACAACGCGTTTCTAGGACTCTAAACCAAGTTTCATGCAACATGAGTGCTTATAAGTGTCTCAATGAGCTTTGTACAAGTTTGACGAACTTATGAAACATCTAACAACGAGTTTCTAGGATTCTAAACCAAGTTTCATGCAACATGAGTGCTTATAAGTGTCCTAATGAGCTTTGTATAAGTTTGACGAACTTAGGAAACATCTAACAACGCGTTTCTAGGACCCTAAACAAAGTTTCATGCAACATGAGTGCTTATAATTGTCACAATGAGCTTTGTACAAGTTTGACGAACTTATGAAACATCTAACAACGCATTTCTAGGACTCTAAACCAAGTTTCATGCTACATGAGTGCTTATAAGTGTCTCAATGAGCTTTGTACAAATTGAAGAACTTATGATACATCTAACAACGAGTTTCTAGGACTCTAAACCAAGTTTCATGCAACATGAATGCTTATAAGTGTCTCAATGACCTTTGTACAAGTTTGACGAACTTATGAAACATCTAACGACGCGTTTATAGGACTCTAAACCAAGTTTCATGCAACATGAGTACTTATAAGTGTCTCAATGAGCTTTGTAAAAGTTTGACGAACTTATGAAACATCTAACAACGCGCTTTTTAGGATTCTAAACAAAGTTTCATGCAACATGAGTGCTTATAAGTGTCTCAATGAGCTTTGTACAAGTTTGACGAACTTATGAAAAATCTAACAATGCGTTTCTGGGACTCTAACCCAAGTTTCATGCAACATTAGTGCTTATAAGTTTCTCAATGAGCTTAGTACAAGTTTTACGAACTTATGAAACATCTAACAACCCGTTTCTAGGACATTAAACCAAGTTTCATGCAACATGAGTGCTTATAAGTGTCTCAATGAGCTTTGTACAAGTTTGACGAACTTATGAAACATCTAACAACGCGTTTCTAGGACTCTAAACCAAGTTTCATTCAACATGAGTGCTTATAATTGTCTCAATGAGCTTTGTACAAGTTTCTCGATCTTATGAAACATGTAACAACGCGTTTCTAGGACTCAAAACCAAGTTTCATGCAACATGAGTGTTTATAAGTGTCTTAATGAGCTTTGTACAAGTTTGACGAACTTATGAAACATCTAACAACGCATTTCTAGGACTCTAAACCAAGTTTCATGCAACATGAGTGCTTATAAGTGTCTTAATGAGCTTTGTATAAGTTTGACGAACTTAGGAAACATCTAACAACGCGTTTCTAGGACCCTAAACAAAGTTTCATGCAACATGAGTGCTTATAATTGTCACAATGAGCTTTGTAGAAGTTTGACGAACTTATGAAACATCTAACAACGCATTTCTAGGACTCTAAACCAAGTTTCATGCAACATGAGTGATTATAAGTGTCTCAAAAAGCTTTGTACAAGTTTGACGAACTTATAAAACATCTAACGACGCGGTTTCCAGGACTCTAACCCAAGTTTCATGCTACATGAGTGCTTATAAGTGTCTCAATGAGCTTTGTACAAATTGACGAACTTAAGATACATCTAACAACGAGTTTCTAGGACTCTAAACCAAGTTTCATGCAACATGAATGCTTATAAGTGTCTCAATGAGCTTTGTACAAGTTTGACGAACTTATGAAACATCAAACAACGTGTTTCTAGGACTCTAAACCAAGTTTCATGCAACATGAGTGCTTCTAAGTGTCTCAATGAGCTTTATACAAGTTTCACGAACTTATGAATTATCTAACAACAAGGTTACTAGGACTCTAACCAAGTTTCATGCAACATGAGTGCTTATAAGTGTCTCAATGAGCTTTGTACAAGTTTGAAGAACTTAGGAAACATCTAACAACGCGTTTCTAGGACTCTAAACCAAGTTTCATGCAACATTAGTGCTTATAAGTGTCTCAATGAGCTTTGTACAAGTTTGAAGAACTTAGGAAACATCTAACAACGCGTTTCTAGGACCCTAAACCAAGTTTCATGCAACATGAGTGCTTATAAGTTTCCCAATGAGCTTTGTACAAGTTTCACAACTTTATGAAACATCTAACAACGCGTTTCTAGGATTCTAAACCAAGTTTCATGCAACATGAGTGCTGATAAGTGTCTCAATGAGCTTTCTACAAGTTTGACGAAATTATGAAACATCTAACAACGCGTTTTCTAGGAATCTAAACCAAGTTTCATGCAACATGACTGCTTATAAGTGTCTCAATGAGCTTTGTACAAGTTTGAAGAACTTATGAAACATCTAACAACGCGTTTCTAGGACTCTAAACCAAGTTTCATGCAACATGAGTGCCGATAAGTGTCTCAATGAGCTTTGTACAAGTTTGAAGAACTTATGAAACATCTAACAACGCGCTTTTTAGGATTCTAAACCAAGTTTCATGCAACATGAGTTGTTAGGACTCTAAACAAAGTTTCATGCAACATGAGTGCTTATAAGTGTCTCAATGAGCTTTGTACAAGTTTCCCGAACTTATGAAACATCTAACAACGCGTTTCTAGGACTCGAAACCAAGTTTCATGCAACCTGAGTGCTTATAAATGACTCAATGAGCTTTGTACAAATTTGACGAACTTATGAAACATCTAACAACGCGTTTCTAGAACTCTAAACAATGTTTCATGCAACATGAGTGCTTATAAGTGTCTCAATGAGCTTTGTACAAGTTTGAAGAACTTATGAAACATCTAACGACGCGGTTTCCAGGACTCTAAACCAAGTTTCATGCAACATGAGTGCTTATAAGTGTCTCAATGAGCTTTGTACAATTTGACAAACTTATGAAACATCTAACAACGCATTTCTAGGACTCTAAACCAAGTTTCATGCAACATGAGTGATTATAAGTGTCTCAATGAGCTTTGTACAAGTTTGACGAACTTATGAAACATCTAACAACGAGTTTCTAGGATTCTAAACCAAGTTTCATGCAACATGAGTGCTTATAAGTGTCTTAATGAGCTTTGTATAAGTTTGACGAACTTAGGAAACATCTAACAACGCGTTTCTAGGACCCTAAACAAAGTTTCATGCAACATGAGTGCTTATAATTGTCACAATGAGCTTTGTAGAAGTTTGACGAACTTATGAAACATCTAACAACGCATTTCTAAGACTCTAAACCAAGTTTCATGCAACATGAGTGATTATAAGTGTCTCAAAAAGCTTTGTACAAGCTTGACGAACTTATAAAACATCTAACGACGCGGTTTCCAGGACTCTAACCCAAGTTTCATGCTACATGAGTGCTTATAAGTGTCTCAATGAGCTTTGTACAAATTGACGAACTTAAGATACATCTAACAACGAGTTTCTAGGACTCTAAACCAAGTTTCATGCAACATACATGCTTATAAGTGTCTCAATGAGCTTTGTACAAGTTTGACGAACTTATGAAACATCAAACAACGTGTTTCTAGGACTCTAAACCAAGTTTCATGCAACATGAGTGCTTCTAAGTGTCTCAATGAGCTTTATACAAGTTTCACGAACTTATGAAATATCTAACAACAAGGTTACTAGGACTCTAACCAAGTTTCATGCAACATGAGTGCTTATAAGTGTCTCAATGAGCTTTGTTGTACAAGTTTGAAGAACTTAGGAAACATCTAACAACGCGTTTCTAGGACTCTAAATCAAGTTTCATGCAACATTAGTGCTTATAAGTGTCTCAATGAGCTTTGTACAAGTTTGAAGAACTTAGGAAACATCTAACAACGCGTTTCTAGGACCCTAAACCAAGTTTCATGCAACATGAGTGCTTATAAGTTTCCCAATGAGCTTTGTACAAGTTTCACAACTTTATGAAACATCTAACAACGCGTTTCTAGGATTCTAAACCAAGTTTCATGCAACATGAGTGCTGATAAGTGTCTCAATGAGCTTTGTACAAGTTTGACGAAATTATGAAACATCTAACAACGCGTTTTCTAGGAATCTAAACCAAGTTTCATGCAACATGAGTGCTTATAAGTGTCTCAATGAGCTTTGTTCAAGTTTGAAGAACTTATGAAACATCTAACAACGCGTTTCTAGGACTCTAAACCAAGTTTCATGCAACATGAGTGCCGATAAGTGTCTCAATGAGCTTTGTACAAGTTTGACGAACTTATGAAACATCTAACAACGCGCTTTTTAGGATTCTAAACCAATTTTCATGCAACATGAGTGCTTATAAGTGTTTATAAGTGTCTTAATGAGCTTTGTACAAGTTTGACGAACTTATGAAAAATCTAACAATGCGTTTCTGGGACTCTAAACCAAGTTTCATGCAACATTAATGCTTATAAGTTTCTCAATGAGCTTAGTACAAGTTTTAAGAACTTATGAAACATCTAACAACTCGTTTCTAGGACCTTAAACCAAGTTTCATGCAATTTGAGTGCGTATAAGTGTCTCAATGAGCTTTGTACAAGTTTGACGAACTTATGAAACATCTAACAACGCGTTTCTATGACTCAAAACCAAATTTCATGCAACATGAGTGCTTATAAGTGTCTTAATGAGCTTTGTATAAGTTTGACGAACTTAGGAAACATCTACCAACGCGTTTCTAGGACCCTAAACAAAGTTTCATGCAACATGAGTGCTTATAATTGTCTCAATGAGCTTTGTACTAGTTTGACGAACTTATGAAATATCTAACAACGTGGTTGTTAGGATTCTAAACAAAGTTTCATGCAACATGAGTGCTTATTAGTGTCGAATGAGCTTTGTACAAGTTTGACGAACTTATGAAACATCTAACAACGCGTTTCTAGGATTGTAAACCAAGTTTCATTCAACATGAGTGCTTATAAGTGTCTCAATGAGCTTTGTACAAGTTTGACAAACTTATGAAACATCTAACAACGCGTTTCTAGGACTCTGAACAAGCTTTCATGCAACATGAGTGCTTATAAGTGTCTCAATGAGCTTTGTACTAGTTTCACGAATTTATGAAACATCTAACAACGTGGTTTCTAGGATTCTAAACCAAGTTTCATGCAACATGAGTGATTATAAGTGTCTCAATGAGCTTTGTACAAGTTTGACGAACTTATGAAACATCTAACAACGCGTTTCGAGGACTCTAAACCAAGTTTCATGCAACATGAGTGCTTATAAGTGTCTCAATGAGCTTTGTACAAGTTTGACGAACTTATGAAACATCTAACAACGAGTTTCTAGGATTCTAAACCAAGTTTCATGCAACATGAGTGCTTATAAGTGTCCTAATGAGCTTTGTATAAGTTTGACGAACTTAGGAAACATCTAACAACGCGTTTCTAGGACCCTAAACAAAGTTTCATGCAACATGAGTGCTTATAATTGTCACAATGAGCTTTGTACAAGTTTGACGAACTTATGAAACATCTAACAACGCATTTCTAGGACTCTAAACCAAGTTTCATGCTACATGAGTGCTTATAAGTGTCTCAATGAGTTTTGTACAAATTGAAGAACTTATGATACATCTAACAACGAGTTTCTAGGACTCTAAACCAGGTTTCATGCAACATGAATGCTTATAAGTGTCTCAATGACCTTTGTACAAGTTTGACGAACTTATGAAACATCTAACGACGCGTTTATAGGACTCTAAACCAAGTTTCATGCAACATGAGTACTTATAAGTGTCTCAATGAGCTTTGTAAAAGTTTGACGAACTTATGAAACATCTAACAATGCGCTTTTTAGGATTCTAAACAAAGTTTCATGCAACATGAGTGCTTATAAGTGTCTCAATGAGCTTTGTACAAGTTTGACGAACTTATGAAAAATCTAACAATGCGTTTCTGGGACTCTAAACCAAGTTTCATGCAACATTAGTGCTTATAAGTTTCTCAATGAGCTTAGTACAAGTTTTACGAACTTATGAAACTTCTAACAACCCGTTTCTACGACATTAAATCAAGTTTCATGCAACATGAGTGCTTATAAGTGTCTCAATGAGCTTTGTACAAGTTTGACGAACTTATGAAACATCTAACAACGCGTTTCTAGGACTCAAAACAAAGTTTCATGCAACATGAGTGCTTATAAGTGTCTTAATGAGCTTTGTATAAGTTTGACGAACTTAGGAAACATCTACCAACGCGTTTCTAGGACCCTAAACCAAGTTTCATGTAACATAAGTGCTTATAATTGTCTCAATGAGCTTTGTACTAGTTTGACGAACTTATGAAATATCTAACAACGTGGTTGTTAGGACTCTAAACAAAGTTTCATGCAACATGAGTGCTTATAAGTGTCTGAATGAGCTTTGTACAAGTTTGACGAACTTATGAAACATCTAACAACGCGTTTCTAGGATTGTAAACCAAGTTTCATGCAACATGAGTGCTTATAAGTGTCTCAATGAGCTTTGTACAAGTTTGAAAAACTTATGAAACATCTAACAACGTGTTTCTAGGACTCTGAACAAGGTTTCATGCAACATGAGTGCTTATAAGTGTCTCAATGAGCTTTGTACTAGTTTCACGAATTTATGAAACATCTAACAACGTGGTTTCTAGGACTCTAAACCAAATTTCATGCAACATGAGTGATTATAAGTGTCTCAATGAGCTTTGTACAAGTATTACAAACGTATGATACATCTAACAACGCGTTTCTAGGACTCTAAACCAAGTTTCATTCAACATGAGTGCTTATAATTGTCTCAATGAGCTTTGTACTAGTTTGATGAACTTATGAAACATCTAACAACGAGTTTCTAGGATTCTAAACCAAGTTTCATGCAACATGAGTGCTTATAAGTGTCTTAATGAGCTTTGTATAAGTTTGACGAACTTAGGAAACATCTAACAACGCGTTTCTAGGACCCTAAACAAAGTTTCATGCAACATGAGTGCTTATAATTGTCACAATTAGCTTTGTACAAGTTTGACGAACTTATGAAACATCTAACAACGCATTTCTAGGACTCTAAACCAGGTTTCATGCTACATGAGTGCTTATAAGTGTCTCAATGAGCTTTGTACAAATTGACGAACTTATGATACATCTAACAACGAGTTTCTAGGACTCTAAACCAAGTTTCATGCAACATGAATGCTTATAAGTTTCTCAATGACCTTTGTACAAGTTTGACGAACTTATGAAACATCTAACGACGCGTTTATAGGACACTAAACCAAGTTTCATGCAACATGAGTACTTATAAGTGTCTCAATGAGCTTTGTACAAGTTTGACGAACTTATGAAACATCTAACAACGCGCTTTTTAGGATTCTAAACCAAGTTTCATGCAACATGAGTGCTTATAACTGTCTCAATGAGCTTTGTACAAGTTTGACGAACTTATGAAAAATCTAACAATGCGTTTCTGGGACTCTAAACCAAGTTTCATGCAACATTAGTGCTTATAAGTTTCTCAATGAGCTTAGTACAAGTTTTACGAACTTATGAAACATCTAACAACCCGTTTCTAGGACATTAAACCAAGTTTCATGCAACATGAGTGCTTATAAGTGTCTCAATGAGCTTTGTACAAGTCTGACGAACTTATGAAACATCTAACAACGCGTTTCTAGGACTCAAAACCAAGTTTCATGCAACATGAGTGCTTATAAGTGTCTTAATGAGCTTTTTATAAGTTTGACGAACTTAGGAAACATCTACCAACGCGTTTCTAGGACCCTAAACCAAGTTTCATGTAACATGAGTGCTTATAATTGTCTCAATGAGCTTTGTACTAGTTTGACGAACTTATGAAATATCTAACAACGTGGTTGTTAGGACTCTAAACAAAGTTTCATGCAACATGAGTGCTTATAAGTGTCTGAATGAGCTTTGTACAAGTTTTACGAACTTATGAAACATCTAACAACGCGTTTCTAGGATTGTAAACCAAGTTTCATGCAACATGAGTGCTTATAAGTGTCTCAATGAGCTTTGTACAAGTTTGACAAACTTATGAAACATCTAACAACGCGTTTCTAGGACTCTGAACAAGGTTTCATGCAACATGAGTGCCTATAAGTTTGTCAATGAGCTTTGTACTAGTTTCACGAATTTATGAAACATCTAACAACGTGGTTTCTAGGACTCTAAACCAAGTTCCATGAAACATGAGTGCTTATAAGTGTCTCAATGAGCTTTGTACAAGTTTGACGAACTTATGAGACATCTAAAAAAGCGTTTCTAGGACTCGAAACCAAGTTTCATTCAACATGAGTGCTTATAATTATCTCAATGAGTTTGTACAAGTTTCTCGAACTTATGAAACATCTAACAACGCGTTTCTAGGACTCGAAACCAAGTTTCATGCAACATGAGTGCTTATAAATGACTCAATGAGCTTTGTACAAATTTGACGAACTTATGAAACATCTAACAACGCGTTTCTAGGACTCTAAACAATGTTTCATGCAACATGAGTGCTTATAAGTGTCACAATGAGCTTTGTACAAGTTTGACGAACTTATGAAACATCTAACGACGCGGTTTCCAAGACTCTAAACCAAGTTTCATGCAACATGAGTGCTTATAAGTGTCTCAATGAGCTTTGTACAATTTGACAAAATTATGAAACATCTAAAAACACATTTCTAGGACTCTAAACCAAGTTTCATGCAACATGAGTGATTATAAGTGTCTCAAAAAGCTTTGTACAAGTTTGACGAACTTATGAAACATCTAACGACGCGGTTTCCAGGACTCTTACCCAAGTGTCATGCAACATGAGTGATTATAAGTGTCTCAAAGAGCTTTGTACAAGTTTGACGAAATTATGAAACATCTAACAACGCGTTTCTAAGAGTGTAAACCAAGTTTCATGCAACATGAGTGCTTATAAGTGTCTCAATGAGCTTTGTAAAATTCTGACGAACTTATAAAACATCTAACAACGCGTTTCTAGAACTCTAAACAAAGTTTCATACAACATGAGTGCTTATAAGTGTCTCAATGAGCTTTGTACTAGTTTGACGAACTTATGAAATATCTAACAACGCGTTTCTAGGACTGTAAACCAAGTTTCATGCAACATGAGTGCTTAGAAGTGTCTCAATGAGCTTTGTACAAGTTTGACGAACTTATGAAACATCTAACAACGCGTTTCTAGTACTGTAAACTAAGTTTCATGCAACATGAGTGCTTATAATTGTCTCAATGAGCTTTGTACAAGTTTGACGAAATTATGAAACATATAACAACGCGTTTCTAGGACTCTGAACAAGGTTTCATGCAACATGAGTGATTATAAGTGTCTCAATGAGATTTGTACTAGTTTCACGAATTTATGAAACATCTAACAACGTGGTTTCTAGGACTCTAGACCAAGTTTCATGCAACATGAGTGATTATAAGTGTCTCAATGAGATTTGTACAAGTTTCACGAACTTAAGATACATTTAACAATGCGTTTCTAGGACTCTAAACCAAGTTTCATGCAACATGAGTACTTATAAGTGTCTAAATGAGCTTTCTACAAGTTTGACGAACTTATGAAACATATAACAACGAGTTTCTTGGACTTTAAACCAAATTTAATGCAACATGAGTGCTTATAAGTGTCTTAATGAGCTTTGTATAAGTTTGAAGAACTTAGGAAACATCTACCAACGCGTTTCTAGGACCCAAAACCAAGTTTCATGCAACATGAGTGCTTATAATTGTCTCAATGAGCTTTGTACTAGTTTGACGAACTTATGAAATATCTAACAATGTGGTTGTTAGGACTCTAAACAAAGTTTCATGCAACATGAGTGCTTATAAGTGTCTCAATGAGCGTTGTACATGTTTGACGAACTTATGAAACATCTAACAAAGCGTTTCTAGGACTCTTGACCAAGTTTTATGCAACATGAGTGCTTATAAGTATTTTAGTGAGCTTTGTACAAGTTTGACGAAATTATGAAACATCTAACAACGCGTTTCTAGGACTCTAAACCAAGTTTCATGCAACATAACTTCTTATAAGTGTCTCAATGAGCTTTGTACAAGTTTGACGAACTTATGAAACATCTAACAACGCGTTTCTAGGACTCTAAACCAAGTTTCATGCAACATGAGTGCTTATAAGTGTATCAATAAGCTTTGTACAAGTTTGACGAACTTATGAAACATCTAACAACACGTTTTCTGGGACTCTAAACTAATTTTCATGCAACATGAGTGCTTATAAGTGTTTCAATGAGCTTTGTACAAGTTTGAAGAACTTATGAAACATCTAACAACGAGTTTTTAGGACTCTAAACCAAGTTTCATGCAATATGAGTGCTTATAAGTGTCTCAATGAGCTTTGTATAAGTTTGACGAACTTATGAAACATCTAACAACACGTTTCTAGGACTGTAAACCAAGTTTCATGCAACATGAGTGTTTATAAGTGTCTCAATGAGCTTTGTACAAGTTTGACGAACTTATGAAACATCTAACAACCTGTTTCTAGGACTGTAAACCAAGTTTCATGCAACATGAGTGCTTATAATTGTCTCAATGAGCTTTGTACAAGTTTTACGAACTTAAGATACATCTAACAATGCGTTTCTAGGACTCTAAACAAAGTTTCATGAAACGTGAGTGCTTATAAGTGTCTAAATGAGCTTTGTACAAGATTTACGAACTTATGAAACATATAACAACAAGTTTCTAGTACTTTAAACCAAGTTTTATGCAACATGAGTGCTTATAACTGTCTCAATGAGCGTTGTACAAGTTTGACAAACTTATGAAAAATCTAACAACGCGTTTCTAGGACTCTAAACCAAGTTTCATGCAACATGAGTGCTTATAATTGTCTCAATGAGCTTTGTACAAGTTTCCCGAACTTATGAAAAATCTAACAACGCATTTCTAGGACTCTAAAACAAGTTTCCTGCAACATGAGTTCTTATAAGTGTCTCAATGAGCGTTGTACAAGTTTGACGAACTTATGAAACATCTAACAAAGCGTTTCTAGGACTCTTAACCAAGTTTTATACAACATGAGTGCTTATAAGTATTTTAGTGTACTTTGTACAAGTTTGACGAACTTATGATACATCTAACAACGTGTTTCTAGGACTCTAAACCAAGTTTCATGCAACATAAGTGCTTTTAAGTGTCTCAATGAGCTTTGTACAAGTTTGACGAACTTATGATACATCTAACAACGAGTTTCTAGGACTCTAAACCAATTTTCATGCAACATGAATGCTTATAAGTGTCTCAATGAGCTTTGACGAAATTATGAAACATCTAACAACCCCTTTTCTAGGATTCTAAACCAAGTTTCATGAAACATGAGTGCTTATATACGTCTTAATGAGCTTTGTATAAGTTTGACGAACTTAGGAAACATCTAACAACGCGTTTCTTGGACCCTAAACAAAGTTTCATGCAACATGAGTGCTTATAATTGTCACAATGAGCTTTGTACAAGTTTCGCGAACTTATGAAACATCTAACTACGCGTTTATAGGACTCTAAACCAAGTTTCATGCACCATGAATGCTTATAAGTTTCTCAATGAGCTTTGTACAATTTGATGAACTTATGAAACATCTAACAACGCATTTCTAGGACTCTAAACAAAGTTTCTTGCATCATGAGTGATTATAAGTGTCTCAATGAGTTTTGTACAAGTTTGACGAACTTATGAAACATCTAACAACGAGTTTCTAGGACTCTAAACCAAGTTTCATGCAACATGAGTGCTTATAATTGTCACAATGAGCTTTGTACAAGTTTCGCGAACTTATGAAACATCTAACAACGCGTTTCTATGGCTCTAAAACAAGTTTCATTCAACATGAATGCTTATAAGTGTCTCAATGAGCTTTGTACAAGTTTCACGAACTTATGAAATATCTAACAACAAGGTTGCTAAGACTCTAAACCAAGTTCCGTGGAACATGAGTGATTATAATTGTCTCAATGAGTTTTGTACAAGTTTGACGAACTTATGAAACATCCAACAACGCGTTTCTAAGACCATAAACCAAGTTTCATGCAACATGAGTGCTTATAAGTGTCTCAATGATCTTTTTACAAGTTTGAGGAGCTTATGAAACATCTAAAAACGCGTTTCTAGAACTCTAAACCAAGTTTCATGCAACATGAGTGCTTATAAGTGTCTCAATGAGCTTTTTACTAGTTTGACAAACTTATGAAATATCTAACAACGTTGTTGTTAGGACTCTAAACAAAGTTTCATGCAACATGAGTGCTTATAAGTGTCTCAATGAGCTTTGTACAAGTTTGACGAACTTATGAAACATCTAACAACGCGTTTCTAGGACTGTAAACCAAGTTTCATGCAACATGAGTGCTTATAAGTGTCTCAATGAACTTTGTACAAGTTTGACAAACTTATGAAACATCTAACAACGCGTTTCTAGGACTTTGAACAAGGTTTCATGCAACATGAATGCTTATAAGTTTCTCAATGAGCTTTGTACTAGTTTCACGAATTTATGAAACATCTAACAACGTGGTTTCTAGGACTCTAAACCAAGTTTCATGCAACATGAGTGATTATAAGTCTCTCAATGAGCTTTGTACAAGTTTGACGAACTTATGAAACATCTAACAACGCATTTCTAGGACTCTAAACCAAGTTTCATGCAACATGAGTGATTATAAGTGTCTCAATAAGCTTTGTACAAGTTTGACGAACTTATGAAACATCTAACGACGCGGTTTCCAGGACTATAACTCAAGTTTCATGCAACATGAGTGCTTATAAGTGTCTCAATGAGCTTTGTACAAATTGACGAACTTATGATACATCTAACAACGAGATTCTAGGACTCTAAACCAAGTTTCATGGAACATGAATGCTTATAAGTGTCTCAATGATCTTTGTACAAGTTTGACGAATTTATGAAACTTCTAACGACGCGTATATAGGACTCTAAACCAAGTTTCATGCAACATGAGTACTTATTAGTGTCTCAATGAGCTTTGTACAAATTTGACGAACTTATGAATCATCTAACAACGTGTTTCTAGGACCCTAAACCAAGTTTCATGCAACATGAGTGCTTATAAGTGTCTCAATGAGCTTTCTACAAGTTTGACGAACTTATGAAACATATAACAACGAGTTTCTAGGACTTTAAACCAATTTTAAGAAACATGAGTGCTTATAAGTGTCTCGATGAGCGTTGTTCAAGTTTGACAAACTTATGAAACATCTAACAACGCGTTTCTAGGACTCTAAACCAAGTTTCATGCAACATGAGTGCTTATAAGTGTCTCAATGAGCGTTGTACATGTTTGACGAACTTATGAAACATCTAACAAAGCGTTTCTAGGACTCTTAACCAAGTTTTATGCAACATGAGTGCTTATAAGTATTTTAGTGAGCTTTGTACAAGTTTGACGAGCTTATGAAACATCTAACAACGCGTTTCTAGGACTCTAAACCAAGTTTCATGCAACATAACTGCTTATAAGCGTCTCAATGAGCTTTGTACAAATTTGATGAACTTATGAAACATCTAACAACATGTTTTCTGGGACTCTAAACTAATTTTCATGCAACATGAGTGCTTATAAGTGTCTCAATGAGCTTTGTACAAGTTTGAAGAACTTATGAAACATCTAACAACGCGTTTTTAGGACTCTAAACCAAGTTTCATGCAATACGAGTGCTTGTAAGTGTCTCAATGAGCTTTGTATAAGTTTGACAAACTTATGAAACATCTAACAACGCGTTTTCTAGGATTCTAAACCAAGTTTCATGCAACATGAGTGATTATTAGTGTCTCAATGAGCTTTGTACAAGTTTGATGAACTTATGAAACTTCTAACAACGCGTTTCTAGGACTCTAAACCAAGTTTTATGGAACATTAGTTCTTATAAGTGTCTCAATGAGCTTTGTACAAGTTTTACGAATTTATGAAACATCTAACAACACGTTTCTAGGACTCGAAACCAAGTTTCATGCAACATGAGTTCTTATAAGTGTCTTAATGAGCTTTGTACAAGTTTGACGAACTTAGGAAACTTCTAACAACGCGTTTCTAGGACCCTAAACCAAGTTTCATGCAACATGAGTGCTAATAAGTTTCTCAATGAGGTTTGTACAAGTTTCACAAACTTATGAAACATCTAACAAGCGTTTCTAGGACTCTAAACCAAGTTTCATGCAACATGAGTGCTTATAAGTGTCTCAATAAGCTTTGTACAAGTTTCACGAACTTATGAAACATCTAACAACGCGTTTCTAGGGCTCTAAACGAAGTTTCATGCAACATGAGTGCTTATAAGTGTCTCAATGAGCTTTGTACAAGTTTCACTAACTTATGAAACATCTAACAACTCGTTTCTAGGACTGTAAACCAAGTTTCATGCAACATGAGTTCTTATAAGTGTCTCAATGAGATTTGTATAAGTTTTACCAGCTTAAGATACATCTAACAATGCGTTTCTAGGACTCTAAACAAAGTTTCATGAAACATGAGTGCTTATAAGTGTCTAAATGAGCTTTGTACAAGTTTTACGAATTTATGAAACATATAACAACGAGTTTCTAGGACTTTAAACCAAGTTTTATGCAACATGAGTGCTTATAAGTGTCTCAATGAGCGTTGTACAAGTTTGACAAACTTATGAAAAATCTAACAACGCGTTTCTAGGACTCTAAACCAAGTTTCATGCAACATGAGTGCTTATAATTGTCTCAATGAGCTTTGTACAACTTTTCCGAACTTATGAAAAATCTAACAACGCGTTTCTAGGACTCTAAAACAAGTTTCATGCAACATGAGTGCTTATAAGTGTCTCAATGAGCGTTGTACAAGTTTGACGAACTTAGGAAACATCTAACAAAGCATTTCTAGGACTTTTAACCAAGTTTTATACAACATGAGTGCTTATAAGTATTTTAGTGAGCTTTGTACAAGTTTGACGAACTTATGAAACATCTAACAACGCTTTTCTAGGACTCTAAACCAAGTTTCATGCAACATAAGTGCTTATAAGTGTCTCAATGAGCTTTGTACAAGTTTGACGAACTTATGATACATCTAACAACGAGTTTCTAGGACTCTAAACAAATTTTCATGCAACATGAATGCTTATAAGTGTCTCAATGAGCTTTAACGAAATTATGAAACATCTAACAACCCCTTTTCTAGGATTCTAAACCAAATTTCATGCAACATGAGTGCTTATAAGTGTCTTAATGAGCTTTGTATAAGTTTGACGAACTTAGGAAACATCTAACAACGCATTTCTTGGACCCTAAACAAACTTTCATGCAACATGAGTGCTTATAATTGTCACAATGAGCTTTGTACAAGTTTCGCGAACTTATGAAACATCTAACTACGCGTTTATAGGACTCTAAACCAAGTTTCATGCAACATGAATGCTTATAAGTGTCTCAATGAGCTTTGTACAATTTGATGAACTTATGAAACATCTAACAACGCATTTCTAGGACTCTAAACCAAGTTTCATGCAACATGAGTGATTATAAGTGTCTCAATGAGTTTTGTACAAGTTTGACGAACTTATGAAACATCTAACAACGAGTTTCTAGGACTCTGAACCAAGTTTCATGCAACATGAGTGCTTATAAATGTCTCAATGAGCTTTGTACAAGTTTGACGAACTTATGAAACATCTAACAACGCATTTTTCGGACCCTAAACAAAGTTTCATGCAACATGAGTGCTTATAATTGTCACAATGAGCTTTTTACAAGTTTCGCGAATTTATGAAACATCTAACAACGCGTTTCTATGGCTCTAAACCAAGTTTCATTCAACATGAATGCTTATAAGTGTCTCAATGAACTTTGTACAATTTGATGAACTTATGAAACATCTAACAACGCTTTTCTAGGACTCTAAACCAAGTTTCATGCAACATAAGTGCTTATAAGTGTCTCAATGAGCTTTGTACAAGTTTGACGAACTTATGATACATCTAACAACGAGTTTCTAGGACTCTAAACAAATTTTCATGCAACATGAATGCTTATAAGTGTCTCAATGAGCTTTGACGAAATTATGAAACATCTAACAACCCCTTTTCTAGGATTCTAAACCAAATTTCATGCAACATGAGTGCTTATAAGTGTCTTAATGAGCTTTGTATAAGTTTGACGAACTTAGGAAACATCTAACAACGCGTTTCTTGGACCCTAAACAAACTTTCATGCAACATGAGTGCTTATAATTGTCACAATGAGCTTTGTACAAGTTTCGCGAACTTATGAAACATCTAACTACGCGTTTATAGGACTCTAAACCAAGTTTCATGCAACATGAATGCTTATAAGTGTCTCAATGAGCTTTGTACAATTTGATGAACTTATGAAACATCTAACAACGCATTTCTAGGACTCTAAACCAAGTTTCATGCAACATGAGTGATTATAAGTGTCTCAATGAGTTTTGTACAAGTTTGACGAACTTATGAAACATCTAACAACGAGTTTCTAGGACTCTGAACCAAGTTTCATGCAACATGAGTGCTTATAAATGTCTCAATGAGCTTTGTACAAGTTTGACGAACTTATGAAACGTCTAACAACGCATTTTTAGGACCCTAAACAAAGTTTCATGCAACATGAGTGCTTATAATTGTCACAATGAGCTTTGTACAAGTTTCGCGAACTTATGAAACATCTAACAACGCGTTTCTATGGCTCTAAACCAAGTTTCATTCAACATGAATGCTTATAAGTGTCTCAATGAGCTTTGTACAAGTTTCACGAACTTATGAAATATCTAACAACAAGGTTGCTAAGACTATAAACCAAGTTCCGTGCAACATGAGTGATTATAATTGTCTCAATGAGCTTTGTACAAGTTTGACGAACTTATGAAACATCCAACAACACGTTTCTAAGACCATAAACCAAGTTTCATGCAACATGAGTGCTTATAAGTGTCTCAATGATCTTTGTACAAGTTTGAAGAGCTTATGAAACATCTAAAAACGCGGTTCTAGAACTCTAAACCAAGTTTCATGCAACATGAGTACTTATAAGTGTCTCAATGAGCTGTTTACTAGTTTGACGAACTTATGAAATATCTAACAACGTTGTTGTTAGGAATCTAAACAAAGTTTCATGCAACATGAGTGCTTATAAGTGTCTCAATGAGCTTTGTACAAGTTTGACGAACTTATGAAACATCTAACCACGCGTTTCTAGGACTGTAAACCAAGTTTCATGCAACATGAGTGCTTATAAGTGTCTCAATGAGCTTTCTACAAGTTTGACAAACTTATGAAACATCTAACAACGCGTTTCTAGGACTTTAAACAAGGTTTCATGCAACATGAGTGCTTATAAGTTTCTCAATGAGCTTTGTACTAGTTTCACGAATTTATGAAATATCTAGCAACGTGGTTTCTAGGACTCTAAACCAAGTTTCATGCAACATGAGTGGTTATAAGTCTCTCAATGAGCTTTGTACAAGTTCGACGACCTTATGAAACATCTAACAACGCATTTCTAGGACTCTAAACCAAGTTTCATGCAACATGAGTGATTATAAGTGTCTCAATAAGCTTTGTACAAGTTTGACGAACTTATGAAACATCTAACGACGCGGTTTCCAGGACTATAACCCAAGTTTCATGCTACATGAGTGCTTATAAGTGTCTCAATGAGCTTTGTACAAATTGACGAACTTATGATACATTTAACAACGAGTTTCTAGGACTCTAAACCAAGTTTCATTAACATGAATGCTTATAAGTGTCTCAATGATCTTTGTACAAGTTTGACGAACTTGTGAAACGTCTAACGACGCGTATATAGGACTCTAAACCAAGTTTCATGCAACATGAGTCCTTATAAGTGTCTCAATGAGCTTTGTACAAGTTTTCCGAACTTATGAAAAATCTAACAACGCGTTTCTAGGACTCTAAAACAAGTTTCATGCAACATGAGTCTTATAAGTGTCTCAATGAGCGTTGTACAAGTTTGACGAACTTAGGAAACATCTAACAAAGCGTTTCTAGGACTCTTAACCAAGTTTTATACAACATGAGTGCTTATAAGTATTTTAGTGAGCTTTGTACAAGTTTGACGAACTTATGAAACGTCTAACAACGCTTTTCTAGGACTCTAAACCAAGTTTCATGCAACATAAGTGCTTATAAGTGTCTCAATGAGCTTTGTACAAGTTTGACGAACTTATGATACATCTAACAATGAGTTTCTAGGACTCTAAACAAATTTTCATGCAACATGAATGCTTATAAGTGTCTCAATGAGCTTTGACGAAATTATGAAACATCTAACAACCCCTTTTCTAGGATTCTAAACCAAATTTCATGCAACATGAGTGCTTATAAGTGTCTTAATGAGCTTTGTATAAGTTTGACGAACTTAGGAAACATCTAACAACGCGTTTCTAGGACCCTAAACAAACTTTCATGCAACATGAGTGCTTATAATTGTCACAATGAGCTTTGTACAAGTTTCACGAACTTATGAAACATCTAACTACGCGTTTATAGGACTCTAAACCAAGTTTCATGCAACATGAATGCTTATAAGTGTCTCAATGAACTTTGTACAATTTGATGAACTTATGAAACATCTAACAACGCATTTCTAGGACTCTAAACCAAGTTTCATGCAACATGAGTGATTATAAGTGTCTCAATGAGTTTTGTACAAGTTTGACGAACTTATGAAACATCTAACAACGAGTTTCTAGGACTCTAAACCAAGTTTCATGCAATATGAGTGCTTATAAATGTCTCAATGAGATTTGTACAAGTTTGACGAACTTATGAAACATCTAACAACGCATTTTTAGGACCCTAAACAAAGTTTCATGCAACATGAGTGCTTATAATTGTCACAATGAGCTTTGTACAAGTTTCGCGAACTTATGAAACATCTAACAACGCGTTTCTATGGCTCTAAACCAAGTTTCATTCAACATGAATGCTTATAAGTGTCTCAATGAGCTTTGTACAAGTTTCACGAACTTATGAAATATCTAACAACAAGGTTGCTAAGAGTCTAAACCAAGTTCCGTGCAACATGAGTGATTATAATTGTCTCAATGAGCTTTGTACAAGTTTGACGAACTTATGAAACATCCAACAACACGTTTCTAAGACCATAAACCAAGTTTCATGCAACATGAGTGCTTATAAGTGTCTCAATGATCTTTGTACAAGTATGAGGAGCTTATGAAACATCTAAAAACGCGTTTCTAGAACTCTAAACCAAGTTTCATGCAACATGAGTGCTTATAAGTGTCTCAATGAGCTATTTACTAGTTTGACGAACTTATGAAATATCTAACAACGTTGTTGTTAGGACTCTAAACAAAGTTTCATGCAACATGAGTGCTTATAAGTGTCTCAATGAGCTTTGTACAAGTTTGACGAACTTATGAAACATCTAACAACGCGTTTCTAGGACTGTAAACCAAGTTTCATGCAACATGAGTGCTTATAAGTGTCTCAATGAGCTTTCTACAAGTTTGACAAACTTATGAAACATCTAACAACGCGTTTCTAGGACTTTAAACAAGGTTTCATGCAACATGAGTGCTTATAAGTTTCTCAATGAGCTTTGTACTAGTTTCACGAATTTATGAAATATCTAGCAACGTGGTTTCTAGGACTCTAAACCAAGTTTCATGCAACATGAGTGGTTATAAGTCTCTCAATGAGCTTTGTACAAGTTTGACGAACTTATGAAACATCTAAGAACGCATTTCTAGGACTCTAAACCAAGTTTCATGCAACATGAGAGATTATAAGTGTCTCAATAAGCTTTGTACAAGTTTGACGAAATTATGAAACATCTAACGACGCGGTTTTCAGGACTATAACCCAAGTTTCATGCTACATGAGTGCTTATAAGTGTCTCAATGAGCTTTGTACAAATTGACGAACTTATGATACATTTAACAACGAGTTTCTAGGACTCTAAACCAAGTTTCATGCAACATGAATGTTTATAAGTGTCTCAATGATCTTTGTACAAGTTTGACGAACTTATGAAACGTCTAACGACGCGTATATAGGACTCTAAACCAAGTTTCACGCAACATGAGTACTTATAGGTGTCTCAATGAGGTTTGAACGTGTTTCTTGGACAAGTCTGAAACATCAAGCGGTTTCTTGGACTCTAAACCAAGTTTCATGCAACATGAGTGCTTATAAGTGTCTCAATAAGCTTTATACAAGTTTCACGAACTTATGAAATATCTGACAACAAGGTTACTAGGACTCTAAACCAAGTTTCATGCAACATGAGTGTATATAAGTGTCTCAATGAGCTTTGTACAAGTTTGACGAACTTATGAAATATCTAACAACACGTTTCTAGGACTTTAAACCAAGTTTCATGCAACATTAGTGCTTATAAGGGTCTCAATGAGCTTTGTACAAGTTTTACGAACTTATGAAACATCTAACAACGCGTTTCTAAGACTCTAAACAAAGTTTCATGCAACATGAGTGCTTATAAGTGTCTCAATGAGCTTTGTACAAGTTTGACGAACTTATGAAACATCTAACAACACGTTTCTAGGACTCGAAACCAAGTTTCATGCAACATGAGTGCTTATAAGTGTCTCAATGAGCTTTGTACAAGTTTGACGAACTTAGGAAACATCTAACAACGCGTTTCTAGGACTCTAAACCAAGTTTCATGCAACATGAGTGCTTATAAGTTTCTCAATGAGCTTTGTACAAGTTTCACAAACTTATGAAACATCTAACAACGCGTTTCTAGGATTCTAAACCAAGTTTCATGCAACATGAGTGCTGATAAGTGTCTCAATGAGCTTTGTACAAGTTTGAAGAACTTATGAAACATCTAACAACACGCTTTTTAGGATTCTAAACCAAGTTTCATGCAACATGAGTGCTTATAAGTGTCTCAATGAGTTTTGTACAAGTTTCACGAACTTATGAAAAATCTAACAATGCGTTTCTGGGACTCTAAACCAAGTTTCATGCAACATAACTGCTTATAAGCGTCTCAATGAGCTTTGTACAAGTTTGACGAACTTATGAAACATCTAACAACACGTTTTCTGGGACTCTAAACTAATTTTCATGCAACATGAGTGCTTATAAGTGTCTCAATGAGCTTTGTACAAGTTTGAAGAACTTATGAAACATCTAACAACGCGTTTTTAGGACTCTAAACCAAGTTTCATGCAATATGAGTGCTTATAAGTGTCTCAATGAGCTTTGTATAAGTTTCACAAACTTATGAAACATCTAACAACGCGTTTTCTAGGATTCTAAACCAAGTTTCATGCAATATGAGTGCTTATTAGTGTCTCAATGAGCTTTGTACAAGTTTGATGAACTTATGAAACTTCTAACAACGCGTTTCTAGGACTCTAAACCAAGTTTTATGGAACATTAGTTCTTATAAGTGTCTCAATGATCTTTGTACAAGTTTTACGAACTTATGAAACATCTAACAACGCGTTTCTAGAACTCGAAACCAAGTTTCATGCAACATGAGTGCTTATAAGTGTCTTAATGAGCTTTGTACAAGTTTGACGAACTTAGGAAACTTCTAACAACGCGTTTCTAGGACCCTAAACCAAGTTTCATGCAACATGAGTGCTAATAAGTTTCTCAATGAGGTTTATACAAGTTTCACAAACTTATGAAACATCTAACAAGCGTTTCTAGGACTCTAAACCAAGTTTCATGCAACATGAGTGCTTATAAGTGTCTCAATAAGCTTTGTACAAGTTTCACGAACTTATGAAACATCTAACAACGCGTTTCTAGGGCTCTAAACCAAGTTTCATGCAACATGAGTGCTTATAAGTGTCTCAATGAGCTTTGCAAGTTTCACTAAATTATAAAATATCTAACAAGAAGGTTGCTAGGACTCTAAACCAAGTTTCTTGCAACATGAGTGATTATAAGTGTCTCAATGAGCTTTGTACAAGTATGACGAACTTATGAAACATCTAACAACGCGTTTCTAAGACTTTAAACCAAGTTTTATGCAACATGAGTGCTTATAAGTGTCTCAATGAGCTTTGTACAAGTTTGACGAACTTATGAAACATCTAACAACGCGTTTCTAGGACTGTAAACCAAGTTTCATGCAACATGAGTGCTTATAAGTGTCTCAATGAGCTTTGTACAAGTTTGACGAAATTATGAAATATCTAACAACTCGTTTCTAGGACTGTAAACCAAGTTTCATGCAACATGAGTTCTTATAAGTGTCTCAATGAGATTTGTATAAGTTTTACCAGCTTAAGATACATCTAACAATGCGTTTCTAGGACTCTAAACAAAGTTTCATGAAACATGAGTGCTTATAAGTGTCTAAATGAGCTTTGTACAAGTTTTACGAACTTATGAAACATATAACAACGAGTTTCTAGGACTTTAAACCAAGTTTTATGCAACATGAGTGCTTATAAGTGTCTCAATGAGCGTTGTACAAGTTTGACAAACTTATGAAAAATCTAACAACGCGTTTCTAGGACTCTAAACCAAGTTTCATGCAACATGAGTGCTTATAATTGTCTCAATGAGCTTTGTACAAGTTTTCCGAACTTATGAAAAATCTAACAACGCGTTTCTAGGACTCTAAAACAAGTTTCATGCAACATGAGTGCTTATAAGTGTCTCAATGAGCGTTGTACAAGTTTGACGAACTTAGGAAACATCTAACAAAGCGTTTCTAGGACTCTTAACCAAGTTTTATACAACATGAGTGCTTATAAGTATTTTAGTGAGCTTTGTACAAGTTTGACGAACTTATGAAACATCTAACAACGCTTTTCTAGGACTCTAAACCAAGTTTCATGCAACATAAGTGCTTATAAGTGTCTCAATGAGCTTTGTACAAGTTTGACGAACTTATGAAACATCTAACAACTCGTTTCTAGGACTGTAAACCAAGTTTCATGAAACATGGGTTCTTATAAGTGTCTCAATGAGATTTGTATAAGTTTTACCAGCTTAAGATACATCTAACAATGCGTTTCTAGGACTCTAAACAAAGTTTCATGAAACATGAGTGCTTATAAGTGTCTAAATGAGCTTTGTACAAGTTTTACGAACTTATGAAACATATAACAACGAGTTTCTAGGACTTTAAACCAAGTTTTATGCAACATGAGTGCTTATAAGTGTCTCAATGAGCGTTGTACAAGTTTGACAAACTTATGAAAAATCTAACAACGCGTTTCTAGGACTCTAAAACAAGTTTCATGCAACATGAGTGCTTATAAGTGTCTCAATGAGCGTTGTACAAGTTTGACGAACTTAGGAAACATCTAACAATGCGTTTCTAGGACTCTTAACCAAGCTTTCTACAAGTTTGAAAAACTTATGAAACATCTAACAACGCGTTTCTAGGACTTTGAACAAGGTTTCATGTAACATGAGTGCTTATAAGTTTCTCAATGAGCTTTGTACTAGTTTCACGAATTTATGAAATATCTAGCAACGTGGTTTCTAGGACTCTAAACCAAGTTTCATGCAACATGAGTGGTTATAAGTCTCTCAATGAGCTTTGTACAAGTTTGACGAACTTATGAAACATCTAACAACGCATTTCTAGGACTCTAAACCAAGTTTCATGCAACATGAGTGATTATAAGTGTCTCAATAAGCTTTGTACAAGTTTGACGAACTTATGAAACATCTAACGACGCGGTTTCCAGGACTATAACCCAAGTTTCATGCTACATGAGTGCTTATAAGTGTCTCAATGAGCTTTGTACAAATTGACGAACTTATGATACATTTAACAACGAGTTTCTAGGACTCTAAACCAAGTTTCATGCAACATGAATGCTTATAAGTGTCTCAATGATCTTTGTACAAGTTTGACGAACTTATGAAACGTCTAACGACGCGTATATAGGACTCTAAACCAAGTTTCATGCAACATGAGTACTTATAAGTGTCTCAATGAGCTTTGTACAAGTTTGACGAACTTATGAAATATCTGACAACAAGGTTACTAGGACTCTAAACCAAGTTTCATGCAACATGAGTGTATATAAGTGTCTCAATGAGCTTTGTACAAGTTTGACGAACTTATGAAATATCTAACAACGTGTTTCTAGGACTCTAAACCAAGTTTCATGCAACATGAGTGCTTATAAGTGTCTCAATGAGCTTTATACAAGTTTCACGAACTTATGAAATATCTGACAACAAGGTTACTAGGACTCTAAACCAAGTTTCATGCAACATGAGGTATATAAGTGTCTCAATGAGCTTTGTACAAGTTTGACGAACTTATGAAATATCTAACAACGCGTTTCTAGGACTTTAAACCAAGTTTCATGCAACATTAGTGCTTATAAGTGTCTCAATGAGCTTTGTACAAGTTTGACGAAATTATGAAACATCTAACAACGCGTTTCTAGGACTCTAAACAAACTTTCATGCAACATGAGTGCTTATAAGTGTCTCAATGAGCTTTGTACAAGTTTGACGAACTTATGAAACATCTAACAACACGTTTCTAGGACTCGAAACCAAGTTTCATGCAACATGAGTGCTTATAAGTGTCTCAATGAGCTTTGTACAAGTTTGACGAACTTAGGAAACATCTAACAACGCGTTTCTAGGACTCTAAACCAAGTTTCATGCAACATGAGTTCTTATCAGTTTCTCAATGAGCTTTGTACAAGTTTCACAAACTTATGAAACATCTAACAACGCGTTTCTAGGATTCTAAACCAAGTTTCATGCAACATGAGTGCTGATAAGTGTCTCAATGAGCTTTGTACAAGTTTGAAGTACTTATGAAACATCTAACAACGCGTTTCTAGGACTCTAAACTAAGTTTCATGCAACATGAGTGCCGATAAGTGTCTCAATGAGCTTTGTACAAATTTGAAGAACTTATGAAACATCTAACAACGCGCTTTTTAGGATTCTAAACCAAGTTTCATGCAACATGAGTGCTTATAAGTGTCTCAATGAGCTTTGTAAAAGTTTCACGAACTTATGAAAAATCTAACAATGCGTTTCTGGGACTCTAAACCAAGTTTCATGCAACATTAGTGCTTATAAGTTTCTCAATGAGCTTAGTACAAGTTTTACGAATTTATGAAACATCTAACAACCCGTTTCTAGGACTTTAAACCAAGTTTCATGCAACATGAGTGCTTATAAGTGTCTCAATGAGCTTTGTACAAGTTCGACGAACTTATGAAACATCTAACAACGCTTTTCTAGGACTCAAAACCAAGTTTCATGCAACATGAGTGCTTATAAGTGTCTTAATGAGGTTTGTATAAGTTTGACGAACTTAAAAAACATCTACCAACGCGTTTCTAGGACCCTAAACCAAGTTTCATGCAACATGAGTGCTTATAATTGTCTCAATGAGCTTTGTACTAGTTTGACGAACTTATGAAATATCTAACAATGTGGTTGTTAGGACTCTAAACAAAGTTTCATGCAACATGAGTACTTATAAGTGTCTGAATGAGCTTTGTACAAGTTTGACAAACTTATGAAACATCTAACAACGCGTTTCTAGGATTGTAAACCAAGTTTCATGCAACATGAGTGCTTATAAGTGTCTCAATGAGCTTTGTACAAGTTTGACAAACCGATGAAACATCTAGGACTCTGAACAAGGTTTCATACAACATGAGTGCTTATAAGTGTCTCAATGAACTTTGTACTAATTTCACGAATCTATGAAACATCTAACAACGTGGTTTCTAGGACTCTAAACCAAGTTTCATGCAACATGAGTGAATATAAGTGTCTCAATGAGTTTTGTACAAGTTTGACGAACTTATGATACATCTAACAACGCGTTTCTAGGACTCTAAACCAAGTTTCATTCAACATGAGTGCTTATAATTGTCTCAATGAGCTTTGTACAAGTTTCCCGAACTTATGAAACATCTAACAACGCGTTTCTAGGACTCGAAACCAAGTTTCATGCAACATGAGTGCTTATAAATGACTCAATGAGCTTTGTACAAATTTGACGAACTTATGAAACATCTAACAAAGCGTTTCTAGGACTCTAAACAATGTTTCATGCAACATGAGTGCTTATAAGTGTCTCAATGAGCTTTGTACAAGTTTGACGAACTTATGAAACATTTAACGACGCGGTTTCCAGTACTCTAAACCAAGTTTCATGCAACATGAGTGCTTATAAGTGTCTCAATGAGCTTTGTACAATTTGACGAACTTATGAAACATTTAACAACGCATTTCTAGGACTCTAAACCAAGTTTCATGCAATATGAGTGATTATAAGTGTCTCAATGAGTTTTGTACAAGTTTGATGAACTTATGAAACATCTAACAACGATTTTCTAGGACTCTAAACCAAGTTTCATGCAACATGAGTGCTTATAATTGTCACAATGAGTTTTGTACAAGTTTGACGAACTTATGAAACATCTAACAACGCATTTCTAGGACTCTAAACCAAGTTTCATGCAACATGGGTGATTATAAGTGTCTCAAAAAGCTTTGTACAAGTTTGACGAACTTATGAAACATCTAACGACGCGGTTTCCAGGACTCTAACCCAAGTTTCATTCTACATGAGTGCTTATAAGTGTCTCAATGATCTTTGTACAAATTGACGAACTTATGATACATCTAACAATGAGTTTCTAGGACTCTAAACCAAGTTTCATGCAACATGAATGCTTATAAGTGTCTCAATGAGCTTTATACAAGTTTCACGAACTTATGAAATATCTGACAACAAGGTTACTAGGACTCTAAACCAAGTTTCATGCAACATTAGTGCTTATAAGTGTCTCAATGAGCTTTGTCCAAGTTTGACGAACTTATGAAACATCTAACAACGTGGTTGTTAGGACTCTAACCCAAGTTTCATGCAACATGAGTACTTATAAGTGTCTCAATGAGCTTTGTACAAGTTTGACGAACTTATGAAACATCTAACAACGCGTTTCTAGGACCCTAAACAAAGTTTCAGGCAACATGAGTGCTTATAAGTGTCTCAATGAGCTTTGTACAAGTTTGATGAACTTATGAAACATCTAACAATGCGTTTCTAGGACTCTAAACCAAGTTTTATGCAACATGAGTGCTGATAAGTGTCTAAATGAGTTTTGTACAAGTTTGACGAACTTATGAAACATCTAACAACGCGTTTCTAGGACTCTAAACCAAGTTTGATGCAACATTAGTGCTTATAAGTTTCTCAATGAGCTTAGTACAAGTTTTACGAACTTATGAAACATCTAACAACCCGTTTCTAGGACTTTAAACCAAGTTTCATGAAATATGACTGCTTATAATTGTCTTAATGAGCTTTGTACTAGGTTGACGAACTTATGAAATATCTAACAACGTGGTTATTAGGACTCTAAACAAAGTTTCATGCAACATGAGTGCTTATAAGTGTCTCAATAAGCTTTGTACAAGTTTGACGAACTTATGAAACATCTAACAACGCGTTTCTTGGACTGTAAACCAAGTTTCATGCAACATGAGTGCTTATAAGTGTCTCAATGAGCTTTGTACTAGTTTCACGAACTTATGAAACATCTAACAACGCGTTTCTAGGACTCGAAACCAAGTCTCATGCAACATTAGTGCTTATAAATGACTCAATGAGCTTTGTACAAATTTGACGAACTTATAAAACATCTAACAACGTGTTTCTAGGACTCTAAACCAAGTTCCATGCAACATGAGTGATTATAAATGTCTCAATGAGCTTTGTACAAGTTTGACGAACTTATGAGACATCTAACAACGAGTTTCTAGGACTCTAAACCAAGTTTCATGCAACATGAGTGCTTATAATTGTCTAAATGAGCTTTGTACAAGTTTCCCGAACTTATGAAACATCTAACAACGCGTTTCTAGGACTCGAAACCAAGTTTCATGCAACATGAGTGCTTATAAATGACTCAATGAGATTTGTACAAATTTGACGAACTTATGAAACATCTAACAACGCGTTTCTAGGACTCTAAACATTGTTTCATGAAACATGAGTGCTTATAAGTGTCTCAATGAGCTTTGTACAAGTTTGACGAACTTATGAAACATCTAACGACGCGGTTTCCCGGACTCTAAACCAAGTTTCATGCAACATGAGTGCTTATAAGTGTCTCAATGAGATTTGTACAATTTGACGAACTTATGATACATCTAACAACGAGTTTCTAGGACTCTAAACCAATTTTCATGCAACATGAATGCTTATAAGTGTCTCAATGAGCTTTGACGAAATTATGAAACATCTAACAGCCCCTTTTCTAGGATTCTAAACCAAATTTAATGCAACATGAGTGCTTATAAGTGTCTTAATGAGCTTTGTATAAGTTTGACGAACTTAGGAAACATCTAACAACGTGTTTCTTGGACCCTAAACAAACTTTCATGCAACATGAGTGCTTATAATTGTCACCATGAGCTTTGTACAAGTTTCGCGAACTTATGAAACATCTAACTACGCGTTTATAGGACTCTAAACGAAGTTTCATGCAACATGAATGCTTATAAGTGTCTCAATGAGCTTTGTACAATTTGATGAACTTATGAAACATCTAACAACGCATTTCTAGGACTCTAAACCAAGTTTCATGCAACATGAGTGATTATAAGTGTCTCAATGAGTTTTGTACAAGTTTGACGAACTTATGAAACATCTAACAACGAGTTTCTAGGACTCTAAACCAAGTTTCATGCAACATGAGTGCTTATAAGTTTCTTAATGAGTTTTGTATAAGTTAGACGAACTTAGGAAACATCTAACAACGCTTTTCTAGGACCCTAAACAAAGATTCATGCAACATGAGTGCTTATAATTGTCACAATGAGCTTTGTACAAGTGCGCGAACTTATGAAATATCTAACAAAAAGGTTGCTAAGACTCTAAACCAAGTTTCGTGCAACATGAGTGATTATAATTGTCTCAATGAGCTTTGTACAAGTTTGACGAACTTATGAAACATCTAACAACGCGTTTCTAAGACCATAAACCAAGTTTCATGCACATGAGTGCTTATAAGTGTCTCAATGAGCTTTGTACAAGTTTGACCAACTTATGAAACATCTAACAACGCGTTTCTAGAACTCTAAACTAAGTTTCATGCAACATGAGTGCTTATAAGTGTCTCAATAAGCTTTGTACTAGTTTGTCGAACTTATGAACTATCTAACAAGGTTGTTGTTAGGACTCTAAACAAAGTTTCATGCAACATGAGTGCTTATAAGTGTCTCAATGAGCTTTGTACAAATTGACGAACTTATGATACATTTAACAACGAGTTTCTAGGACTCTAAACCAAGTTTCATGCAACATGAATGCTTATAAGTGTCTCAATGATCTTTGTACAAGTTTGACGAACTTATTAAACGTCTAACGACGCGTATATAGGACTCTAAACCAAGTTTCATGAAACATGAGTACTTATAAGTGTTTCAATGAGCTTTGTACAAGTTTTCCGAACTTATGAAAAATCTAACAACGCGTTTCTAGGACTCTAAAACAAGTTTCATGCAACATGAGTGCTTATAAGTGTCTCAATGAGCGTTGTACAAGTTTGACGAACTTAGGAAACATCTAACAAAGCGTTTCTAGGACTCTTAACCAAGTTTTATACAACATGAGTGCTTATAAGTATTTTAGTGAGCTTTGTACAAGTTTGACGAACTTATGAAACGTCTAACAATGCTTTTCTAGGACTCTAAACCAAGTTTCATGCAACATAAGTGCTTATAAGTGTCTCAATGAGCTTTGTACAAGTTTGACGAACTTATGATACATCTAACAACGAGTTTATAGGACTCTAAACAAATTTTCATGCAACATGAATGCTTATAAGTGTCTCAATGAGCTTTGACGAAATTATGAAACATCTAACAACCCCTTTTCTAGGATTCTAAACCAAATTTCATGCAACATGAGTGCTTATAAGTGTCTTAATGAGCTTTGTATAAGTTTGACGAACTTAGGAAACATCTAACAACGCGTTTCTTGGACCCTAAACAAACTTTCATGCAACATGAGTGCTTATAATTGTCACAATGAGCTTTGTACAAGTTTCGCGAACTTATGAAACATCTAACTACGCGTTTATAGGACTCTAAACCAAGTTTCATGCAACATGAATGCTTATAAGTGTCTCAATGAACTTTGTACAATTTGATGAACTTATGAAACATCTAACAACGCATTTCTAGGACTCTAAACCAAGTTTCATGCAACATGAGTGATTATAAGTGTCTCAATGAGTTTTGTACAAGTTTGACGAACTTATGAAACATCTAACAACGAGTTTCTAGGACTCTAAACCAAGTTTCATGCAACATGAGTGCTTATAAATGTCTCAATGAGCTTTGTACAAGTTTGACGAACTTATGAAACATCTAACAACGCATTTTTAGGACCCTAAACAAAGTTTCATTCAACATGAGTGCTTATAATTGTCACAATGAGCTTTGTACAAGTTTCGCGAACTTATGAAACATCTAACATCGCGTTTCTATGGCTCTAAACCAAGTTTCATTCAACATGAATGCTTATAAGTGTCTCAATGAGCTTTGTACAAATTTCACGAACTTATGAAATATCTAACAACAAGGTTGCTAAGACTCTAAACCAAGTTCCGTGCAACATGAGTGGTTATAATTGTCTCAATGAGCTTTGTACAAGTTTGACGAACTTATGAAACATCCAACAACACGTTTCTAAGACCATAAACCAAGTTTCATGCAACATGAGTGCTTATAAGTGTCTCAATGATCTTTGTACAAGTTTGAGGAGCTTATGAAACATTTAAAAACGCGTTTCTAGAACTCTAAACCAAGTTTCATGCAACATGAGTGCTTATAAGTGTCTCAATGAGCTGTTTACTAGTTTGACGAACTTATGAAATATCTAACAACGTTGTTGTTAGGACTCTAAACAAAGTTTCATGCAACATGAGTGCTTATAAGTGTCTAAATGAGCTTTGTACAAGTTTGACGAACTTATGAAACATCTAACAACGCGTTTCTAGGACTGTAAACCAAGTTTCATGCAACATGAGTGCTTATAAGTGTCTCAATGAGCTTTCTACAAGTTTGACAAACTTATGAAACATCTAACAACGCGTATCTAGGACTTTGAACAAGGTTTCATGCAACATGAGTGCTTATAAGTTTCTCAATGAGCTTTGTACTAGTTTCACGAATTTATGAAATATCTAGCAACGTGGTTTCTAGGACTCTAAACCAAGTTTTATGCACCATGAGTGGTTATAAGTCTCTCAATGAGCTTTGTACAAGTTTGACGAACTTATGAAACATCTAACAACGCATTTCTAGGACTCTAAACCAAGTTTCATGCAACATGAGTGATTATAAGTGTCTCAATAAGCTTTGTACAAGTTTGACGAACTTATGAAACATCTAACGACGCGGTTTCCAGGACTATAACCCAAGTTTCATGCTACATGAGTGCTTATAAGTGTCTCAATGAGCTTTGTACAAATTGACGAACTTATGATACATTTAACAACGAGTTTCTAGGACTCTAAACCAAGTTTCATGCAACATGAATGCTTATAAGTGTCTCAATGATCTTTGTACAAGTTTGACGAACTTATGAAACGTCTAACGACGCGTATATAGGACTCTAAACCAAGTTTCATGCAACATGAGTACTTATAAGTGTCTCAATGAGCTTTGTACAAGTTTGACGAACTTATGAATCATCTAACAACGTGTTTCCTGGACTCTAAACCAAGTTTCATGCAACATGAGTGCTTATAAGTGTCTCAATGAGCTTTATACAAGTTTCACGAACTTATGAAATATCTGACAACAAGGTTACTAGGACTCTAAACCAAGTTTCATGCAACATGAGTGTATATAAGTGTCTCAATGAGCTTTTTACAAGTTTGACGAACTTATGAAATATCTAACAACGCGTTTCTAGGACTTTAAACCAAGTTTCATGCAACATTAGTGCCTATAAGTGTCTCAATGAGCTTTGTACAAGTTTGACGAACTTATGAAACATCTAACAACGCGTTTCTAGGACTCTAAACAAACTTTCATGCAACATGAGTGCTTATAAGTGTCTCAATGAGCTTTGTACAAGTTTGACGAACTTATGAAACATCTAACAACACGTTTCTAGGACTCGAAACCAAGTTTCATGCAACATGAGTGCTTATAAGTGTCTCAATGAGCTTTGTACAAGTTTGACGAACTTAGGAAACATCTAACAACGCGTTTCTAGGACTCTAAACCAAGTTTCATGCAACATGAGTGCTTATAAGTTTCTCAATGAGCTTTGTACAAGTTTCACAAACTTATGAAACATCTAACAACGCGTTTCTAGGATTCTAAACCAAGTTTCATGCAACATGAGTGCTGATAAGTGTCTCAATGAGCTTTGTACAAGTTTGAAGTACTTATGAAACATCTAACAACACATTTCTAGGACTCTAAACCAAGTTTTATGCAACATGAGTGCCGATAAGTGTCTCAATGAGCTTTGTACAAATTTGAAGAACTTATGAAACATCTAACAACGCGCTTTTTAGGATTCTAAACCAAGTTTCATGCAACATGAGTGCTTATAAGTGTCTCAATGAGCTTTGTACAAGTTTCACAAACTTATGAAAAATCTAACAATGCGTTTCTGGGACTCTAAACCAAGTTTCATGCAACATTAGTGCTTATAAGTTTCTCAATGAGCTTAGTACAAATTTTACGAATTTATGAAACATCTAACAACCCGTTTCTAGGACTTTAAACCAAGTTTCATGCAACATGAGTGCTTATAAGTGTCTCAATGAGCTTTGTACAAGTTCGACGAACTTATGAAACATCTAAGAACGCTTTTCTAGGACTCAAAACCAAGTTTCATGCAACATGAGTGCTTATAAGTGTCTTAATGCGGTTTGTATAAGTTTGACGAACTTAGGAAACATCTACCAACGCGTTTCTAGGACCCTAAACCAAGTTTCATGCAACATGAGTGCTTATAATTGTCTCAATGAGCTTTGTACTAGTTTGACGAACTTATGAAATATCTAACAACGTGGTTGTTAGGACTCTAAACAAAGTTTCATGCAACATGAGTGCTTATAAGTGTCTGAATGAGCTTTGTACAAGTTTGACGAACTTATGAAACATCTAACAACGTGTTTCTAGGATTGTAAACCAAGTTTCATGCAACATGAGTGCTTATAAGTGTCTCAATGAGCTTTGTACAAGTTTGACAAACCGATGAAACATCTAGGACTCTGAACAAGGTTTCATACAACATGGGTGCTTATAAGTGTCTCAATGAGCTTTGTACTAGTTTCACGAATCTATGAAACATCTAACAACGTGGTTTCTAGGACTCTAAACCAAGTTTCATGCAACATGAGTGATTATAAGTGTCTCAATGAGCTTTGTACAAGTTTGACGAACTTATGAGACATCTAACAACGCGTTTCGAGGACTCTAAACCAAGTTTCATTCAACATGAGTGCTTATAATTGTCTCAATGAGCTTTGTACAAGTTTCCCGAACTTATGAAACATCTAACAACGCGTTTCTAGGACTCGAAACCAAGTTTCATGCAACATGAGTGCTTATAAATGACTCAATGAGCTTTGTACAAATTTGACGAACTTATGAAACATCTAACAAAGCGTTTCTAGGACTCTAAACAATGTTTCATGCAACATGAGTGCTTATAAGTGTCTCAATGAGCTTTGTACAAGTTTGACGAACTTATGAAACATCTAACGACGCGGTTTCCAGTACTCTAAACCAAGTTTCATGCAACATGAGTGCTTATAAGTGTCTCAATGAGCTTTGTACAATTTGACGAACTTATGAAACATCTAACAACGCATTTCTAGGACTCTAAACCAAGTTTCATGCAATATGAGTTATTATAAGTGTCTCAATGAGTTTTGTACAAGTTTGATGAACTTATGAAACATCTAACAACGATTTTCTAGGACTCTAAACCAAGTTTCATGCAACATGAGTGCTTATAATTGTCACAATGAGCTTTGTACAAGTTTGACGAACTTATGAAACATCTAACAACGCATTTCTAGGACTCTAAACCAAGTTTCATGCAACATGGGTGATTAGTCTCAAAAAGCTTTGTACAAGTTTGACGAACTTATGAAACATCTAACGACGCGGTTTCCAGGACTCTTACCCAAGTTTCATTCTACATGAGTGCTTATAAGTGTCTCAATGAGCTTTGTACAAATTGACGAACTTATGATACATCTAACAACGAGTTTCTAGGACTCTAAACCAAGTTTCATGCAACATGAATGCTTATAAGTGTCTCAATGAGCTTTATACAAGTTTCACGAACTTATGAAATATCTGACAACAAGGTTACTAGGACTCTAAACCAAGTTTCATGCAACATTAGTGCTTATAAGTGTCTCAATGAGCTTTGTCCAAGTTTGACGAACTGATGAAACATCTAACAACGTGGTTGTTAGGACTCTAACCCAAGTTTCATGCTACGTGAATGCTTATAAGTGTCTCAATGAGCTTTGTACAAATTGACGAACTTATGATACATCTAACCACGAGTTTCTAGGACTCTAAACCAAGTTTCATGCAACATGAGTACTTATAAGTGTCTCAATGAGCTTTGTACAAGTTTGACGAACTTATGAAACATCTAACAACGCGTTTCTAGGAACATAAACAAAGTTTCATGCAACATGAGTGCTTATAATTGTCACAATGAGCTTTGTACAAATTGACGAACTTATGAAATATCTAACAACGTGTTTCTAGGACTCGAAACCAAGTTTGATGCAACATGAGTGCTTATAAGTGTCTCAATGAGCTTTGTACAAGTTTGACGAACTTAGAAAACATCTAACAACGCGTTTCTAGGACTTTAAACAAAGTTTCATGCAACATGAGTGCTTATAAGTTTCTCAATGAGCTTTGTACAAGTTTCACAAACTTATGAAACATCTAACAACGCGTTTCTAGGATTCTAAACCAAGTTTCATGCAACAGAGTGTTGATAAGTGTCTCAATGAGCTTTGTACAAGTTTGACGAACTTATGAAACATCTAACAACGCGTTCTCTAAGACTTTAAACCAAGTTTCAGGCAACATGAGTGCTTATAAGTGTCTCAATGAGCTTTGTACAAGTTTGATGAACTTATGAAACATCTAACAATGCGTTTCTAGGACTCTAAACCAAGTTTTATGCATAATGAGTGCTGATAAGTGTCTAAATGAGCTTTGTACAAGTTTGACGAACTTATGAAACATCTAACAACGCGTTTCTAGGACTCTAAACCAAGTTTGATGCAACATTAGTGCTTATAAGTTTCTCAATGAGCTTAGTACAAATTTTACGAACTTATGAAACATCTAACAACCCGTTTCTAGGATTTTAAACCAAGTTTCATGAAATATGACTGCTTATAAGTGTCTTAATGAGCTTTGTATAAGTTTGAGGAACTTAGGAAACATCTAACAACACGTTTCTAGGACCTAAACCAAGTTTCATGCAACATGACTGCTTATAATTGTCTCAATGAGCTTTGTACTAGGTTGACGAACTTATGAAATATCTAACAACGTGGTTATTAGGACTCTAAACAAAGTTTCATGCAACATGAGTGCTTATAAGTGTCTCAATAAGCTTTGTACAAGTTTGACGAACTTATGAAACATCTAACAACGCGTTTCTTGGACTGTAAACCAAGTTTCATGCAACATGAGTGCTTATAAGTGTCTCAATGAGCTTTGTACTAGTTTCACGAACTTATGAAACATCTAACAACGCGATTCTAGGACTCGAAACCAAGTCTCATGCAACATGAGTGCTTATAAATGACTCAATGAGCTTTGTACAAACTTGACGAACTTATGAAACATCTAACAACGTGTTTCTAGGACTCTAAACCAAGTTCCATGCAACATGAGTGATTATAAATGTCTCAATGAGCTTTGTACAAGTTTGACGAACTTATGAGACATCTAACAACGCGTTTCTAGGACTCTAAACCAAGTTTCATGCAACATGAGTGCTTATAATTTTCTAAATGAGCTTTGTACAAGTTTCCCGAACTTATGAAACATCTAACAACGCGTTTCTAGGACTCGAAACCAAGTTTCATGCAACATGAGTGCTTATAAATGACTCAATGAGATTTCTACAAATTTGACGAACTTATGAAACATCTAACAACGCGTTTCTAGGACTCTAAACATTGTTTCATGAAACATGAGTGCTTATAAGTGTCTCAATGAGCTTTGTACAAGTTTGACGAACTTATGAAACATCTAACGACGCGGTTTCCAGGACTCTAAACCAAGTTTCATGCAACATGAGTGCTTATAAGTTTCTCAATGAGATTTGTACAATTTGACGAACTTATGATACATCTAACAACGAGTTTCTAGGACTCTAAACCAATTTTCATGCAACATGAATGCTTATAAGTGTCTCAATGAGCTTTGACCAAATTATGAAACATCTAACAACCCCTTTTCTAGGATTCTAAACCAAATTTCATGCAACATGAGTGCTTATAAGTGTCTTAATGAGCTTTGTATAAGTTTGACGAACTTAGGAAACATCTAACAACGTGTTTCTTGGACCCTAAACAAACTTTCATGCAACATGAGTGCTTATAATTGTCACCATGAGCTTTGTACAAGTTTCGCGAACTTATGAAACATCTAACTACGCGTTTATAGGACTCTAAACGAAGTTTCATGCAACATGAATGCTTATAAGTGTCTCAATGAGCTTTGTACAATTTGATGAACTTATGAAACATCTAACAACGCATTTCTAGGACTCTAAACCAAGTTTCATGCAACATGAGTGATTATAAGTGTCTCAATGAGTTTTGTACAAGTTTGACGAACTTATGAAACATCTAACAAAGAGTTTCTAGGACTCTAAACCAAGTTTCATGCAACATGAGTGCTTATAAGTTTCTTAATGACCTTTGTATAAGTTAGACGAACTTAGGAAACATCTAACAACGCGTTTCTAGGACCCTAAACAAAGATTCATGCAACATGAGTGCTTATAATTGTCACAATGAGCTTTGTACAAGTTTCGCGAACTTATGAAATATCTAACAACAAGGTTGCTAAGACTCTAAACCAAGTTTCGTGCAACATGAGTGATTATAATTGTCTCAATGAGCTTTGTACAAGTTTGACGAACTTATGAAACATCTAACAACGTGTTTCTAAGACCATAAACCAAGTTTCATGCAACATGAGTGCTTATAAGTGTCTCAATGAGCTTTGTACAAGTTTGACCAACTTATGAAACATCTAACAACGCGTTTCTAGAACTCTAAACTAAGTTTCATGCAACATGAGTGCTTATAAGTCTCTCAATAAGCTTTGTACTAGTTTGTCGAACTTATGAAATATCTAACAAGGTTGTTGTTAGGACTCTAAACAAAGTTTCATGCAACATGAGTTCTTATAAGTGTCTCAATGAGCTTTGTATAGGTTTGACAAACTTATAAAACATCTAACAACGCGTTTCTAGGACTTTGAACAAGGTTTCATGCAACATGAGTGCCTATAAGTTTCTCAATGAGTTTTGTACTAGTTTCACGAATTTATGAAACGTCTAATAACGTGGTTTCTAGGACTCTAAACTAAGTTTCATGCAACATGAGTGATTATAAGTGTCTCAATAAGCTTTGTACAAGTTTGACGAACTTATGAAACATCTAACGACGCGGTTTCCAGGACTCTAACCCAAGTTTCATGCTACATGAATGCTTATAAGTGTCTCAATGAGCTTTGTACAAATTGACGAACTTATGATACATCTAACCACGAGTTTCTAGGACTCTAAACCAAGTTTCATTCAACATGAGTACTTATAAGTGTCTCAATGAGCTTTATACAAGTTTGATGAACTTATGAAATATCTAACAACGCGTTTCTAGGACTCTAAACCAAGTTTCATGCAACATGAGTGCATATAAGTGTCGCAAGTAGCTTTATATAAGTTTCACGAACTTATGAAATATCTGACAACAAGGTTACTAGGACTCTAAACCAAGTTTCATACAACATTAGTGCTTATAAGTGTCTCAATGAGCTTTGTACAAGTTTGACGAACTTATGAAACATCTAACAACCAGTTTCTAGGACTATAAACCAAGTTTCATGCAACATGAGTGCTTATAAGTGTCTCAATGAGCTTTGTACAAGATTTACGAACTTAAGATACATCTAACAATGCGTTTCTAGGACTCTAAACCAAGTTTCATGCAAAATGAATGCTTATAAGTGTCTCAATGAGCTTTATGCAAGTTTGACGAACTTAAGAAACATCTAACAACGCGTTTCTAGGACTCGAAACCAAGTTTCATGCAACATGAATGCTTATAAGTGTCTCAATGAGCTTTGTAAAAGTTTGACGAACTTAGGAAACTTCTAACAACGCTTTTCTAGGACTCTAAACAAAGTTTCATGCAACATGTGTGCTTATAAGTTTCTCAATGACCTTTGTACAACTTTGACGAACTTATGAGACATCTAACAACGCGTTTCTAGGACACTAAACCAAGTTTCATGCAACATGAGTGCTGATAAGTGTCTCAATGAGCTTTGTACAAGTTTGAAGAACTTATGAAACATCTAACAACGCGTTTTCTAGGACCCTAACCCAAGTTTATGCAACATGAGTCCTTATAAGTGTCTCAATGAGCTTTGTACAAGTTTGAAGAACTTATGAAACAGCTAACAACGCGTTTCTAGGACTCTAAATCAAGTTTCATGCAAAATGAGTGTCGATAAGTATCTCAATGAGCTTTGTAGAAGTTTGAAGAACTTATGAAACATATAACAACGCGTTTTTTAGGATTTTAAACCAAGTTTCATGCAACATGAGTGCTTATAAGTGTCTCAATGAGCTTTGTACAAGTTTGACGAACTTATGAAACATCTAACAACCCGTTTCTAGGACTCAAAACCAAGTTTCATGCAACATGAGTCCTTATAAGCGTCTTAATGAGCTTTGTATAAGTTTGACGAACTTAGGAAACATCTAACAACGCGTTTCTAGGACCCTAAACCAAGTTTCATGCAACATGAGTGCTTATAATTGTCTCAATGAGCTTTGTACTAGTTTGACGAACTTATGAAATATCTAACAACGTGGTTGTTAGGACTCTAAACATTGTTTCATGCAACATGAGTGCTTATAAGTGTCTCAATGAGCTTTTTACAAGTTTGACGAACTTATGAAACATCTAACGACGCGGTTTCCAGGACTCTAAACCAAGTTTCATGCAACATGAGTGATTATAAGTGTCTCAATGAGTTTTGTACAAGTTTGACGAACTTATGAAACATCTAACAACGAGTTTCTAGGACTCTAAACCAAGTTTCATGCAACATGAGTGCTTATAAGTGTCTCAATGAGCTTTGTACAAGTTTGACGAACTTATGAAACATCTAACAACGAGTTTCTAGGACTCTAAACCAAGTTTCATGCAACATGAGTGCTTATAAGTGTCTTAATGAGCTTTGTATAAGTTTGACGAACTTAGGAAACATCTAACAACGCGTTTGTAGGACCCTAAACAAAGTTTCATGCAACATGAGTGCATATAATTGTCACAATGAGCTTTGTACAAGTTTAGCGAACTTATGAAATATCTAACAACAAGGTTGCTAAGACTCTAAACCAAGTTTCGTGCAACATGACTGATTATAATTGTCTCAATGAGCTCTGTACAAGTTTGACCAACTTATGAAACATCTAACAACGCGTTTCTAGAACACTAAACCAAGTTTCATGCAACATGAGTGCTTATAAGTGTCTCAATAAGCTTTGTACTAGTTTGTCGAACTTATGAAATATCTAACAACGTTGAAGTTAGGACTCTAAAGAAAGTTTCATGCAACATGAGTGCTTATAAGTGTCTCAATGAGATTTGTACAAGTTTGACAAACTTATGAAACATCTAACAACGCGTTTCTAGGACTTTGAACAAGGTTTCATGCAACATGAGTGCCTATAAGTTTCTCAATGAGCTTTGTACTAGTTTCACGAATTTATGAAACATCTAACAACGTGGTTTCTAGGACTCTAAACTAAGTTTCATGCAACATGAGTGATTATAAATGTCTTCATAAGATTTTTACAAGTTTGACGAACTTATGAAACATCTAACGACGCGGTTTCCAGGACTCTAACCCAAGTTTCATGCTACATGAATGCTTATAAGTGTCTCAATGAGCTTTGTACAAATTGACGAACTTATGATACATCTAACAACGAGTTTCTAGGACTCTAAACAAAGTTTCATGCAACATGAGTACTTATAAGTGTCTCAATGAGCTTTATACAAGTTTGACGAACTTATGAAATATCTAACAACGCGTTTCTAGGTCTCTAAACCAAGTTTCATGCAACATGAGTGCATATAAGTGTCTCAATGAGCTTTATACAAGTTTCACGAACTTATGAAATATCTGACAACAAGGTTACTAGGACTCTAAACCAAGTTTCATGCAACATGAGTGCTTATAAGTGTCTCAATGAGATTTATATAAGTTTCACGAACTTATGAAATATATGACAACAAGGTTACTAGGACTCTAAACCAAGTTTCATGCAACATTAGTGCTTATAAGTGTCTCAATGAGCTTTGTACAAGATTTACGAACTTAAGATACATCTAACAACGCGTTTCTAGGACTCGAAACCAAGTTTCATGCAACATGAGTGCTTATAAGTGTCCTAATGAGCTTTGTAAAAGTTTGACGAACTTAGGAAACATCTAACAACGCTTTTATAGAACTCTAAACCAAGTTTTATGCAACATGAGTGGTTATAAGTTTCTCAATGAGCTTTGTACAACTTTGACGAACTTTTGAGACATCTAACAACGCGTTTCTAGGACACTAAACCAAGTTTCATGCAACATGAGTGCTGATTAGTGTCTCAATGAGCTTTGTACAAGTTTGAAGAACTTATGAAACATTTAACAACGCGTTTTCTACGACTCTAAACCAAGTTTATGCAACATGAGTGCTTATAAGTGTCTCAATGAGCTTTGTACAAGTTTGAAGAACTTATGAAACATCTAACAACGCGTTTCTAGGACTCTAAACCAAGTTTCGTGCAACATGAGTGCCGATAAGTATCTCAATGAGCTTTGTACAAGTTTGAAGAACTTATGAAACATCTAACAACGCGTTTTTTAGGATTCTAAACCAAGTTTCATGCAACATGAGTGCTTATAAGTGTCTCAATGAGCTTTGTACAAGTTTGACGAACTTATGAAACATCTAACAACCCGTTTCTAGGACTCAAAACCAAGTTTCATGCAATATGAGTCCTTATAAGTGTCTTAATGAGCTTTTTATAAGTTTGACGAACTTAGGAAACATCGAACAACGCGTTTATAGGACCTTAAACCAAGTTTCATTCAACATGAGTACTTATAAGTGTCTCAATGAGCTTTTTACAAGCTTGACCAACTTATGAAACATCTAACAACGCGTTTCTAGAACTCTAAACTAAGTTTCATGCAACATGAGTGCTTATAAGTGTCTCAATGAGCTTTGTACTAGTTTCACTAATTTATGAAACATCTAACAACGTGGTTTCTAGGACACTAAACCAAGTTTCATGCAACATGAGTGATTATAAGTGTCTCAATGAGCTTTGTACAAGTTTCCCGAACTTATGAAACATCTAACAACGCGTTTCTAGGACTCGAAACCAAGTTTCATGCAACATGAGTGCTTATAAATGACTCAATGAGCTTTGTACAAATTTGACGAACTTATGAAACATCTAACAACGCGTTTCTAGGACTCTAAACAATGTTTCATGCAACATGAGATCTTATAAGTGTCTCAATGAGCTTTGTACAAGTTTGACGAACTTATGAAACATCTAACAACGCGTTTCTAGGACTCGAAACAAAGTTTCATGCAACATGAGTGCTTATAAATGACTCAATGAGCTTTTTACAAATTTGACGAACTAATGAAACATCTAACAACGCGTTTCTAGGACTCTAAACAATGTTTCATGCAACATGAGTGCTTAAAAGTGTCATAATGAGCTTTGTACAAGTTTGACGAACTTATGAAACATCTAACGACGCGGTTTCCAGGACTCTTAACCAAGTTTCATGCAACATGAGTGCTTATAAGTGTCTCAATGAGCTTTGTACAATTTGACGAACTTATGATACATCTAACAACGCGTTTCTAGGACTCTAAACCAAGTTTCATGCAACATGATTGATTATAAGTGTCTCAATGAGTTTTGTACAAGTTTGACGAACTTATGAAACATCTAACAACGAGTTTCTAGGACTCTAAACCAAGTTTCATGCAACATGAATGCTTATAAGTGTCTCAATGAGCTTTGTACAATTTTGACGAACTTATGAAACATCTAACAACGCGTTCCTAGGACTCTAAACAATGTTTAATGCAACATGAGTGCTTATAAGTGTCTCAATGAGATTTGTACAAGTTTGACGAACTTATGAAACATCTAACGACGCGGTTTCCATGACTGTAAACCAAGTTTCATGCAACATGAGTGCTTATAAGTGTTTCAATGAGCTTTGTAAAATTTGACGAACTTATGATACATCTAACTACGCGTTTCTTGGACTATAAACCAAGTTTCATGCAACATGAGTGATTAGAAGTGTCTCAATGAGTTTGGTACAGGTTTTACGAACTTATGAAACATCTAACAACGCGTGTCTAGGACTCTAAACCAAGTTTCATGCAACATGAGTGCTTATAAGTGTCTCAATGAGCTTTGTACAAGTTTGACGAACTTATGAAACATCTAACAATGCGTTTCTAGGACTCTAAACAAGGTTTCATGCAACATGAGTGCTTTTAAATGTCTCAATGAGCTTTGTACAAGTTTGACGAACTTATGAAACATCTAACGACGCGTTTCTAGTACTCTAAACCAGGTTTCATGCAACATGAGTGCTTATAAATGTCTCAATGAGCTTTGTACAAGTTTGACGAACTTATGAAATATCTAACAACGCATTTCTAGGACTCTAAACCAAGTTTCATGCAACATGAGTGATTATAAGTGTCTCAATAAGCTTTGTACAAGTTTGACGAACTTATGAAACATCTAACGACGAGGTTTCCATGTCTCTAAACCAAGTTTCATGCTACATGAGTGCTTATAAGTGTCTCATTTAGCTTTGTACAATTTGACGAACTTATGATACATCTAACAACGAGTTTCTAGGACTCTAAACCAAGTTTCATGCAACATGAATGCTTATAAGTGTCTCAATGAGATTTGTACAAGTTTGACGAACTTATGAAACATCTAACGACGCGTTTATAAGACTCTAAACCAAGTTTCATGCAACTTGAGTGCTTATAAGTGTCTGAATGAGCTTTGTACAAGTTTGACGAACTTATGAAACCTCTAACAATGCGTTTCTAGGACTCTAAACCAAGTTTCATGCAACATGAGTGATTATAAGTGTCTCAAAGAGCTTTGTACAATTTTGACGAACTTATGAAACATCTGACAACGCGTTTCTAGGACTCTAAGCCAAGTTTCATGCAACATGAGTGCTTATAAGTTCCTCAATGAGCTTTGTAGAAGTTTCACTAACTAATGAAACATCTAACAACGCGTTTCTAGGACTCCAAACAAAGTATCATGAAACATGAGTGCTTATAAGTTCCTTAATGAGCTTTGTACAAGATTGACGAACTTATGAAACAAATAACAATGCGTTTCTAGGACTTTAAACCAAGTTTCATGCAACATGAGTGATTATAAGTGTCTCAATGAGCTTTGTTAAAGTTTGACAAACTTATGAAACATCTAACAACGTGGTTTATAGAACTCTAAACCAAGTTTCATGCAACATGAGTGCTTATAAACTCCTCAATGAGCTTTGTATAAGTTTCACGATCTAATGAAATATCTAACAACGCAATTCTAGGACTATAAACCAAGTTTCATGCAACATGAGTGCTTATAAGTGTCTCAATGAGCTTTGTACAAGATTTACGAACTTAAGATACATCTAACAATGCGTTTCTAGGACTCTAAACCAAGTTTCATGCAACATGAGTGCTTATAAGTGTCTCAATGAGCTTTATACAAGTTTGACGAACTTAAGAAACATCTAACAACGCGTTTCTAGGACTCGAAACCAATTTTCATGGAACATGAGTGCTTATAAGTGTCTCAATGAGCTTTGTAAAAGTTTGACGAACTTAGGAAACATCTAACAACGCTTTTCTAGGACTCGAAACCAAGTTTCATGGAACATGAGTGCTTATAAGTTTCTCAATGAGCTTTGTACAACTTTGACAAACTTATGAGACATCTAACAACGCGTTTCTAGGACACTAAACCAAGTTTCATGCAACATGAGTGCTGATAAGTGTCTCAATGAGCTTTGTACAAGTTTGAAGAACTTATGAAACATCTAACAACGCGTTTTCTAGGACTCTAAACCAAGTTTATGCAACATGAGTGCTTAAAAGTGTCTCAATGAGCTTTGTACAAGTTTGAAGAACTTATGAAACATCTAACAACGCGTTTCTAGGACTCTAAACCAAGTTTCATGCAACATGAGTGATTAGAAGTGTCTCAATGAGTTTTGTACAATTTTGACGAACTTATGAAACATCTTACAACGCGTGTCTAGGACTCTAAACCAAGTTTCATGCAACCTGAGTGCTTATAAGTGTCTCAATGAGCTTTTTACAAATTTGACGAACTTATGAAACATCTAACAACGCGTTTCTAGGACTCTAAACAATGTTTCATGCAACATGAGTGCTTAAAAGTGTCTCAATGAGCTTTGTACAAGTTTGACGAACTTATGAAACATCTAACGACGCGGTTTCCAGGACTCTTAACCAAGTTTCATGCAACATGAGTGCTTATAAGTGTCTCAATGAGCTTTGTACAATTTGACGAACTTATGATACATCTAACAACGCGTTTCTAGGACTCTAAACCAAGTTTCATGCAACATGAGTGATTATAAGTGTTTCAATAATCTTTGTACAAGTTTGACGAACTTATGAAACATCTAACGACGCGGTTTCCAGGACTCTAAAACAAGTTTCATGCAACATGAGTGCTTATAAGTGTCTCAATGAGCTTTTTACAATTTGACGAACTTATGATACATCTAACAACGCGTTTCTAGGACTCTAAACAAAGTTTCATGCAACATGAGTGATTATAAGTGTCTCAATGAGTTTTGTACAAGTTTGACGAACTTATGAAACATCTAACAACGCGTGTCTAGGACTCTAAACCAAGTTTCATCCAACATGAGTGCTTATAAGTGTCTCAATGAGCTTTGTAAAAGTTTGACGATCTTATGAAACATCTAACAGCGCGTTTCTAGGACTCTAAACCAAGTTTCATGCAACATGAGTGAGTGTAAGTGTTTCAATAAGCTTTGTACAAGTTTGACGAACTTATGAAACATCTAACGACGCGTTTCTAGGACTCTAAACCAGGTTTCATGCAACATGAGTGCTTATAAATGTCTCAATGAGCTTTGTACAAGTTTGACGAACTTATGAAACATCTAACAACGCATTTCTAGGACTCTAAACCAAGTTTCATGCAACATGAGTGATTATAAGTGTCTTTATAAGCTTTGTACAAGTTTGACGAACTTATGAAACATCTAACGACGACGTTTCCAGGACTCTAAACCAAGTTTCATGCTACATGAGTGCTTATAAGTGTCTCATTTAGCTTTGTACAATTTGACGAACTTATGATACATCTAACAACGAGTTTCTAGGACTCTAAACCAAGTTTCATGCAACATGAATGCTTATAAGTGTCTCAATGAGATTTGTACAAGTTTGACGAACTTATGAAACATCTAACGACGCGTTTATAAGACTCTAAACCAAGTTTCATGCAACATGATTGATTATAAGTGTCTCAATGAGTTTTGTACAAGTTTGACGAACTTATGAAACATCTAACAACGAGTTTCTAGGACTCTAAACCAAGTTTCATGCAACATGAATGCTTATAAGTGTCTCAATGAGCTTCGTACAATTTTGACGAACTTATGAAACATCTAACAACGAGTTCCTAGGACTCTAAACAATGTTTAATGCAACATGAGTGCTTATAAGTGTCTAAATGAGATTTGTACAAGTTCGACGAACTTATGAAACATCTAACGACGCGGTTTCCATGACTGTAAACCAAGTTTCATGCAACATGAGTGCTTATAATTGTTTCAATGAGCTTTGTAAAATTTGACGAACTTATGATACATCTAACAACGCGTTTCTTGGACTCTAAACCAAGTTTCATGCAACATGAGTGATTAGAAGTGTCTCAATGAGTTTTGTACAGGTTTTACGAACTTATGAAACATCTAACAACGCGTGTCTAGGACTCTAAACCAAGTTTTATGCAACATGAGTGCTTATAAGTGTCTCAAGGAGCTTTGTACAAGTTTGATGAACTTATGAAACATCTAACAACGCGTTTCTAGGACTCTAAACAAGGTTTCATGCAACATGAGTGCTTATAAATGTCTCAATGAGCTTTGTACAAGTTTGACGAACTTATGAAACATCTAACGACGCGTTTCTAGGACTCTAAACCAGGTTTCATGCAACATGAGTGCTTATAAATGTCTCAATGAGCTTTTTACAAGTTTGACGAACTTATGAAACATCTAACAACGCATTTCTAGGACTCTAAACCAAGTTTCATGCAACATGACTGATTATAAGTGTCTCAATAAGCTTTGTACAAGTTTGACGAACTTATGAAACATCTGACGACGAGGTTTCCAGAACTCTAAACCAAGTTTCATGCTACATGAATGCTTATAAGTGTCTCAATGAGCTTTGTACAATTTGACGAACTTATGATACATCTAACAACGAGAATCTAGGACTCTAAACCAAGTTTCATGTAACATGAATGCTTATAAGTGTCTCAATGAGCTTTGTACAAGTTTGACGAACTAATGAAACATCTAACGACGCGTTTATAAGACTCTAAACCAAGTTTCATGCAACATGAGTGCTTATAAGTGTCTCAATGAGCTTTTTACAAGTTTGACAAACTTATGAAACATCTAACAACGCGTTTCTAGGATAAACCAACTTTCATGCAACATGAGTGATTATAAGTGTCTCAATGTGCTTTGTACAAGTTTGACGAACTTATGAAACATCTGACAACGTTTTTCTAGGACTCTAAGCCAAGTTTCATGCAACATGAGTGCTTATAAGTTCCTCAAAGAGCTTTGTAGAAGTTTCACGAACTAATGAAACATCTAACAACGCGTTTCTAGGACTCTAAACCAAGTATCATGCAACATGAGTGCTTATAAGTTCCTCAATGAGCTTTGTACAAATTTCACGAACTAATGAAATATCTAACAACGCAACTCTAGGACTTTAAACCAAGTTTCATTCAACATTAGTGCTTATAAGTGTCTAAATGAGCTTTGTACAAGTTTCCCAAACTTATGAAACATTTAACTTTGCGTTTCTAGGACTCTAAACCAAGTTTCATGCAACATAAGTGCTAATAAGTGTCTCAATGAGCTTTGTAAAAGTTTGAAAAACCTATGAAACATCTAACTACGTAATTCTAGGACACTAAACCAAGTTTCATGCAACATGAGTGTTTATAAATGTCTCAATGAGCTTTTTACAAGTTTGACGAACTTATGAAACATCTAACAGCGCGTTTCTAGGACTCTAAACAAAATTTCATGCAACATGAGTGTTTATAAGTGTCTCAATGAGCTTTGTACAAATTTGACGAACCTATGAAACATCTAACAACGCGTTTCTAAGACTCTAAACCAAGTTTCATGCAACATGAGTTCTTATAAGTGTCTCAATGAGATTTGTACAAGTTTGACGAACTTATTAAACATTTAACAACACGTTTCTGGGACTCTAAACCAAGTTTCATGCAACATGAACGCTTATAAGTGTCTCAATAAACTTTGTACAAATTTGACGAAATTATAAAACATTTAACAACGCGTTTCTAGGACTCTAAACCAAGTTTCATGCAACATGAATGCTTATAAGTGTCTCAATGAGCTATGTACGAGTTTTACGAACTTATGAAACATCTAACAACGCGTTTATAGGACTCTAAACCAAGTTTCATGCAACATGAGTGCTTATAAGTGTCTCAATGAGCTTTGTACAAGTTTTACGAACTTATAAAACATCTAACAACGCGTTTCTAGGACTCTAAACCAAGTTTCTTGCAACATGAGTGCTTATAATTGTCTTAATGAGCTTTTTAAAAGTTTGCCGAACTTATGAAACATCTAACAACCCGTTTCTAGGACTCTAAACCAAGTTTCTTTCAACATGAGTGCTTATAATTGTCTTAATGAGTTTGTACAAGTTTGACGAACTTATGAAACCTCTAACATCGCGTTTCTAGGACTCTAAACCAAGTTTCATGCAAAATGAGTGATTATAAGTGTCTCAGTGAGCTTTGGTAAAGTTTGACAAACTTATGAAACATCTAACAATGTGTTTTCTAGAACTTAAGAAACATCTAACAACGCGTTTCTAGGACTCTAAACCAAGTTTCATGTAACATGAGTGATTAGACGTGTCTCAATGAGCTTTGTACAAGTTTGACGAACTTATGAAACATCTAACAACGCGTTTTTTTGACTCTGAACAAGGTTTCATGCAACATGAGTGCTTATAAGTGTCTCAATGAGCTTTGTACTAGTTTCACGAATTTATGAAACATCTAACACCGTGGTTTATAGGACTCTAAACCAAGTTTCGTGCAACATGAGTGATTATAAGTGTCTCAATGAGCTTTGTACAAGTTTGACGAACTTATGAGACATCTAACAACGCGTTTCTAGGACTCTAAACCAAGTTTCATGCAAAATGAGTGCTTATAAATAACTCAATGAGCTTTGTACAAAATTGACAAAATTATGAAACATCTAACAACGCGTTTCTAGGGCTCTAAACAATGTTTCATGCAACATGAGTGCTTATAAGTGTCTCAATGAGCTTTGTACAAGTTTCACAAACTTATGAAACATCTAACAACGCGTTTCTCGGACTCTAAACCAAGTTTCATGCAACATTAGTGCTTATAAGTGTCTCATTGAGCTTTGTACAAGTTTCACGAACTTATGAAACATCTAACAACGCGTTTCTTGGATTCGAAACCAAATTTCATGCAACATGAGGGCTTATAAATGACTAGTTTCATGCAACATGAGTGCTTATAAATGACTCAATGAGCTTTGTACAAATTTGACGAACTTATGAAACATTTAACAACCCGTTTCTAGGACTCTAAACAATGTTTCATGCAACATAAGTGTTTATAAGTGTCACAATGAGCCTTGTACAAGTTTGACGAACTTATGAAACATCTAACGACGCGGTTTACAGGACGCTAAACCAAGTTTCATGAAACATTAGTGCTTATAAGTGTCTCAATGAGCTTTGTACAATATGACGAACTTATGATACATCTAATAACGTGTTTCTAGGACTCTAAACCAAGTTTCATGGAACATGAGTGATTCTAAGTGTCTCAATGAGTTTTGTACAAGTTTGACGAACTTATGAAACATCTAACAACGCGTTTCTAGGACTCTAAACCAAGTTTCATGCAACGTGAGTACTTATAAGTGTCTCAATGAGCTTTGTACATGTTTGACGAAATTATGAAACATCTAACAACGCGTTTCTAGGACTCTAAACAAGGTTTCATGCAACATGAGTGATTATAAGTGTCTCAATAAGCTTTGTACAAGTTTGACGAACTTATGAAACATCTAACGACGGGTTTCTAGGACTCTAAACCAAGTTTCATGCAACATGAGTGCTTATAAATGTCTCAATGAGCTTTGTACAAGTTTGACAAAGTTATGAAACATCTAACAACGCATTTCTAGGACTCTAAACCAAGTTTCATGCAACATGAGTGATTATAATTAAGTGTTTCAATAAGCTTTGTACAAGTTTGAAGAACTTATAAAAACATCTAACGACGCGGTTTCCAGGACTCTAAACCAAGTTTCATGCTACATGAGTGCTTATAAGTGTCTCAATGAGCTTTGTAGAATTTGACGAACTTAGGAAACATCTAATGACGCGGTTTCTAGGACCCTAAACCAAGTTTCATGCAACATTAGTGCTTATAAGTTTCTCAATGAGCTTTGTACAAGTTTCACAAACTTATAAAACATCTAACAACGCGTTTCTAAGACTCTGAACAAGGTTTCATGCAACATGAGTGCTTATAAGTGTCTCAATGAGCTTTGTACTAGTTTCACGAATTTATGAAACATCTAACAACGTGGTTTCTAGGACTCTAAACCAAGTTTCATGCAACATGAGTGATTATAAGTGTCTCAATGAGCTTTGTACAAGTTTGACGAACTTCTGAGACATCTAACAACGCGTTTCTAGGACTTTCAACCAAGTTTCTTGCAACATGAGTGCTTATAATAGTCTCAATGAGCTTTGTACAAGTTTCCCGAACTTATGAAACATCTAACAACGCGTTTCTAGGACTCGAAACCAAGTTTCATGCAACATGAGTGCTTATAAATGACTCAATGAGCTTTATACAATTTTTTCGAACTTATGAAACATCTAACAACGCGTTTCTAGGACTCTAAACAATGTTTCATGCAACATGAGGGCTTATAAGTGTCTAAATGAGCTTTGTACAAGTTTGGCGAACTTATGAAACATCTAACGACGCGGTTTCCAGGACTCTAAACCAAGTTTCATACAACATGAGTACTTATAAGTGTCTCAATGAGCTTTGTACAAGTTTGGCAAACTTATGAGACATCTAACAACGCGTTACTAGGACTCTAAACCAAGTTTCATGCAACATGAGTGCTTATAAGTGTCTCAATGAGCTTTATATAAGTCTCACGAACTTATGAAATATATGACAACAAGGTTACTAGGACTTTAAACCAAGTTTCATGCAACATGAGTGCTTATAAGTGTCTCATTGAGCTTTGTACAAGTTTGACGAACTTATGAAATATCTAACAACGCGTTTCTAGGACTCTAAACCAAGTTTCATGCAACATTAGTGCTTATAAGTGTCTCAATGAGCTTTGTACAAGTTTGACGAACTTATGAAACATCTAACAACGCGTTTATACGACTCTAAACCAAGTTTCATGCAACATGAGTTCTTATAAGTGTCTCAATGAGCTTTGTACAAATTTGACGAACTTATGAAACATGTAATAACGCGTTTCTAGGACTCGAAACCAAGTTTCATGCAACATGTGTGCATATAAGTGTCTCAATGAGCTTTGTACAAGTTTGACGAACTTAGGAAACATCTAACAACGCGTTTCTAGGACTCTATACCAAGTTTAATGCAACATGAGTGCTTATAAGTTTCTCAATGAACTTTTTACAAGTTTGACGAACTTGTGAAACATCTAACAACCCGTTTCTAGGACTCTAAACCAAGTTTCTTGCAACATGAATGCTTATAAGTGTCTTAATGAGTTTGTACAAGTGTGACGAACTTATGAAACCTCTAATATCGCGTTTCTAGGACTCTAAACCAAGTTTCATGCAACATGAGTGATTATAAGTGTCTCAATGAGCTTTGGTAAAGTTTGACAAACTTATGAAACATCTAACAATGTGGTTTCTAGAACTTAAGAAACATCTAACAACGCGTTTCTAGGACTCTAAACCAAGTTTCATGTAACATGAGTGCTTATAAGTGTCTCAATGAGCTTTGTACAAGTTTGACGAACTTATGAAACATCTAACAACGCGTTTCTAAGACTCTAAACCAAGTTTCATGCAACATGAGTGATTATAAGTGTCTCAATGAGCTTTGTTAAAGTTTGACAAACTTATGAAACATCTAACAACGTGGTTTCTAGAACTCTAAACCAAGTTTCATGCAACATGAGTGCTTATAAACTCCTCAATGAGCTTTGTACAAGTTTCACGATCTAATGAAATATCTAACAACGCAATTCTAGGACTATAAACCAAGTTTCATGCAACATGAGTGCTTATAAGTGTCTCAATGAGCTTTGTACAAGATTTACGAACTTAAGATACATCTAACGATGCGTTTCTAGGACTCTAAACCAAGTTTCATGCAACATGAGTGCTTATAAGTGTCTCAATGAGCTTTATACAAGTTTGACGAACTTAAGAAACATCTAACAACGCGTTTCTAGGACTCAAAACCAATTTTCATGGAACATGAGTGCTTATAAGTGTCTCAATGAGCTTTGTAAAAGTTTGACGAACTTAGGAAACATCTAACAACGCTTTTCTAGGACTCTAAACCAAGTTTCATGGAACATGAGTGCTTATAAGTTTCTCAATGAGCTTTGTACAACTTTGACGAAATTATGAGACATCTAACAACGCGTTTCTAGGACACTAAACCAAGTTTCATGCAACATGATTGCTGATAAGTGTCTCAATGAGCTTTGTATAAGTTTGAAGAACTTATGAAACATCTAACAACGCGTTTTCTAGGACTCTAAACCAAGTTTATGCAACATGAGTGCTTAAAAGTGTCTCAATGAGCTTTGTACAAGTTTGAAGAACTTATAAAACATCTAACAACGCTTTTCTAGGACTCAAAACCAAGTTTCATGCAACATGAGTGCTTATAAGTGTCTTAATGAGGTTTGTATAAGTTTGACGAACTTAGGAAACATCTACCAACGCATTTCTAGGACCCTAAACCAAGTTTCATGCAACATGAGTGCTTATAAGTGTCTGAATGAGCTTTGTACAAGTTTTACAAAATTATGAAACATATAACAAAGCGTATCTAAGACTCTAAACCAAGTTGAATGCAACATGAGTGCTTATAAGTATCTCAATGAGCTTTGTACAAGTTTCACGAACTTATGAAACATCTAACAACGCGTTTCTAGGACTCTAAACAAGTTTCATGCAAGATGAGTGCTTATAACTCAATGAGGTTTGTACAAGTTTGACGAAATTATGAAACATCTAACAACGCGTTTCCTGCGACTCTAAACCATGTTTCATGCAACATGAGTGATTATAAGTGTCTCAATGAACTTTGAACAAGTTTTACGAACTTATGAAACATATAACAACGCGTTTCTAAGACTCTAAACCAAGTTTCACGCAAAATTGAGTGCTTATAAGTTCCTCAATGATCTTTCTACAAGTTTCACGAACTTATGAAACATCTAACAACGCGTTTCTAGGATTCTAAACCAAGTTTCATGCAACATGAGTGCTTGTAAGTATCTCAATGAGCTTTGTACAAGTTTCACGAACTTATGAAACATCTAACAACGCGTTTCTAGGACTCTAAACCAAGTTTCATGCAACATGAGTGAGTATAAGTGTATCAATGAACTTTTTACAAGTTTGTTGAACTTATGAAACATCTAACTACCCGTTTCTAGGACTCTAAACAAAGTTTCTTGCAACATGAGTGCTTATAAGTGTCTTAATGAGTTTGTACAAGTTTGACGAACTTATGAAACCTCTAACAACGCGTTTCTAGGACTCTAAACCAAGTTTCATGCAACATGAGTTATTATAAGTGTCTCAATGAGCTATGGTAAAGTTTGACAAACTTATGAAACATCTAACAATGTGGTTTCTAGAACTTAAGAAACATCTAACAACGCGTTTCTAGGACTCTAAACCAATTTTCATGTAACATGAGTGATTATAAGTGTGTTAATGAGCTTTGTACCAGTTTGACGAACTTATGAAACATCTAACAACGCGTTTCTAGGACTTTGAACAAGGTTTCATGCAACATGAGTGCTTATAAGTGTCTCAATGAGCTTTCTACTAGTTTCACGAATTTATGAAACATCCAACAACGTGGTTTATAGGACTCTAAACCAAGTTTCGTGCAACATGAGTGATTATAAGTGTCTCAATGAGCTTTTTACAAGTTTGACGAATTTATGAAACATCTAACAACGCATTTCTAGGAATCTAAACCAAGTTTCATGCAAAATGAGTGCTTATAAATGACTCAATGAGCTTTGTACAAAATTTACGAAATTATGAAACATCTAACAACGCGTTTCTAGGGCTCTAAACATTGTTTCATGCAACATGAGTGCTTATAAGTGTCTCAATGAGCTTTGTATAAGTTTCAAAAACTTATGAAACATCTAACAATGCGTTTCTCGGACTCTAAACCAAGTTTCATGCAACATTGGTGATTATAAGTGTTTCAATGAGCTTTGTACAAGTTTCACGAACTTATGAAACATCCAACAAAGCGTTTCCACTACAAGAAAACATCGCGTTTCCGAGGGACAAATCCGTCGGAAATTCCTCGGAAAAGGCCATTTCCGACGGGTTTTTGACGACTTTGGTCTGTCAGAACTAGGTCCTCAGAAACGATAATCCGTCGGAATCCCGTCAGTAATTCCCGAGGGATTTTTGACGGCATATTTCTGACGGATTTCTGAGGGATTTTCCGATAACTTTTACCCTTAGAAATCCCTCGGAATATATCCGTCAGAAATCGGTCAGAAATATATCCGTCAGAAATCGGTCAGAAATATATCCGTCATAAATCCCTCAGAAATATATCCGTCAGAAATCCCTCAGAAATATATCCGTCAAAAACCCGTCAGAAATATATCTGTCAGAAATCTCTCAGAAATATATCCGTCAGAAATCTCTCAGAAATTATCTGTTAGAAATCCGTCAGAATTATATCCGTCAGAAATCCGTCAGAATTGTATCCATCAGAAATCCCTCATGAGGCATGATTATATCCCTCATAAATCTCTTTTTTTAAATAAAAAACATTTTTTAAATAAAAGATTTACATTTTTTAAGATTTAAAATATTAATAAATTTAGAAAACCGAAATTGTATCACAAAATATTTAAACAACAAAAAGAAATTGTTTTTAAACAACAAACAACATTTAAAAAAACTAAATGTCGCCAAACTTTTGACGCAATTTTTCGAAGAAACTCGCATTTTCGGTTTGTTTGCGAAGAATCTCCTTGTTTTGCTCCATTATATCTTTGTTTGCTTGCTCGAGGGCTTCAATGCGAGCGTCCTTCTCTTTGAGTTGAGCGAAGATCTCCGAGTTCTCGCTACTCGACTGCATCGAAGAATAAGCACTTCGGGCATGACGTTTGCCTAAACCGAAAACGCGACCTTTAGACTTCGGAGTTACCTATAAAATAATAAATTTATTAGCATGTATATAAATATCAAAAATAAAAGATGTAATTTTTACTAATTACGTCGAAGAAGATTTGGTTCATTTCTTCCCGAGATAATTCGTTCGAATCCGACGATCCTTCTTGCGATAGTTGTGTAAGCCGCTCCGTCTTCTTCTTCTTTATGGTCTCGACGACTTGAGCAGCTATCGGATCCTGAATATTTCCCGTCTTGCGGTTGGTATGGGCATCCTCTAAAAGAGAGCCAAAATCGGGCTCGACGCCATCATTTGCAATCGTCTACAAAGAATAATAAGTATTATTAAACAAATATATATACTTAAGTGTAAATCAATGTATAAAAATGATACTAAAATTTACCAATTGTTGTTTGCGAGATTTGGAACTTGTGGCACCAAGGTTGTGCGTCGAAGGTCCTTGGCCACCTCTTCGACTCATCCGATTCTTGGAATTGGTTTCGGATTTCGACGTCGTATTTGGATTGACCCAATGCAATTTCAACCCTTCAAAAACAGCCAGGTTCACGTTCTTCGGCACCTTTTCTTTCCTCCACTTCTTCTTCCACTCATAGATGTGGTCCGAGTAGTGTTGCGCCGCGTACCTATGAAACTCGGTCTCGACCTCGAGAGTCCGCTCGGGAGACCAATTAAATTCTTGCTACAAAATTTAAACGTAAAGATTACTATTTAATTTATTTAAGAAACAAATCGGTAAATAATATATATAAAAAATAATTTACCGCAAAAGTATGAAACCACAAATCTCGGTCTTCAAGAGGCATATCCATATACGTCGGATATGGTTTCTTGAGGAGGGATTGCATCATCTTCAAAATCGATTTGCTCATGCCGTTGTGCGAGTACTCGGACCAAGTTGATTCGTTCTTAGCATCGGGATGAATTGTTGTCAACTTGTCTCGCCCATTTTTTTGCACCAACTCTTGAATCGTCATATACGTCGGGATAGAAGACACCGGGATATGTGTATCCGATGCCGGAGAAAGTGGGGACTCCACACTAGGAGTTGTGGGATGAGCTCGAGAAGTCGAACCAGGACCTCTACCCGAGTGTCCACCACGACTATGAGGCGAAGCTACAAAGGAGGTGTAGTTACCGTCCCTTTTAAAAATTGATCATTAGTTTTTAGGATCATTAGTTGTATTTTTGTTTTTACAAAAATTAACCATTCTCTAAGTATTTTAAGAGAACAAATATATTTCCAAAAATACATTTACAAAATTTAAAAACTTTATCAATTACTAAAAACAACACAAATTATTATTAAAAAAATTATGAAACACCAAGAAATTTTGCAATAACGAAATTTCACTCCTTTTCCCTAAAAACTTCTTTAAAAAAATAACATAATTGTACTATTTGCAAGCAAACAAACAATAGTCTTTGAAGACGAAACTTATTAGCCTTTGTACTAAAAAATTAGTCTTTGAAGCATAACACAGACATCACTTTTATGCAAACAAACAAACAATAGCAAGACAAAACTTATTAGCCTTTGTACTAAAAAAGTATTTTTGAAGCATAACACATACATAACTTTTTGCAAACAAACATAAGCAAGACAGAAGCTTATTAGCCTTTGTACTAAAACTTCAAACATTGATTTTTCACAAATTCGAAACCATATAAACATACAGATTCAAAAACACAACACAAAGTCCAGAGATATAGAAATTGAATCTAAGAAAAAAAAACAAAAATAAAATCAGAGATTAAAAAACACTAATCTCAATCTAATAACTCAAAACCTATACTTACATAATTGTAGGTTGGAGAAGATGAAGAGAGGGTGAAGGTGAAGAACCGCCGCCGGAGATTTACGCCGGAGAAGAACCACCGCGAAGAATATCCACCGCGAAGAAGATCCACCGCAGAGGAGGAAGAAGAGGAGGAAGGGGGAGGAGGAGGAGGGACCTGTGCGGGAGAAAGAGGAGAAAGAGAGCCCTTCGCCGCGCCGGAGAAGGGAGAATCGCCGGAGAAGGGAGAGAATCGCCTAAGAAAAATAACCCAAGAGAAGAAGAGAAGTGAGGAAGAAAGGGGATTTTTCAGATTTAATCTCGATTTTTGACGGATTTCCGAGGGATAAATCCCTCAAAAGTTTTAAAAACAAAATCCGTCGGAAATTAAAAAAAACGTTGTTTTAATTGAACCTCTAAAATATCAGAAACTTTCATAATTTTCCGAGGGATTTTTGACGGACTTTATGATCCGTCAAAAATCCCTCAGAAATTTCCGAGGGATTTTTGATGGTTTTTATGATCCGTCAAAAATCCCACGGAAATTTCTGAGGGATTTTTGAGGGATTTATTATTTAGTGGTTTTAATTGACAAAATTGCATAATAAGATATATTATACATTGTATCAACATTGAGTACACATTTATACTTTTAAAACATACTTTGAATCACTAAATCATCATATTTTAAAAACCTACAACACTCTTTAAAACATTTACAAATATCAATCATATATATTAACCCTAAAATGATTTTTAACTTCAAAGAAATAATTTTTATATTGTTAAAATATTTTATTTATGAAATTTGTGTATAAAATATGAAGTTAACAACATTGTAAACCTATTATTACTATTTTACATGTGAACCCCTAAATATTTGTAAAGCCCTCAAAAATCCCTCAGAAATATAATTATACATTGTATCAACATTGAGTACATTTTTATACTTTTAAAACATAATTTGAATCACTAAAACATCATATTTTAAAAACCTACAACACTCTTTAAAACGTTTACAAATATCAATCATATTAATTTGCGAGGGATTTTTGTTATGGTGTTTTGTTAAATAAAAAAGTAAATGTGTTTATGATTGACTTAAAATTTAGGAAAAAGGGTAACCAAAATTATTATTTTTTGATTTTTTATGTAGTGGGTACTTTGTTTTTTTCAAATGATGTAATTTTTATTTTGTTATAATAACCACAAGTTTTTAAAATATTTTAAATTTGAAAGTTATAAGCTTATATTAAGAAAATTACAAAATGTTCATAAACAAATTTATATTATTTGTTAAAAACGGATACTACATGGCCCATTGGTATCATACTACTTGCACTTAGTTGTACTCGGAAAACTTTCACCAGCCAAAATTCCATCAAAAATATATGTCGGCCGTTTTTCAAAAAGATTAATCCGTCAAGAATCTCTCATAAATCCGTCAGAAAATTTTCGACGGATTCATCCGTCAAAAATTCGTCGAAAAATTATGTCGGCCGTTTTTCAAACTGATTAGTCCATCAAAAATCTCTCATAAATCCGTCGGAAAATTCTGAAGGGTCAATCCATCAAAAATCCGTCGGAAATTTGTGACGGATTTCCGAGGGTTTATTCACGGACAATATCCGTCGGAAATCCGTAAAAATATTTTCGACGGATCCAGCATCCGTCGGAAATATTGTGACGAATTTCCGACGGATATTGTCCGTGAATAATCCCTCGGAAATCCGTCATAAATTTCCGACGGATTTTTATCCCTCGGAAAATCCGTCGGAAATGTGTATGTTTTCTTGTAGTGTTCTAGGACTCGAAACCAAGTTTCATGCAACATGAGCGCTTATAAATGACTTGTTTCATGCAACATGAGTGCTTATAAATGACTCAATGAGCTTCGTACAAATTTGACGAACTTATGAAACATCTAACAACGCGTTTCTAGGACTCTAAACAATGTTTCATGCAACATGAGTGTTTATAAGTGTCTCAATGAGCCTTGTACAAGTTTGACGAACTTATGAAAAATCTAACGACGCGGTTTCCAGGACTCTAAACCAAGTTTCATGCAACATGAGTGCTTATAAGTGTCTCAATGAGCTTTGTACAATTTGACGAACTTATGATACATCTAACAACGTGTTTCTAGGACTCTAAACCAAGTTTCATGCATGAGTGATTCTAAGTGTCTCAATGAGTTTTGTACGAGTTTGACGAACTTGTGAAACATCTAACAACGCGTTTCTAGGACTCTAAACCAAGTTTCATGCAACATGAGTGCTTATAAGTTTCTCAATGAGCTTTGTACAAGTTTCACGAACTTATGAAACATATAACAACGCGTTTCTAGGACTCTAAACCAAGTTTCATGAAACATGAGTGAGTATAAGTGTATCAATGAACTTTTTACAAGTTTGTCGAACTTATGAAACATCTAACTACCCGTTTCTAGGACTCTAAACAAAGTTTCTTGCAACATGAGTGCTTATAAGTGTCTTAATGAGTTTGTACAAGTTTGACGAACTTATGAAACCTCTAACAGCGCGTTTCGAGGACTTTAAACCAAGTTTCATGCAACATGAGTTATTATAAGTTTCTCAATGAGCTTTGGTAAAGTTTGACAAACTTATGAAACATCTAACAATGTGGTTTCTAGAACTTAAGAAACATCTAACAACGCGTTTCTAGGACTCTAAACCAATTTTCATGTAACATGAGTGATTATAAGTGTGTCAATTAGCTTTGTACAAGTTTGACGAACTTATGAAACATCTAACAACGCGTTTCTAGGACTCTGAACAAGGTTTCATGCAACATGAGTGCTTATAAGTGTCTCAATGAGCTTTGTACTAGTTTCACGAATTTATGAAACATCCAACAACGTGGTTTATAAGACTCTAAACCAAGTTTCGTGCAGCATGAGTGATTATAAGTGTCTCAATGAGCTTTGTACAAGTTTGACGAAGTTATGAGACATCTAACAACACGTTTCTAGGACTCTAAACCAAGTTTCATGCAAAATGAGTGCTTATAAATGACTCAATGAGCTTTGTACAAAATTGACGAAATTATGAAACATCTAACAACGCGTTTCTAGGGCTCTAAACATTGTTTCATGCAACATGAGTGCTTATAAGTGTCTCAATGAGCTTTGTATAAGTTTCAATAACTTATGAAACATCTAACAATTCGTTTCTCGGACTCTAAACCAAGTTTCATGCAACATTAGTGATTATAAGTGTCTCAACGAGCTTTGTACAAGTTTCACGAACTTATGAAACATCCAACAAAGCGTTTCTAGGACTCGAAACCAAGTTTCATGCAACATGAACGCTTATAAATGACTAGTTTCATGCAACATGAGTGCTTATAAATGACTCAATGAGCTTTGTACAAATTTGACGAACTTATGAAACATCTAACAACGCGTTTCTAGGACTCTAAACAATGTTTCATGCAACATGAGTGTTTATAAGTGTCTCAATGAGCCTTGTACAAGTTTGACGAACTTATGAAACATCTAACGACGCGGTTTCCAGGACTCTAAACCAAGTTTCATGCAACATGAGTGCTTATAAGTGTCTCAATGAGCTTTGTACAATTTGACGAACTTATGATACATCTAACAACGTGTTTCTAGGACTCTAAACCAAGTTTCATGCATGAGTGATTCTAAGTGTCTCAATGAGTTTTGTACAAGTTTGACGAACTTGTGAAACATCTAACAACGCGTTTCTAGGACTCTAAACCAAGTTTCATGCAACATGAGTGCTTATAAGTGTCTCAATGAGCTTTGTACAAGTTTGACGAACTTATGAAACATCAAACAACGCGTTTCTAGGACTCTAAACCAAGTTTCATGCAACTTGAGTGATTATAAGTGTCTCAAAAGCTTTGTACAAATTTGACGAATTTATGAAACATCTAACGACGCGTTTCTAGGACTCTAAACCAAGTTTCATGCAACATGAGTGCTTATAAATGTCTCAATGAGCTTTGTGCAAGTTTGAAAAACTTATGAAACATCTAACAACGCGTTTCTAGGACTCTAAACAATGTTTCATGCAACATGAGTGCTTATAAGTGTCTCTATGAGCTTTGTACTAGTTTCACGAATTTATGAAACATCTAACAACGTGGTTTCTAGGACTCTAAACCAAGTTTCATGCAACATGAGTGCTTATAAGTGTCTCAATGAGCTTTGTACCAGTTTGACGAACTTATGAGACATCTAACAACGCGTTTCTAGGACTTTGAACCAAGTTTCATGCAACATGAGTGCTTATAATTGTCTCAATGAGCTTTGTACAAGTTTCCCGAACTTATGAAACATCTAACAACGCGTTTCTAGGACTCGAAACCAAGTTTCATGCAACCTAAGTGCTTATAAATGACTCAATGAGCTTTGTACAAATTTGATGAACCTATGAAACATCTAACAACGCGATTCTAGGACTCTAAACAATGTTTCATGCAACATGAGTGCTTGTAAGTCTCTCAATGAGCTTTGTACAAGTTTGACGAACTTATGAAACATCTAACGACGCGGTTTCCATAACTCTAAACCAAATTTCATGCAACATGAGTACTTATAAGTGTCTCAATGAGCTTTGTACAAGTTTGACAAACTTATGAAACATCTAACAACGCGTTTCTAGGACTCTAAACCAAGTTTCATGCAACATGAGTGCTTATAAGTGTTTCAATGAGCTTTATACAAGTTTCACGAACTTATGAAATATCTGACAACAAGGTTACTAGGACTCTAAACCAAGTTTCATGCAACATGAGTGCTTATAAGTGTCTCAATGAGCTTTGTACAAGTTTGACGAACTTATGAAATATCTTACAACGCGTTTCTAGGACTCTAAACCAAGTTTCATGCAACATTAGTGCTTATAAGTGTCTCAATGACCTTTGTACAAGTTTGACGAACTTATGAAACATATAACAACGCGTTTATAGGACTCTAAACCAAGTTTCATGCAACATGAGTGCTTATAAGTGTCTCAATGAGCTTTGTACAAATTTGACGAACTTATGAAACATCTAACAACGCGTTTCTAGGAATCGAAACCAAGTTTCATGCAACATGAGTGCTTATAAGTGTCTCAATGAGCTTTGTACAAGTTTGACGAACTTAGGAAACATCTAACAACGCGTTTCTAGGACTCTATACCAAGTTTCATGCAACATGAGTGCTTATAAGTTTCTCTATGATTTTGTACAAGTTTCATAAACTTATGAAACATCTAACAACGCGTTTCTAGGATTCTAAACCAAGTTTCATGCAACATGAGTGCTTATAAGTGTCTCAATGAGCTTTGTACAAGTTTGACGAACTTATGAAACATCTAACAACGCGTTTTCTAGGACTCTAAACCAAGTTTCATGCAACATGAGTGCTTATAAGTGTCTCAATGAGCTTTGTGCAAGTTTGAAGAACTTATGAAACATCTAACAACACGTTTCTAAGACTCTAAACCAAAGTTTCATGCAACATGAGTGCCGATAAGTGTCTCAATGAGCATTGTACAAGTTTGACGAACTTATGAAACATCTAACAACGAGTTTTCTAGGATTCTAAACCAAGTTTCATGCAACATGAGTGCTTATAAGTGTCTCAATGAGCTTTGTACAAGTTTGGCGAACTTAAGAAACATCTAACGACGTGGTTTCCAGGACTCTAAACCAAGTTTCATGCAACATGAGTACTTATAAGTGTCTCAATGAGCTTTGTACAAGTTTGACAAACTTATGAAACATCTAACAACGCGTTTCTAGGACTCTAAACCAAGTTTCATGCAACATGAGTGCTTATAAGTGTCTCAATGAACTTTATACAAGTTTCACGAACTTATGAAATATCTGACAACAAGGTTACTAGGACTCTAAACCAAGTTTCATGCAACATGAGTGCTTATAAGTGTCTAAATGAGTTTTGTACAAGTTTGACGAACTTATGAAATATCTAACAACGCGTTTCTAGGACTCTAAACCAAGTTTCATGCAACATTAGTGCTTATAAGTGTCTCAATGAGCTTTGTACAAGTTTGACGAACTTAGGAAAAATCTAACAATGCGTTTATAGGACTCTAAACCAAGTTTCATGCAACATGAGTGCTTATAAGTGTCTCAATGAGCTTTGTACAAGTTTGACGAACTTATGAAACATCCAACAACGTGGTTCTAGGACTCGAAACCAAGTATCATGCAACATGAGTGCTTATGAGTGTCTCAATGAGCTTTGTACAAGTTTGACGAACTTAGGAAACATCTAACAACGCGTTTCTAGGACTCTAAACCAAGTTTCATGCAACATGAGTGCTTATAAGTGTCTCAATTAGCTTTGTACAAGTTTGACGAACTTAGGAAACATCTAACAACGCGTTTCTAGGATTCTAAACCAAGTTTCATGCAACATGAGTGCTTATAAGTGTCTCAATGAGCTTTGTACAAGTTTGACGAACTTATGAAACATCTAACAACGCGTTTTCTAGGACTCTAAACCAAGTTTCATGCAACATGAGTGCTTATAAGTGTCTCAATGAGATTTGTACAAGTTTGAAGAACTTATGAAACATCTAACAACGCGTTTCTAAGACTCTAAACCAAGTTTCATGCAACATGAGTGCCGATAAGTGTCTCAATGAGCTTTGTACAAGTTTGACGAACTTATGAAACATCTAACAACGCGTTTTATAGGATTCTAAACCAAGTTTCATGCAACATGAGTGCTTATAAGTATCTCAATGAGCTTTGTACAAGTTTGAGCACTTATGAAATATCTAACAACGCGTTTCTAGGACTCTAAACCAAGTTTCATTCAACCTGAGTGCTTATAAGTGTCTCAATGAGCTTTGTACAAGGTTGACAAACTTATGAATCATTTAACAATGCGTTTCTACGACTCTAAACCAAGTTTCATGCGAAATAAGTGTTTATAAGTGTCTCAATGAGTTTTATAAACGTTTGAAAAACCTATGAAACATCTAACAACGCAATTCTAGGACTCTAAACCAAGTTTCATGAAACATCTAACAACGTGTTTCTAGGACTCTAAACCAAGTTTCATGCAACATGAGTGCTTATGAATATCACAATGTGCTTTGTACAAGTTTCACGATCTTATGAAACATCTAACAACGCGTTTCTAGGGCTCTAAACCAAGTTTCATGCAACATGAATGTTTATAAGTGCCTCAATGAGCTTTGTACAAGTTTCACGAACTTATGAAATATCTAACAACAAGGTTGCTAAGACTCTAAACCAAGTTTCGTGCAACATGAGTGATTATAACTGTCTCAATGATCTTTGTACAAGTTTGCCGAACTTATGAAACATCTAACAACGCGTTTCTAAGACTATAAACCAAGTTTCATGCAACATGAGTGCTTATAAGTGTCTCAATGAGCTTTGTACAAGTTTTACGAACTTATAAAACATCTAACAACGCGTTTCTAGAACTCTAAACCAAGTTTCATGTAACATGAGTGCTTATAAGTTTCTCTATGAGCTTTGTACTAGTTTGACGAACTTATGAAATATCTAACAACGTGGTTGTTAGGACTCTAAACAAAGTTTCATGCAACATGAGTGCTTAAAAGTGTCTCAATGAGCTTTGTACAAGTTTGACGAACTTATGAAACATCTAACAACACGTTTCTAGGATTGTAAACCAAGTTTCATGCAACATGAGTGCTTATAAGTGTCTCAATGAGCTTTGTACAAGTTTGACAAACTTAGGAAACATCTAACAACGCGTTTCTAGGACTCTGAACAAGGTTTCATGCAGCATGAGTGCTTATAACTGTCTCAATGAGCTTTGTACTAGTTTCACGAATTTATGAAACATCTAACAACGTGATTTCTAAACCAAGTTTCATGCAACATGAGTGATTATAAGTGTCTCAATGAGCTTTGTACAAGTTTTACGACCTTATGAGACACTTATAACCACTCATGTTGAATAAAACTTGGTTTAGAGTCCTAGAAACGCGTTGTTAGATGTTTTATAATTTCCTAAAACTTGTACAAAGCTCATTGAGACACTTATAAGCACTCAAGTTGCATGAAACTTTGTTTAGAGTCCAATGAACGCGTTGTTAGATGTTTCATAATTTCCTCAAACTTGTACAAACCTCATTGAGACACTTATAAGCACTCAAGTTGCATGAAACTTTGTTTAGATTCCAATAAACGCGTTGTTAGATGTTTCATAAGTTCGTCTAATTTGGAAAAAGCTCATTGAGACACTTATAAGTACTCATGTTGCCTGAAACTTTGTTTAGAGTCCTATAAACGCGTTGTTAGATGTTTCATAAGTTCGTCAAATTTTTACAAAGCTCATTGAAACACTTATAAGCACTCATGTTGCATGAAACTTTGTTTAGAGTCCTAGAAACGCGTTGTTAGATGTGTTATAAGTTCGTCAAAGTTGTACAAAGCTCATTGAGTCACTTATAACCACTCATGTTGCATGAAACTTGGTTTAGAGTCCTAGAAACCACGTTGTTAGATTTTTAATAAATTCGTGAAAATAGTACAAAGTTCATTGAGACACTTATAAGCACTCATGTTGCATGAAACCTTGTTCAGAGTCCTAGAAACGCGTTGTTAGATGTTTCATAAGTTCGTCAAACTAGTACAAAGCTCATTGAGACACTTATAAGCACTCATGTTGCATAAAACTTGGTTTAGAGTCCTAGAAACGCGTTGTTATATGTTTCGTAATTTCCTCAAACTTGTACAAAGCTCATTGAGACACTGATAAGCACTCATGTTGCATGAAACTTGGTTTAGAGTCCTAGAAACGCGTTGTTAGATGTTTCATAAGTTCGAAGAACTTGTACAAAGCTCATTGAGATACTTATAATCACTCATGTTGCATCAAACTTGGTTTAGAGTCCTAGAAACCACGTTGTTAGATGTTTCATAAGTTCGTGAAACTTGTACAAAGCTCATTGAGACACATATAAGAACTCATTATGCATGAAACTTAGTTTAGAGTCCTAGAAACGCGTTATTAGATGTTTCATAAGTTCGTCAAACTTGTACAAAGCTCATTGAGACACTTATAAACACTCATGTTGCATGAAACTTGGTTTAGAGTCCTAGAAACGCGTTGTTAGATGTTTCATACGTTCGTCAACCTTGTACAAAGCTCATTGAGGAACTTATAAGAACTCATGTTGCATGTAACTTGGTTTAGAGTCCTAGAAACGCGTTGTTAGATGTTTCATAAGTTCGCCAAACTTGTACAAAGGTCATTGAGACACTTATAAGCACACATGTAGCATAAAACTTGGTTTAGAGTCCTAGAAACGCGTTTTTAGATGTTTCATAATTTCCTCAAACTTGTACAAAGCTCATTGAGACACTTATAAGCACTCATGTTGCATGAAACTTGGTTTAGAGTCCTATAAACGCGTTGTTAGATGTTTCATAAGTTTGTCAAACTTGTACAATGCTCTTTGAGACAATTATAAGTACTCATGTTGCATGAAACTAGGTTTAGAGTCTTAGAAACGCGTTGTTAGATGTTTCATAAGTTCGGAAAACTTGTACAAAGCTTATTGAGACACTTATAAGCTCTCATGTAGCATGCAATTTGGTTTAGAGTCCTAGAAACGATTTGTTAGATGTTTCATAAGTTGGTCAAACTTGTACAAAGCTCATTGAGACACTTATAAGCACTCATGTTGCATGAAACTTGGCTTAGAGTTCTAGAAACGCGTTGTTAGATGTTTCATAAGTACTTCAAACTTGTAAAAAGCTCATTGAGACACTTATAAGCTCTCATGTTGCATGAAACTTTGTTTACGTCCTAAAAACGCGTTTTTAGATGTTTCATAAGTTCGTCAAACTAGCATAAACCTCATTGAGACACTTATAATTACTCATGTTGCATGAAACTTGGTTTAGAGTCCTAGAAACGTGTTGTTAGATGTTTCATAAATTCGTGAAACTTGTACAAATCTCATTGTGACACTTATAAGCACTCATGTTGCATGAAACTTTCTTTAGAGTCCTAGAAACGCGTTGTTAGATGTTTTATAAGTTCGCAAACTTATACAAAGCTCATTGAGACAATTATAAACACTCATGTTGCATGAAACTTGGTTAAGAGTCCTAGAAACGCGTTGTTAGATGTTTCATAAGTTCGTCAAACTTGTACAAACCTCATTGAGACAATTATAAGCACTCATATTGCATGACACATGGTTTATAGTCATAAAAACGCGTTGTTAGATGGTTCATAAGTTCGACAAACTTGTACAAAGCTCATTGAGATACTTATAATCACTCATGTTGCATGAAACTTGGTTTAGAGTCCTAGAAACCACGTTGTTAGATGTTTCATAAGTTCGTGAAACTAGTACAAAGCTCATTAAGACACTTATAACCACTCATGTTGCATAAAACTTGGTTTAGAGTCCTAGAAACGCGTTGTTAGATGTTTCATAATTTCCTCAAACTTGTACAAAGCTCATTGAGACACTTATAAGCACTCATATTTCATGAAACTTTGTTAAGAATCCTATAAACGCGTTGTTAGATGTTTCATAATTTCCTCAAACTTGTACAAAGGTCATTGAGACATTTATAAGCACTCATGTTGCATGAAACTTAGTTTAGAGTCCTATAAACGCGTTGTTAGATGTTTCATAAGTTCGTCAAACTTGTACAAAGCTCATTGAGACAATTATAAGAACTCATGTTGCATGAAACTTGGTTTAGAGTCTTAGAAACGCGTTGTTAGATGTTTCATAAGTTCGGCAAACTTGTCAAAGCTCATTGAGATACTTATAATCACTCATGTTGCATGAGACTTGTTTTAGAGTCCTAGAAACCACGTTGTTAGATGATTCATAAGTTCGTGAAACTAGTACAACGCTCATTGAGACACTTATAAGCACTCATGTTGCATGAAACTTTGTTTAGAGTCCTAGAAACGCTTTGTTAGATGTTTCATAATTTCCTCAAACTTGTACAAAGCTCATTGAGACACTTATAAGAACTCATGTTGCATGAAACTTTGTTTAGAGTCCTATAAACGCGTTGTTAGATGTTTCATAATTTCCTCAAACTTTTACAAAGCTCATTGAGACGCTTATAAGCACTCATGTTGCATGAAACTTTGTTTAGAGTCCTATAAACGCGTTGTTAGATGTTTCATAAGTTCGTCAAATTTGTACAAAGCTCATTGAGACACTTATAAGCACTAATGTTTCATGAAACTTTGTTTAGAGTCCTATAAACGCGTTGTTAGATATTTCATAAGTTCGTCAAATATGTAAAAAGCTCATTGAGATACTTATAAGCACTCATGTTGCATGAAACTTTGTTTAGAGTCCTAGAAACGCATTGTTAGATGTTTTATAAGTTCGTCAAACTTGTACAAAGCTCATTGAGTCACTTATAACCACTCATGTTGCATGAAACTTGGTTTAGATTCCTAGAAACGCGTTGTTAGATGTTTCATAAGTTCGTCAAACTTGTACAAAGCTCATTGAGACACTTATAATTACTCATGTTGCATGAAACTTGGTTTAGAGTTCTAGAAAACACGTTGTTAGATTTTTCATAAGTTCGTGAAACTAGTACAAAGCTCATTAAGACACTTATAACCACTCATGTTGCATGAAACTTTGTTTAGAGTCCTAGAAACGCTTTGTTAGATGTTTCATAATTTCCTCAAACTTGTACAAAGCTCATTGAGACACTTATAAGAACTCATGTTGCATGAAACTTTGTTTAGATTCCTATAAACGCGTTGTTAGATGTTTCATAATTTCCTCAAACTTGTACAAATCTCATTGAGACACTTATAAGCACTCATGTTGCATGAAACTTTCTTTAGAGTCCTAGAAACGCGTTGTTAGATGTTTTATAAGTTCGCAAACTTATACAAAGCTCATTGAGACAATTATAAGCACTCATGTTGCACGAAACTTGGTTTAGAGTCCTAGAAACGCGTTGTTAGATGTTTCATAAGTTCGTCAAACTTGTACAAAGCTCATTGAGACACTTATAATTACTCATGTTCCCTGAAACTTTGTTTAGAGTCCTAGAAACGCGTTGTTAGATGTTTTATAAGTTCGTCAAACTTGTACAAAGCTCATTGAGACACTTATAAGCACTCATGTTGCATGAAACTTGGTTTAGAGTCCTAGAAAAACGTTGTTAGATGTTTCATAAGTTCGTCAAACTTGTACAAAGCTCATTGAGACAATTATAAGCACTCATGTTGCATGAAACTTGGTTTAGAATCCTAGAAACGTGTTGCTAGATATTTCATAAGTTTGTCAAACTTGTACAAAGTTCATTGAGACACTTATAATCACTCATGTTGTATGAAACTTGGTTTAGAGTCCTATAAACACGTTGTTAGATGTTTCATAAGTTCGTCAAACTTGTACAAAGCTCATTGAGACACTTATAATTACTCATTTTCCATGAAACTTTGTTTAGAGTCCTAGAAATGCGCTGTTAGATGTTTCGTAAGTTCGTCAAACTTGTACAAAGCTCATTGAGACACTTATAATAACTCATGTTTCATGAAACTTGATTTAAAGTCCTAGAAACGCGTTGTTACATGTTTAATAAGTTCGTGAAACTTGTACAAAGCTCATTGAGACACTTATAAGCACTCATGTTGCATGAAACTTGGTTTAGAGTCCTAGCAACCACGTTGTTAGATGTTTCATAAATTCGTAAAACTAGTACAAAGCTCATTGAGACACTTATAAGCACTCATGTTTCATGAAACCTTGTTCAGAGTCCTATAAACGCGTTGTTAGATGTTTCATAAGTTCGTCAAACTTGTACAAATCTCATTGAGACACTTATAAGCACTCATGTTGCATGAAACTTTGTTTAGAGTCCTAGAAACGCTTTGTTAGATGTTTCATAAGTTCGTCAAACTTGTACAAAGCTCATTGAGACACTTATAATCACTCATGTTGCATGAAACTTGGTTTAGAGTCCTAGAAACGCGTTGTTAGATGTTTCATAAGTTTGTCAAACTTGTACAAAGCTCATTGAGACACTTATAATTACTCATGTTCCATGAATTTTTGTTTAGAGTCCTAGAAACGCGTTGTTAGATGTTTTATAAGTTCGTAAAACTTGTACAAAGCTCATTGAGACACTTATAAGAACTCATGTTGCATGAAACTTGGTTTAGAGTCCTTGAAACGCGTTGTTAGATGTTTCATATAAGTTCGTCAAACTTGTACAAAGCTCATTGAGACAATTATAAGCACTCATGTTGCATGAAACTTGGTTTAGAATCCTAGAAACGTGTTGTTAGATATTTCATAAGTTTGTCAAACTTGTACAAAGTTAATTGAGACACTTATAATCACTCATGTTGCATGAAACTTGGTTTACAGTGCTAGAAACGCGTTGTTAGATGTTTCATAAGTTCGTCAAACTTGTACAAAGCTCATTGAGACACTTATAATTACTCATTTTCCATAAAACTTTGTTTAGAGTCCTAGAAATGCGTTGTTAGATGTTTCATAAGTTCGTCAAACTTGATTCTATTACTAATAGTTTCTAATATTAATAATATAATATTAATATGATTAATAACTAGTAATTTTTTTTTCCTACAAAGCTTATTGAGACACTTATAATAACTCATGTTTCATGAAACTTGGTTTAAAGTCCTAGAAACGCGTTATTAGATGTTTAATAAGTTCGTGAAACTTGTACAAAGCTCATTGAGACACTTATAAGCACTCATGTTGCATGAAACTAGGTTTAGAGTCCTAGAAACGCTTTGTTAGATGTTTCATAAGTTCGTCAAACTTGTACAAAGCTCATTGAGATACATATAATCACTCATGTTGCATGAAACTTGGTTTAGAATCCTAGAAACCACGTTGTTAGATGTTTCATAAGTTCGTGAAACTAGTACAAAGCTCATTGAGAAACTTATAACCACTCATGTTGCATAAAACTTGGTTTGGAGTCCTACAAACGCGTTGTTAGATGTTTCATAAGTTCGTGAAACTTGTACAAAGCTTACTGAGACACTTATAAGCCCTCATTATGCATGAAACTTAGTTTAATGTCCTAGAAACGCTTTGTTAGATGTTTCATAAGTTCGTCAAACTTGTACAAAGGTCATTGAGACACTTATAAGCACACATGTTGCATAAAACTTGGTTTAGAGTCCTAGAAACGCGTTTTTAGATGTTTCATAATTTCCTCAAACTTGTACAAAGCTCATTGAGACACTTATAAGCACTCATGTTGCATGAAATTTGGTTTAGAGTCCTATAAACGCGTTGTTAAATGTTTCATAAGTTTGTCAAACTTGTACAAAGCTCATTGAGACAATTATAAGCACTCAAGTTGCATGAAACTTGGTTTAGAGTCTTAGAAACGCGTTGTTAGATGTTTCATAAGTTCGGCAAACTTGTACAAAGCTCATTGAAATACATATAATCACTCATGTTGCATGAAACTTGGTTTAGAGTCCTAGAAACCACGTTGTTAGATGTTTCATAAGTTCGTGAAACTAGTACAAAGCTCATTGAGACAATTATAACCACTCATGTTGCATAAAACTTGGTTTATAGTCCTAGAAACGCGTTGTTAGATGTTTAATAATTTCCTCAAACTTGTACAAAGCTCATTGAGACACTTATAAGCACTCATGTTGCATGAAACTTTGTTTAGAGTCCTAGCAACCACGTTGTTAGATGTTTCATAATTTCCTCAAACTTGAACAAAGCTCATTGAGACACTTATAAGCACTCATGTTGCATGAAACTTTGTTTAGAGTCCTATAAACGCGATGTTAGATGTTTCATAAGTTCGTCAAATTTGTACAAAGCTCATTGAGACATTTATAAGCACTCATGTTGCATGAAACTTTGTTTAGAGTCCTAGAAACGCGTTGTTAGATGTTTTATAAGTTCGTCAAACTTGTACAAAGCTCATAGAGTCACTTATAACCACTCATGTTGCATGAAACTTGGTTTAGAGTCCTAGAAACGAGTTGTTAGATGTTTCATAAGTTCGTCAAACTTGTACAAAGCTCATTGAGACACTTATAATTACTCATGTTGCATGAAACTTGGTCTAGAGTCCTAGAAACCACGTTGTTAGATTTTTCATAAATTCGTAAAACTAGTACAAAGCTCATTGAGACACTTATAAGCACTCATGTTGCATGAAACCTTGTTCATAGTCCTAGAAACGAATTTTTAGATGTTTCATAAGTTCGTTAAACTAGTAAAAAGCTCATTGAGACACTTATAAGCACTCATGTTTCATAAAACTTGGGTTAGAGTCCTAGAAAAGCGTTGTTATATGTTTCGTAATTTCCTCAAAATTGTACAAAGCTCATTGAGACACTTATAAACACTCGTGTTGCATGAAAATTTGTTTAGAGTCCTAGAAACCACGTTGTTAGACGTTTAATAAGTTCGTCAAACTTGTACAAAGCTCATTGAGACACTTATAAGCACTCATGTTGCATGAAACTTGGTTTAGAGTCCTAGAAACGCGTTGTTAGATGTTTCATAAGTTCGTCAAACTTGTACAAAGCTCATTGAGACACTTATAATTACTCATGTTGCATGAAACTTGGTTTAGAGTCCTAGCAACCACGTTGTTAGATGTTTCATAAATTCGTAAAAATAGTACAAAGCTCATTGAGACACTTATAAGCACTCATGTTTCATGAAACCTTGTTCAGAGACCTATAAACGCGTTGTTAGATGTTTCATAAGTTCGTCAAACTTGTACAAATCTCATTGAGACACTTATAACCACTCATGTTGCATAAAACTTTGTTTAGAGTCCTAGAAACGCTTTGTTAGATGTTTCATAAGTTCGTCAAACTTGTACAAAGCTCATTGAGACACTTATAATCACTCATGTTGCATGAAACTTGGTTTAGAGTCCTAGAAACGCGTTGTTAGATGTTTCATAAGTTTGTCAAACTTGTACAAAGCTCATTGAGACACTTATAATTACTCATGTTCCATGAATTTTTGTTTAGAGTCCTAGAAACGCGTTGTTAGATGTTTTATAAGTTCGTCAAACTTGTACAAAGCTCATTGAGACACTTATAAGCACTCATGTTGCATGAAACTTGGTTTAGAGTCCTTGAAACGCGTTGTTAGATGTTTCATATAAGTTCGTCAAACTTGTACAAAGCTCATTGAGACAATTATAAGCACTCATGTTGCATGAAACTTGGTTTAGAATCCTAGAAACGTGTTGTTAGATATTTCATAAGTTTGTCAAACTTGTACAAAGTTAATTGAGACACTTATAATCACTCATGTTGCATGAAACTTGGTTTACAGTGCTAGAAACGCGTTGTTAGATGTTTCATAAGTTCGTCAAACTTGTACAAAGCTCATTGAGACACTTATAATTACTCATTTTCCATAAAACTTTGTTTAGAGTCCTAGAAACCCGTTGTTAGATGTTTCATAAGTTCGTCAAACTTGATTCTATTACTAATAGTTTCTAATATTAATAATATAATATTAATATGATTAATAACTAGTAATTTTTTTCCTACTAAAGCTCATTGAGACACTTATAATAACTCATGTTTCATGAAACTTGGTTTAAAGTCCTAGAAACGCGTTATTAGATGTTTAATAAGTTCGTGAAACTTGTACAAAGCTCATTGAGACACTTATAAGCACTCATGTTGCATGAAACTAGGTTTAGAGTCCTAGAAACGCTTTGTTAGATGTTTCATAAGTTCGTCAAACTTGTACAAAGCTCATTGAGATACATATAATCACTCATGTTGCATGAAACTTGGTTTAGAATCCTAGAAACCACGTTGTTAGATGTTTCATAAGTTCGTGAAACTAGTACAAAGCTCTTTGAGAAACTTATAACCACTCATGTTGCATAAAACTTGGTTTAGAGTCCTACAAACGCGTTGTTAGATGTTTCATAAGTTCGTGAAACTTGTACAAAGCTTATTGAGACACTTATAAGCCCTCATTATGCATGAAACTTAGTTTAATGTCCTAGAAACGCTTTGTTAGATGTTTCATAAGTTCGTCAAACTTGTACAAAGGTCATTGAGACACTTATAAGCACACATGTAGCATAAAACTTGGTTTAGAGTCCTAGAAACGCGTTTTTAGATGTTTCATAATTTCCTCAAACTTGTACAAAGCTCATTGAGACACTTATAAGCACTCATGTTGCATGAAACTTGGTTTAGAGTCCTATAAACGCGTTGTTAGATGTTTCACAAGTTTGTCAAACTTGTACAATGCTCTTTGAGACAATTATAAGTACTCATGTTGCATGAAACTAGGTTTAGAGTCTTAGAAACGCGTTGTTAGATGTTTCATAAGTTCGGAAAACTTGTACAAAGCTTATTGAGACACTTATAAGCTCTCATGTAGCATGCAACTTGGTTTAGAGTCCTAGAAACGATTTGTTAGATGTTTCATAAGTTGGTCAAACTTGTACAAAGCTCATTGAGACACTTATAAGCACTCATGTTGCATGAAACTTGGCTTAGAGTTCTAGAAACGCGTTGTTAGATGTTTCATAAGTACTTCAAACTTGTAAAAAGCTCATTGAGACACTTATAAGCTCTCATGTTGCATGAAACTTTGTTTACAGTCCTAAAAACGCGTTTTTAGATGTTTCATAAGTTCGTCAAACTAGCATAAACCTCATTGAGACACTTATAATTACTCATGTTGCATGAAACTTGGTTTAGAGTCCTAGAAACGTGTTGTTAGATGTTTCATAAATTCGTGAAACTTGTACAAATCTCATTGTGACACTTATAAGCACTCATGTTGCATGAAACTTTCTTTAGAGTCCTAGAAACGCGTTGTTAGATGTTTTATAAGTTCGCAAACTTATACAAAGCTCATTGAGACAATTATAAACACTCATGTTGCATGAAACTTGGTTAAGAGTCCTAGAAACGCGTTGTTAGATGTTTCATAAGTTCGTCAAACTTGTACAAACCTCATTGAGACAATTATAAGCACTCATATTGCATGACACATGGTTTATAGTCATAAAAACGCGTTGTTAGATGGTTCATAAGTTCGACAAACTTGTACAAAGCTCATTGAGATACTTATAATCACTCATGTTGCATGAAACTTGGTTTAGAGTCCTAGAAACCACGTTGTTAGATGTTTCATAAGTTCGTGAAACTAGTACAAAGCTCATTAAGACACTTATAACCACTCATGTTGCATAAAACTTGGTTTAGAGTCCTAGAAACGCGTTGTTAGATGTTTCATAATTTCCTCAAACTTGTACAAAGCTCATTGAGACACTTATAAGCACTCATATTTCATGAAACTTTGTTAAGAATCCTATAAACGCGTTGTTAGATGTTTCATAATTTCCTCAAACTTGTACAAAGGTCATTGAGACATTTATAAGCACTCATGTTGCATGAAACTTAGTTTAGAGTCCTATAAACGCGTTGTTAGATGTTTCATAAGTTCGTCAAACTTGTACAAAGCTCATTGAGACAATTATAAGAACTCATGTTGCATGAAACTTGGTTTAGAGTCTTAGAAACGCGTTGTTAGATGTTTCATAAGTTCGGCAAACTTGTCAAAGCTCATTGAGATACTTATAATCACTCATGTTGCATGAGACTTGTTTTAGAGTCCTAGAAACCACGTTGTTAGATGATTCATAAGTTCGTGAAACTAGTACAACGCTCATTGAGACACTTATAAGCACTCATGTTGCATGAAACTTTGTTTAGAGTCCTAGAAACGCTTTGTTAGATGTTTCATAATTTCCTCAAACTTGTACAAAGCTCATTGAGACACTTATAAGAACTCATGTTGCATGAAACTTTGTTTAGAGTCCTATAAACGCGTTGTTAGATGTTTCATAATTTCCTCAAACTTTTACAAAGCTCATTGAGACGCTTATAAGCACTCATGTTGCATGAAACTTTGTTTAGAGTCCTATAAACGCGTTGTTAGATGTTTCATAAGTTCGTCAAATTTGTACAAAGCTCATTGAGACACTTATAAGCACTAATGTTTCATGAAACTTTGTTTAGAGTCCTATAAACGCGTTGTTAGATATTTCATAAGTTCGTCAAATATGTAAAAAGCTCATTGAGATACTTATAAGCACTCATGTTGCGTGAAACTTTGTTTAGAGTCCTAGAAACGCATTGTTAGATGTTTTATAAGTTCGTCAAACTTGTACAAAGCTCATTGAGTCACTTATAACCACTCATGTTGCATGAAACTTGGTTTAGATTCCTAGAAACGCGTTGTTAGATGTTTCATAAGTTCGTCAAACTTGTACAAAGCTCATTGAGACACTTATAATTACTCATGTTGCATGAAACTTGGTTTAGAGTTCTAGAAAACACGTTGTTAGATTTTTCATAAGTTCGTGAAACTAGTACAAAGCTCATTAAGACACTTATAACCACTCATGTTGCATGAAACTTTGTTTAGAGTCCTAAAAACGCTTTGTTAGATGTTTCATAATTTCCTCAAACTTGTACAAAGCTCATTGAGACACTTATAAGAACTCATGTTGCATGAAACTTTGTTTAGAGTCCTATAAACGCGTTGTTAGATGTTTCATAATTTCCTCAAACTTGTACAAAGCTCATTGAGACGCTTATAAGCACTCATATTGCATGAAACTTTCTTTAGAGTCCTATAAACGCGTTGTTAGATGTTTCATAAGTTCGTCAAATTTGTTTAGAGTCCTATAAACGCGTTGTTAGATATTTCATAAGTTCGTCAAATATGTAAAAAGCTCATTGAGATACTTATAAGCACTCATGTTGCATGAAACTTTGTTTAGAGTCCTAGAAACGCATTGTTAGATGTTTTATAAGTTCGTCAAACTTGTACAAAGCTCATTGAGTCACTTATAACCACTCATGTTGCATGAAACTTGGTTTCGATTCCTAGAAACGCGTTGTTAGATGTTTTATAAGTTCGTCAAACTTGTACAAAGCTCATTGAGACACTTATAAGCACTAATGTTTCATGAAACTTGGTTTAGAGTCCTAGAAACGCATTGTTATATATTTCATAAGTTCGTCAAACTTATACAAAGCTCATTGAGGAACTTATAAGCACTCATGTTGCATGATACTTTGTTTAGAGTCCTAGAAACGCGTTGTTAGATGTTTCATTAGTTCGTGAAACTTCTACAAAGCTCATTGAGGAACTTATAAGCACTCATGTTGCATGAAACTTGGCTTAGATTCCTATAAACGCGTTGTCAGATGTTTCATAATTTCGTCAAACTTGTACAAAACTCATTGAGACACTTATAATCACTCATGTTGCATGAAACTTGGTTTAGAGTCCTAAAAACGCGTTGTTAGATGTTTTGTAAGTTCGTCAAACTTGTACAATACTCATTGAGACACTTATAAGCACTCATGTTGCATGAAACTTGGTTTAGAGTCCTATAAACGTGTCGTTAGATGTTTCATAAGTTCGTCAAACTTGTACAAAGCTCATTGAGACACTTATAATCACTCATTTTGCATGAAACATTGTTTAGAGTCCTAGAAACGCGTTGTTAGATGTTTCATAAGTTCTTCAAATTTGTACAAAGCTCATTAAGTCATTTATAAGCACTCATGTTGCATGAAACTTGGTTTCAAGTCCTAGAAACGCGTTGGTAGATGTTTCATAAGTTCGTGAAACTAGTACAAAGCTCATTGAGACACTTATAAGCACTCATGTTGCATGAAACCTTTTTCAGAGTCCTAGAAACGCGTTGTTAGATGTTTCATAAGATTGTCAAACTAGTACAAAGCTCATTGAGACACTTATAAGCACTCATGTTGCATGAAACTTGGTTTAGAGTCCTATAAACGTGTTGTTAGATGTTCATAAGTTCGTCAAATTGTACAAAACTCAGTGAGACACTTATAAGCACTCACATAGCATGAAACTTGGTTTCGAGTCCTAGAAACGCGTTGTTAGATGTTTTATAAGTTCGTCAAACTAGTACAAAGCTTATTGAGACACTCATGTTGCATGAAAGTTGGTTTACAGTCCTAGAAACACGTTGTTAGATGTTTCATAAGTTCGTCAAACTTGTACAAAGCTCATTGAGACACTTATAAGCACTCATGTTGCATGAAACTTGGTTTAGAGTCCTAGAAACTTGGTTTAGAGTCCTAGAAACCACGTTGTTAGATGTTTCATAAATTTGTGAAACTAGTACAAAGCTTAGTGAGACACTTATAAGCACTCATGTTGCATGAAACCATGTTCAGAGTCCTAGAAACCCATTGTTAGATGTTTCATAAGTTCGTCAAACTTGTATAAAGATCAATTAGATACTTATAAGCACTCATGTTGCATCAAATTTGGTTTAGAGTGCTAGCAACCACGTTGTTAGATATTTCATAAGTTCGCCAAACTAGTACAAAGCTCATTGAGACACTTATAAGCACTCATGTTGCATGAAACTTGGCTTAGAGTTCTAGAAACGCGTTGTTAGATGTTTCATAAGCACTTCAAACTTGTAAAAAGCTCATTGAGACACTTATAAGCTCTCATGTTGCATGAAACTTTGTTTACAAAACTAAAAACGCGTTTTTAGATGTTTCATAAGTTCGTCAAACTAGTATAAACCTCATTGAGACACTTATAATCACTGATGTTGCATGAAACTTGGTTTAGAGTCCTAGAAACGTGTCTTTAGATGTTTCATAAATTCGTGAAACTAGTACAAATCTCATTGAGACACTTATAAGCACTCATGTTGCATGAAACTTTCTTTAGAGTCCTAGAAACGCGTTGTTAGATGTTTTATAAGTTCGCAAACTTATACAAAGCTCATTGAGACAATTATAAGCACTCATGTTGCACGAAACTTGGTTTAGAGTCCTAGAAACGCGTTGTTAGATGTTTCATAAGTTCGTCAAACTTGTACAAAGCTCATTGAGACACTTATAATTACTCATGTTCCCTGAAACTTTGTTTAGAGTCCTAGAAACGCGTTGTTAGATGTTTTATAAGTTCGTCAAACTTGTACAAAGCTCATTGAGACACTTATAAGCACTCATGTTGCATGAAACTTGGTTTAGAGTCCTAGAAAAACGTTGTTAGATGTTTCATAAGTTCGTCAAACTTGTACAAAGCTCATTGAGACAATTATAAGCACTCATGTTGCATGAAACTTGGTTTAGAATCCTAGAAACGTGTTGCTAGATATTTCATAAGTTTGTCAAACTTGTACAAAGTTCATTGAGACACTTATAATCACTCATGTTGTATGAAACTTGGTTTAGAGTCCTATAAACACGTTGTTAGATGTTTCATAAGTTCGTCAAACTTGTACAAAGCTCATTGAGACACTTATAATTACTCATTTTCCATGAAACTTTGTTTAGAGTCCTAGAAATGCGCTGTTAGATGTTTCGTAAGTTCGTCAAACTTGTACAAAGCTCATTGAGACACTTATAATAACTCATGTTTCATGAAACTTGATTTAAAGTCCTAGAAACGCGTTGTTACATGTTTAATAAGTTCGTGAAACTTGTACAAAGCTTATTGAGACACTTATAAGCACTCATGTTGCATGAAACTTGGTTTAGAGTCCTAGCAACCACGTTGTTAGATGTTTCATAAATTCGTAAAACTAGTACAAAGCTCATTGAGACACTTATAAGCACTCATGTTTCATGAAACCTTGTTCAGAGTCCTATAAACGCGTTGTTAGATGTTTCATAAGTTCGTCAAACTTGTACAAATCTCATTGAGACACTTATAAGCACTCATGTTGCATGAAACTTTGTTTAGAGTCCTAGAAACGCTTTGTTAGATGTTTCATAAGTTCGTCAAACTTGTACAAAGCTCATTGAGACACTTATAATCACTCATGTTGCATGAAACTTGGTTTAGAGTCCTAGAAACGCGTTGTTAGATGTTTCATAAGTTTGTCAAACTTGTACAAAGCTCATTGAGACACTTATAATTACTCATGTTCCATGAATTTTTGTTTAGAGTCCTAGAAACGCGTTGTTAGATGTTTTATAAGTTCGTCAAACTTGTACAAAGCTCATTGAGACACTTATAAGAACTCATGTTGCATGAAACTTGGTTTAGAGTCCTTGAAACGCGTTGTTAGATGTTTCATATAAGTTCGTCAAACTTGTACAAAGCTCATTGAGACAATTATAAGCACTCATGTTGCATGAAACTTGGTTTCATAAGTTTGTCAAACGTGTTGTTGTATTTCAAAGTTAATTGTACAAAGACAATTGAGACACTTATAATCACTCATGTTGCATGAAACTTGGTTTACAGTGCTAGAAACGCGTTGTTAGATGTTTCATAAGTTCGTCAAACTTGTACAAAGCTCATTGAGACACTTATAATTATTCATTTTCCATAAAACTTTGTTTAGAGTCCTAGAAATGCGTTGTTAGATGTTTCATAAGTTCGTCAAACTTGATTCTATTACTAATAGTTTCTAATATTAATAATATAATATTAATATGATTAATAACTAGTAATTTTTTTTTCCTACAAAGCTTATTGAGACACTTATAATAACTCATGTTTCATGAAACTTGGTTTAAAGTCCTAGAAACGCGTTATTAGATGTTTAATAAGTTCGTGAAACTTGTACAAAGCTCATTGAGACACTTATAAGCACTCATGTTGCATGAAACTAGGTTTAGATTCCTAGAAACGCTTTGTTAGATGTTTCATAAGTTCGTCAAACTTGTACAAAGCTCATTGAGATACATATAATCACTCATGTTGCATGAAACTTGGTTTAGAATCCTAGAAACCACGTTGTTAGATGTTTCATAAGTTCGTGAAACTAGTACAAAGCTCATTGAGAAACTTATAACCACTCATGTTGCATAAAACTTGGTTTGGAGTCCTACAAACGCGTTGTTAGATGTTTCATAAGTTCGTGAAACTTGTACAAAGCTTACCGAGACACTTATAAGCCCTCATTATGCATGAAACTTAGTTTAATGTCCTAGAAACGCTTTGTTAGATGTTTCATAAGTTCGTCAAACTTGTACAAAGGTCATTGAGACACTTATAAGCACACATGTTGCATAAAACTTGGTTTAGAGTCCTAGAAACGCGTTTTTAGATGTTTCATAATTTCCTCAAACTTGTACAAAGCTCATTGAGACACTTATAAGCACTCATGTTGCATGAAATTTGGTTTAGAGTCCTATAAACGCGTTGTTAAATGTTTCATAAGTTTGTCAAACTTGTACAAAGCTCATTGAGACAATTATAAGCACTCAAGTTGCATGAAACTTGGTTTAGAGTCTTAGAAACGCGTTGTTAGATGTTTCATAAGTTCGACAAACTTGTACAAAGCTCATTGAAATACATATAATCACTCATGTTGCATGAAACTTGGTTTAGAGTCCTAGAAACCACGTTGTTAGATGTTTCATAAGTTCGTGAAACTAGTACAAAGCTCATTGAGACAATTATAACCACTCATGTTGCATAAAACTTGGTTTATAGTCCTAGAAACGCGTTGTTAGATGTTTAATAATTTCCTCAAACTTGTACAAAGCTCATTGAGACACTTATAAGCACTCATGTTGCATGAAACTTTGTTTAGAGTCCTAGCAACCACGTTGTTAGATGTTTCATAATTTCCTCAAACTTGAACAAAGCTCATTGAGACACTTATAAGCACTCATGTTGCATGAAACTTTGTTTAGAGTCCTATAAACGCGCTGTTAGATGTTTCATAAGTTCATCAAATTTGTACAAAGCTCATTGAGACACTTATAAGCACTCATGTTGCATGAAACTTTGTTTAGAGTCCTAGAAACGCGTTGTTAGATGTTTTATAAGTTCGTCAAACTTGTACAAAGCTCATAGAGTCACTTATAACCACTCATGTTGCATGAAACTTGGTTTAGAGTCCTAGAAACGAGTTGTTAGATGTTTCATAAGTTCGTCAAACTTGTACAAAGCTCATTGAGACACTTATAATTACTCATGTTGCATGAAACTTGGTTTAGAGTCCTAGAAACCACGTTGTTAGATTTTTCATAAATTCGTAAAACTAGTACAAAGCTCATTGAGACACTTATAAGCACTCATGTTGCATGAAACCTTGTTCATAGTCCTAGAAACGAATTTTTAGATGTTTCATAAGTTCGTTAAACTAGTAAAAAGCTCATTGAGACACTTATAAGCACTCATGTTTCATAAAACTTGGGTTAGAGTCCTAGAAAAGCGTTGTTATATGTTTCGTAATTTCCTCAAAATTGTACAAAGCTCATTGAGACACTTATAAACACTCGTGTTGCATGAAAATTTGTTTAGAGTCCTAGAAACCACGTTGTTAGACGTTTAATAAGTTCGTCAAACTTGTACAAAGCTCATTGAGACACTTATAAGCACTCATGTTGCATGAAACTTGGTTTAGAGTCATAGAAACGCGTTGTTAGATGTTTCATAAGTTCGTCAAACTTGTACAAAGCTCATTGAGACACTTATAATTACTCATAATGCATGGAACTTGGTTTAGAGTCCTAGAAACCACGTTGTTAGATTTTTCATAAATTCGTGAAACTAGTACAAAGCTCATTGAGACACTTATAAGCAATCATGTTGCATGAAACCTTGTTCAGAGTCCTAGAAACGCGTTGTTAGATGTTTCATAAGTTCGTCAAACTTGTACAAAGCTCATTGAGACACTTATAAGCACTCATGTTGCATGAAACTTGGTTTAGAGTCCTAGCAACCACGTTGTTAGATGTTTCATAAATTCGTAAAAATAGTACAAAGCTCATTGAGACACTTATAAGCACTCATGTTTCATGAAATCTTGTTCAGAGACCTATAAACGCGTTGTTAGATGTTTCATAAGTTCGTCAAACTTGTACAAATCTCATTGAGACACTTATAACCACTCATGTTGCATAAAACTTTGTTTAGAGTCCTAGAAACGCTTTGTTAGATGTTTCATAAGTTCGTCAAACTTGTACAAAGCTCATTGAGACACTTATAATCACTCATGTTGCATGAAACTTGGTTTAGAGTCCTAGAAACGCGTTGTTAGATGTTTCATAAGTTTGTCAAACTTGTACAAAGCTCATTGAGACACTTATAATTACTCATGTTCCATGAATTTTTGTTTAGAGTCCTAGAAACGCGTTGTTAGATGTTTTATAAGTTCGTCAAACTTGTACAAAGCTCATTGAGACACTTATAAGCACTCATGTTGCATGAAACTTGGTTTAGAGTCCTTGAAACGCGTTGTTAGATGTTTCATATAAGTTCGTCAAACTTGTACAAAGCTCATTGAGACAATTATAAGCACTCATGTTGCATGAAACTTGGTTTAGAATCCTAGAAACGTGTTGTTAGATATTTCATAAGTTTGTCAAACTTGTACAAAGTTAATTGAGACACTTATAATCACTCATGTTGCATGAAACTTGGTTTACAGTGCTAGAAACGCGTTGTTAGATGTTTCATAAGTTCGTCAAACTTGTACAAAGCTCATTGAGACACTTATAATTACTCATTTTCCATAAAACTTTGTTTAGAGTCCTAGAAACCCGTTGTTAGATGTTTCATAAGTTCGTCAAACTTGATTCTATTACTAATAGTTTCTAATATTAATAATATAATATTAATATGATTAATAACTAGTAATTTTTTTTCCTACAAAGCTCATTGAGACACTTATAATAACTCATGTTTCATGAAACTTGGTTTAAAGTCCTAGAAACGCGTTATTAGATGTTTAATAAGTTCGTGAAACTTGTACAAAGCTCATTGAGACACTTATAAGCACTCATGTTGCATGAAACTAGGTTTAGAGTCCTAGAAACGCTTTGTTAGATGTTTCATAAGTTCGTCAAACTTGTACAAAGCTCATTGAGATACATATAATCACTCATGTTGCATGAAACTTGGTTTAGAATCCTAGAAACCACGTTGTTAGATGTTTCATAAGTTCGTGAAACTAGTACAAAGCTCTTTGAGAAACTTATAACCACTCATGTTGCATAAAACTTGGTTTAGAGTCCTACAAACGCGTTGTTAGATGTTTCATAAGTTCGTGAAACTTGTACAAAGCTTATTGAGACACTTATAAGCCCTCATTATGCATGAAACTTAGTTTAATGTCCTAGAAACGCTTTGTTAGATGTTTCATAAGTTCGTCAATCTTGTACAAAGGTCATTGAGACACTTATAAGCACACATGTTGCATAAAACTTGGTTTAGAGTCCTAGAAACGCGTTTTTAGATGTTTCATAATTTCCTCAAATATGTACAAAGCTCATTGAGACACTTATAAGCACTCATGTTGCATGAAATTTGGTTTAGAGTCCTATAAACGCGTTGTTAGATGTTTCATAAGTTTGTCAAACTTGTACAAAGCTCATTGAGACAATTATAAGCACTCAAGTTGCATGAAACTTGGTTTAGAGTCTTAGAAACGCGTTGTTAGATGTTTCATAAGTTCGGCAAACTTGTACAAAGCTCATTGAAATACATATAATCACTCATGTTGCATGAAACTTGGTTTAGAGTCCTAGAAACCACGTTGTTAGATGTTTCATAAGTTCGTGAAACTAGTACAAAGCTCATTGAGACAATTATAACCACTCATGTTGCATAAAACTTGGTTTATAGTCCTAGAAACGCGTTGTTAGATGTTTAATAATTTCCTCAAACTTGTACAAAGCTCATTGAGACACTTATAAGCACTCATGTTGCATGAAACTTTGTTTAGAGTCCTAGCAACCACGTTGTTAGATGTTTCATAATTTCCTCAAACTTGAACAAAGCTCATTGAGACACTTATAAGCACTCATGTTGCATGAAACTTTGTTTAGAGTCCTATAAACGCGCTGTTAGATGTTTCATAAGTTCGTCAAATTTGTACAAAGCTCATTGAGACACTTATAAGCACTCATGTTGCATGAAACTTTGTTTAGAGTCCTAGAAACGCGTTGTTAGATGTTTTATAAGTTCGTCAAACTTGTACAAAGCTCATAGAGTCACTTATAACCACTCATGTTGCATGAAACTTGGTTTAGAGTCCTAGAAACGAGTTGTTAGATGTTTCATAAGTTCGTCAAACTTGTACAAAGCTCATTGAGACACTTATAATTACTCATGTTGCATGAAACTTGGCTTAGAGTCCTAGAAACCACGTTGTTAGATTTTTCATAAATTCGTAAAACTAGTACAAAGCTCATTGAGACACTTATAAGCACTCATGTTGCATGAAACCTTGTTCAGAGTCCTAGAAACGAGTTTTTAGATGTTTCATAAGTTCGTGAAACTAGTAAAAAGCTTATTGAGACACTTATAAGCACTCATGTTTCATAAAACTTGGGTTAGAGTCCTAGAAAAGCGTTGTTATATGTTTCGTAATTTCCTCAAAATTGTACAAAGCTCATAGAGACACTTATAAACACTTGTGTTACATGAAAATTGGTTTAGAGTCCTAGAAACCACGTTGTTAGAAGTTTAATAAGTTCGTCAAACTTGTGCAAAGCTCATTGAGACACTTATAAGCACTCATGTTGCATGAAACTTGGTTTAGAGTCATAGAAACGTGTTGTTAGATGTTTCATAAGTTCGTCAAACTTGTACAAAGCTCATTGAGACACTTATAATTACTCATAATGCATGAAACTTGGTTTAGAGTCCTAGAAACCACGTTGTTAGATTTTTCATAAATTCGTGAAACTAGTACAAAGCTCATTGAGACACTTATAAGCAATCATGTTGCATGAAACCTTGTTCAGAGTCCTAGAAACGCGTTGTTAGATGTTTCATAAGTTCGTCAAACTTGTACAAAGCTCATTGAGACACTTATAAGCACTCATGTTGCATGAAACTTGGTTTAGAGTCCTAGAAACGCGTTGTTAGATGTTACATAAGCTCGTCAAACTTGTACAAAGCTCATTGAGGCACTTATAAGCACTCATGTTGCATGAAACTTGTTTTAGAGTCCTAACAACCATGTTGTTAGATATTTCATAAGTTCTTCAAACTAGTACAAAGCTCATTGAGACAATTATAAGCACTCATGTTGCATGAAACTTGGTTTAGAGTTCTAGAAACGCGTTGTTAGATGTTTCATAAGTTCGTCAAACTTGTACAAAGCTCATTGAGACACTCATGTTGCATGAAACTTGGTTTACAGTCCTAGAAACACATTGTTAGATGTTTCATAAGATCGTCAAACTTGTATAAAGCTCAATTACATACTTATAAGCACTCATGTTGAATGAAACTTGCTTTAGAGTTCTAGAAACGCGTTGTTAGATGTTTCATAAGTTCGTCAAACTTGTGCAAAACTCATTGAGACACTTATAATCACTGATGTTGCATGAAACTTGGTTTACAGTCCTAGAAACGCATTGTTAGATGTTTCATAAGTTCGTCAAACTAGTACAAACCTCATTGAGACACTTATAATCACTGATGTTGCATGAAACTTGGTTTAGAGTCCTAGAAACGTTTTGTTAGATGTTTCATAATTTCGTGAAACTAGTACAAAGCTCATTGAGACACTTATAAGCAGTCATGTTGCATGAAACTTGGTTTAGAGTCCTAGAAACGCATTGTTAGATGTTTCATAAGTTCGTCAAATTTGTACAAAGTTCATTGAGACACTTATAATTACTCATGTTGCATGAAACTTGGTTTAGAGTCCTAGAAACGCGTTATTAGATGTTTCATAAGTTCGTCAAACTTGTACAAAACTCATTGAGATACTTATAAGCACTCATGTTGCATGAAACTTATTTTAGAGTTCTAGAAACGCGTTGTTAGATGTTTCATAAGTTCGTCAAACTTGTACAAATCTCATTGAGACACTTATAAGCACTCATGTTGCATGAAACTTGGTTTACAGTCCTAGAAACGCGTTGTTAGATGTTTCATAAGTTCGTCAAACTTGTACAAAGCTCATTGAGACACTTATAATAACACATGTTTCATGAACATTGGTTTAAAGTCCTAGAAACGCGTTGTTAGATGTTTAATAAGTTCGTGAAACTTGTACAAAGCTCATTGAGACACTTATAAGCACTCATGTTGCATGAAACTTGGTTTAGAGTCCTAGAAACGCGATGTTAGAGGTTTCATAAATTCGTCAAACTTGTACAAACTCATTAAGACAATTATAAGCACTCATGTTGCAAGAAACTTGGTTTAGAGTCCTAGAAACGGGTTCTTAAATGTTTCATAAGTTCTTCAAACTTGTAAAAAGATCATTGAGACACTTATAAGTACTCAGGTTGCATGAAACTTGGTTTAGAGTCCTAGAAACGCGTTGTTTGATGTTTTATAAGTTCGTAAATCTTGTACAAAGCTCATTGAGACACTTATAATTACTCATGCTCCATGAAACTTTGTTTAGAATCCTAGAAACGTGTTGTTAGATGTTTCATAAGTTCGTCAAACTTGTACAAAGCTCATTGAGACACTTATAATAACTCATGTTTCATGAAACTTGGTTTAAAGTCCTAGAAACGCGTTGTTAGATGTTTAATAAGTTTGTGAAACTTGTACAAAGCTCATTGAGACACTTATAAGCACTCATGTTGCATGAAACTTGGTTTAGAGTCCTAGCAACCACGTTGTTAGATGTTTCATAAATTCGTAAAACTAGTACAAAGCTCATTGAGACACTTATAAGCACTCATGTTGCATGAAACCTTGTTCAGAGTCCTATAAACGCGTTGTTAGATGTTTCATAAGTTCGTCAAACTTGTACAAAGCTCATTGAGACACTTATAAGCACTCATGTTGCATGAAACTTGGTTTAGAATCCTAGAAACGCTTTGTTAGATGTTTCGTAAGTTCGTCAAACTTGTACAAAGCTCATTGAGACACTTATAATCACTCATGATGCATGAAACTTGGTTTAGAGTACTAGAAACCACTATGTTAAATGTTTCATAAGTTCGTGAAACTAGTACAAAGCTCATTGAGTAACTTATAAGCACTCATGTTTCATGAAACTTGGTTTAGAGTCCTAGAAACGCGTTGTTAGATGTTTCATAAGTTCGTCAAATTGTACAAAGATCATTGAGACACTTATATGCACTCATGTAGCATGAAACTTGGTTTATAGTCCTAGAAAGAGCGTCGTTAGATGTTTCATAAGTTCGTAAAACTTGTACAAAGCTCATTGAGATACTTATAAGCAGTCATGTTGCATGAAACTTGGTTTAGAGTCCTAGAAACGCGTTGCTAGATGTTTCATAAGTTCTTCAAACTTGTACAAAGCTTGAGATACTTATAAGCAGTCATGTTGCATGAAACTTGGTTTAGAGTCCTAGAAACGCGTTGTTAGATGTTTCATAAGTTCGTCAAATTGTAAAAAGCTCATTGAGACACTTATAAGCAATTGTGTAGCATGAAACTTGGTTTAGAGTCCTAGAAACGCGTTGTTAGATGTTTCATAAGTTCGTGAAACTTGTACAAAGATCATTGAGAAACTTATAAGCACTCATGTTGCATGAAACTTGGTTTAGAGTCCTAGAAACGCGTTGTTAGTTGTTTCATAAGTTCGTCAAACTTGTACAAAGCTCATTGAGACACTTATAATTACTCATGTTGCATGAAACTTGGTTTAGAGTCCTAGAAACCGCGTTGTTAGATGTTTCATAAATTCGTGACACTAGTACAAAGATCATTGAGACACTTATAAGCACTCATGTTGCAAGAAACTTTGTTTAGAGTCCTAGAAACGCGTTGTTAGATGTTCTATAAGTTCGTCAAACTTTTACAAAGCTCATTGAGACAATTATATGCACTCATGTTGCATGAAACTTGGTTTAGAATCCTAGAAACGCGTTGCTAGATGTTTCATAAGTTCGTCAAACTTGTACAAAGCTCATTGAGACACACTTATAAGTACTCATGTTGCATGAAACTTGGTTTAGAGTCCTAGAAACGTGTTGTTAGACGTTTCATAAGTTCGTCAAATTGTACAAAGCTCATTGAGACACTTATAAGCAATCATGTAGCATGAAACTTGGTTTAGAGTCCTAGAAACCGTGTTGTTAGATGTTTCATAAGTTCGTCAAACTTGTACAAAGATCATTGAGAAACTTATAAGAACTCATGTTGCATGAAACTTGGTTTAGAGTTCTAGAAACGCGTTGTTAGATGTTTCATAAGTTCGTCAAACTTGTACAAAGTTCATTGAGACACATATCATCACTCATGTTGCATGAAACTTGGTTTAGAGTCCTAGAAACGTGTTGTTAGTTGTTTCATAAGTTCGTCAAACTTGTACAAAGCTCATTAAGACACTTATAATTACTCATGTTGCATGAAACTTGGTTTAGAGTCCTAGAAACACATTGTTAGATGTTTCATAAGTTCGTCAAACTTGTAAAAAGTTCATTGAGACACTTATCATCACTCATGTTGCATGAAACTTGGTTTAGAGTCGTAGAAACGCGATGTTAGATGTTTAATAAGTTCGTCAAACTTGTACAAAGCTCATTGAGACACTTATAATTACTCATGCTCCATGAAACTTTGTTTAGAGTCCTAGAAACGTCTTTTTAGATGTTTCATAAGTTCGTCAAAGTTGTACAAATCTCATTGAGACACTTATAATAACTCATGTTTCATGAAACTTGGTTTAAAGTCCTAGAAACGCATTGTTAGATGTTTAATAAGTTCGTGAAACTTGTACAGAGCTCATTGAGACACTTATAAGCACTCATGTTGCATGAAACTTGGTTTAGAGTCCTAGCAACCACGTTGTTAGATGTTTCATAAATTCGTGAAACTAGTACAAAGCTCATTGAGACACTTATAAGCACTCATGTTGCATTAAACCTTGTTCAGAGTCCTATAAACGCGTTGTTAGTTGTTTCATAAGTTCGTCAAACTTGTACAAAGCTCATTGAGACAGTTATAAGCACTCATGTTGCATGAAACTTGGTTTAGAATCCTAGAAACGCTTTGTTAGATGTTTTATAAGTTCGTCAAACTTGTACAAAGCTCATTGAGACACTTATAATCACTCATGATGCATGAAACTTGGTTTAGAGTACTAGAAACCACGTTGTTAAATGTTTCATAAGTTCGTGAAACTAGTACAAAGCTCATTGAGTAACTTATAAGCACTCATGTTTCATGAAACTTGGTTTAGAATCCTAGAAATGTGTTGTTAGATGTTTCATAAGTTCGTAAAGCTTGTACAAAGCTCATTGAGACACTTATAAGCACTCATGTTACATGAAACTTGGTTTAGAGTCCTAGAAACGCGTTGTTAGATGTTTCATAAGTTCGTCAAACTTGTACAAAGTTCATTGAGACACTTATCATCACTCATGTTGCATGAAACTTGGTTTAGAATCCTAGAAACGCGTTGCTAGATGTTTCATAAGTTCGTCAAACTTGTACAAAGCTCATTGAGACACACTTATAAGCACTCATGTTGCATGAAACTTGGTTTAGAGTCCTAGAAACGCGTTGTTAGATGTTTCATAAGTTCGTCAAATTGTACAAAGCTCATTGAGACACTTATAAGCAATCATGTAGCATGAAACTTGGTTTAGAGTCCTAGAAACCGTGTCGTTAGATGTTTCATAAATTCGTCAAACTTGTACAAAGATCATTGAGAAACTTATAAGAACTCATGTTGCATGAAACTTGGTTTAGAGTTCTAGAAACGCGTTGTTAGATGTTTCATAAGTTCGTCAAACTTGTACAAAGTTCATTGAGACACATATCATCACTCATGTTGCATGAAACTTGGTTTAGAGTCCTAGAAACGTGTTGTTAGTTGTTTCATAAGTTCGTCAAACTTGTACAAAGCTCATTAAGACACTTATAATTACTCATGTTGCATGAAACTTGGTTTAGAGTCCTAGAAACACGTTTTTAGATGTTTCATAAGTTCGTCAAACTTGTACAAAGTTCATTGAGACACTTATCATCACTCATGTTGCATGAAACTTGGTTTAGAGTCGTAGAAACGCGTTGTTAGATGTTTAATAAGTTCGTCAAACTTGTACAAAGCTCATTGAGACACTTATAATTACTCATGCTCCATGAAACTTTGTTTAGAGTCCTAGAAACGTGTTTTTAGATGTTTCATAAGTTCGTCAAACTTGTACAAATCTCATTGAGACACTTATAATAACTCATGTTTCATGAAACTTGGTTTAAAGTCCTAGAAACGCGTTGTTAGATGTTTAATAAGTTCGTGAAACTTGTACAGAGCTCATTGAGACACTTATAAGCACTCATGTTGCATGAAACTTGGTTTAGAGTCCTAGCAACCACGTTGTTAGATGTTTCATAAATATGTGAAACTTGTACAAAGCTCATTGAGACAGTTATAAGCACTCATGTTGCATGAAACTTGGTTTAGAATCCTAGAAACGCGTTGTTAGATGTTTCATAAGTTCGTCAAATTGTACAAAGATCATTGAGACACTTATATGCACTCATAAAGCATGAAACTTGGTTTATAGTCCTAGAAAGAGCGTCGTTAGATGTTTCATAAGTTCGTCTAACTTGTACAAAGCTCATTGAGACACTTATAAGCACTCATGTTGCGTGAAACTTGGTTTAGAGTCCTAGAAACGCGTTGCTAGATGTTTCATAAGTTCTTCAAACTTGTACAAAACTCATTGAGACACTTATAAGCACTCATGTTGCATTAAACTTGGTTTAGAGTCTTAGAAACGTGTTGTTAGATGTTTCATAAGTTTGTCAAATTGTAAAAAGCTCATTGAGACACTTATAAGCAATTGTGTAGCATGAAACTTGGTTTAGAGTCCTAGAAACCACGTTGTTAAATGTTTCATAAGTTCGTGAAACTAGTACAAAGCTCATTGAGTAACTTATAAGCACTCATGTTTCATGAAACTTGGTTTAGAATCCTAGAAATGTGTTGTTAGATGTTTCATAAGTTCGTAAAGCTTGTACAAAGCTCATTGAGACACTTATAAGCACTCATGTTACATGAAACTTGGTTTAGAGTCCTAGAAACGCGTTGTTAGTTGTTTCATAAGTTCGTCAAACTTGTACAAAGCTCATTGAGACACTTATAATTACTCATGTTGCATGAAACTTGGTTTAGAGTCCTAGAAACCGCGTTGTTAGATGTTTCATAAATTCGTGAAACTAGTACAAAGCTCATTGATACACTTATAAGCACTCATGTTGCAAGAAAATTTGTTTAGAGTCCTAGAAACGCGTTGTTAGATGTTCTATAAGTTCGTGAAACTTTTAAAAAGCTCATTGAGGCAATTATAAGCACTCATGTTGCATGAAACTTGGTTTAGAGATCTAGAAACGCGTTGTTAGATGTTTCATAAGTTCGTCAAACTTGTACAAAGTTCATTGAGACACTTATCATCACTCATGTTGCATGAAACTTGGTTTAGAATCCTAGAAACGCGTTGTTAGATGTTTAATAAGTTCGTCAAACTTTTACAAAGCTCATTGAGACACTTATAATTACTCATGCTCCATGAAACTTTGTTTAAAGTCCTAGAAACGTGATGTTAGATGTTTCATAAGTTCGTCAAACTTGTACAAAGCTCATTGAGACACTTATAATAACTCATGTTTCATGAAACTTGGTTTAAATTCCTAGAAACGCGTTGTTAGATGTTTAAAGCTCATTGACACACTTATAAGCACTCATGTTGCATGAAACTTAGTTTAGAGTCCTAGCAACCACGTTGTTAGATGTTTCATAAATTCGTGAAACTAATACAAAGCTCATTGAGACAGATATAAGCACTCATGTTGCATGAAACCTTGTTCAGAGTCCTATAAACGCGTTGTTAGATGTTTCATAAGTTCGTCAAACTTGTACAAAACTCATTGAGACACTTATAAGCACTCATGTTGCATGAAACTTGGTTTAGAATCCTAGAAACGCTTTGTTAGATGTTTCATAAGTTTGTAAAACTTGTACAAAGCTCATTGAGACACTTATAATCACTCATGTTGCATGAAACTTGGTTTAGAGTACTAGAAACCACGTTGTTAGATGTATTATAAGTTTGTCAAACTTGTACAAAGCTCATTGAGACACTTATAAGCACTCATGTTGCATGAAACTTGGTTTAGTCCTAGAAATAGTGTCTTTAGATGTTTCATAAGTTCGTCAAACTTGTACAAAGATCATTGAGAAACTTATAAGCACTCATGTTGCATGAAACTTGATTTAAAGTTCTAGAAACGCGTTGTTAGATGTTTCATAAGTTCGTCAAACTTGTACAGAGCTCATTGAGACACTTATAATTACTCATGTTCGATGAAACTTTGTTTAGAGTCCTAGAAACACGTTGTTAGATGTTTTATAAGTTCGTCAAACTTGTACAAAGCTCATTGAGACACTTATAAGCACTCATGTTGCATGAAACTTAGTTTAGAGTCCTAGCAACCACGTTGTTAGATGTTTCATAAATTCGTGAAACTAATACAAAGCTCATTGAGACAGATATAAGCACTCATGTTGCATGAAACCTTGTTCAGAGTCCTATAAACGCGTTGTTAGATGTTTCATAAGTTCGTCAAACTTGTACAAAGCTCATTGAGACACTTATAAGCACTCATGTTGCATGAAACTTGGTTTAGAATCCTAGAAACGCTTTGTTAGATGTTTCATAAGTTTGTCAAACTTGTACAAAGCTCATTGAGACACTTATAATCACTCATGTTGCATGAAACTTGGTTTAGAGTACTAGAAACCACGTTGTTAGATGTATTATAAGTTTGTCAAACTTGTACAAAGCTCATTGAGACACTTATAAGCACTCATGTTGCATGAAACTTGGTTTAGTCCTAGAAATAGTGTCTTTAGATGTTTCATAAGTTCGTCAAACTTGTACAAAGATCATTGAGAAACTTATAAGTACTCATGTTGCATGAAACTTGGTTTAAAGTTCTAGAAACGCGTTGTTAGATGTTTCATAAGTTCGTCAAACTTGTACAAAGCTCATCGAGACACTTATAATTACTCATGTCGATGAAACTTTGTTTAGAGTCCTAGAAACACGTTGTTAGATGTTTTATAAGTTCGTCAAACTTGTACAAAGCTCATTGAGATACTTATAAGCACTCATGTTGCATGAAACTTGGTTTAGAGTCCTACAAACGCGTTGTTAGATGTTTCATACGTTCATCAAATTTGTACAAAGCTCATTGAGACAATTATAAGCACTCATGTTGCATGAAACTTGGTTTCGAGTCCTAGAAACGTGTTGTTAGATATTTCATAAGTTTGTCAAACTTGTACAAAGTTCAATGAGACACTTATAATCACTCATGTTGCATGAAACTTGGTTTAGAGTCCTAGAAATGCGTTGTTAGATGTTTCATAAGTTCGTCAAAGTTGTACAAAGCTCATTGAGACGCTTATAATTACTAATGTTCCATGAAACTTTGTTTAGAGTCATAGAAACGCATTGTTAGATGTTTCGTAAGTTTTTCAAACTAGTACAAAGCTCATTAACACACTTACAATAACTCATGTAGCATGAAACTTGGTTTAGAGTCCTAGCAACCACGTTGTTTGATGTTTCATAAATTCATGAAGCTATTACAAAGCTCATTGAGACACTTATAAGCACCACTACAAGAAAAAACAGATATAGCCACGACAAAGCCACGGAATAATCGTGGCTAAACGAAATATAGCCACGAATTTGCCACGGAAAGCCACGAAAAAAATAATAAAAGTTCAGTGGCTAAATCGTGGCTTTCCGTGGTAAGTTAGCCACGATTTAGCCACGGAAAAAAGTCGTGGCAAAATTTTGCCACGAAATAGCTACGAATGGAGCATTAAAATATTGCCACGGAATCTGTCGTGGCAATCCGTCGCTAATGGTAGCCATGAAATATATTCGTGGCTATTCCGTGGCAATGTTGATGTCGGCAAGCCAAGTTGGTCTCCGCGATACGTCCAATCACTTTAAAAACTGTCAGTATAATAATTTAAATTAGCCACGGATTATATCCGTGGCCAATCCGTGGCTTCGTGTAAAGATATCTAATGGCTTCTTCTTCCCTCTCCCTTGGTAAAACACAAGGTAAAACGATTTTTCCTCTTCTTTTCGTTTTCTTCACTTAATTTGGCGATTTTGAAGAGTTCAAAATGTCAGATTTCTTTCGTTCTAGAGAGTGGATGGATCGCCATATTGATCCTATGAGAGATTGTGTTTCTGAAGAATTTGGAGAGGGTATTAATATGTTCATTGCTTTTGCTTCCAACCAACAATCATATCAAGAGCGTGGTACTATGCCATGTCCGTGTTCTCGGTGCCGAAATTTGAAGCAACGTGATGCATATACAGTTTTTAAACACCTCTATAGAGTCGGTTTCAAGAAAAATTACTACGTTTGGACAAGTCACGGTGAAAATTGTTACGATGTAGGGGAGTCTTCAATGCCGAGTCACTATCTACCGGAGAAGAAGCTTGGAATGTTCATGACAATCCTTATGGTCATCTTAATATGGGAGAAGAACAAGGAGTTCAACAACAGAAGACATTATCCACGATAATATTGAGGAAGAGGCAAACCACGATAATATTTACAGAGCCTTTGAAGCAGCTAGTGAACCACTCTATGATGGTTGTGTTGAAGGAATTTCACGGTTGTCTTTGGCGTACGAAGTAATGGGCATAAAGACGAAGCACAATTTGGCTGAGAGTTGTGTAGATGACATAACACAAGCATTTAAGCGGATTCTTCCACAACCTAATAAAGCTCCGGGTCATACTATGAGACGAAGAAGCTAACGCGTTCGTTAGGAATGCCAGTTCATAAGATTGATGTTTGTGAGGACAACTGCATGATTTTACGGAAGGGCGAAGATCGCAACCTTTTACAATGTCGTTTTTGTAACAAGAATCGATATCACACCAACGAGAGGGAAGGGAAAGAACATAGCAAAGCGAGAGAATGTTCTATCTCCCTATTGCGGATCGGCTGAAGCGATTATACCAAGTGGAGGGCACAGCTTCGCATATGCGCCGGCACGCGAGCACGAGTCTCTGAAGGAGAAATGCATCACCCATCGGACGGAGAGGCGTGGAAGCATTTTAATAAGGTATATCCTGATTTTAGTTCGGAAAGTCGGAATATCTATTTAGGCTTAGCAACCAACGATGGATTTAATCCTATTGGAATGAATGGTGAGGCACACTCGGTTTGGCCTGTTATAGTCACCCCTTACAATTTACCTCCTGGTATGTGCATGAAGAGGGAGTTTTTCTTTTTGGCGGTTTTGGTGCCTGGACCAAAACATCCGAAGAAAAGTCTAGATATTTATCTTCAACTCTTTGGAGGGATTGAAGAGTTGCAACTCTTATGGAGGGAAGGTGTGGGTGCTTATGATGTTTCTAGGAACCAGAATTTTACAATGCGAGTTGCATTGATGTGGAATTTAAATGATTTTCCAGCATATGGAATGGTTTCTGGGTGGACGACGCATGGTCGACTATCATGTCCATATTGTCAAGAAGAAACATAATCGTTTTGGTTACCACATGGAAGAAAACATAGTTGGTACGATTGTCACCGCAAATTTTTACCTCATGATCATTCATATCGGCGTAATAACAAAGCTTTCAGGAAAGGTAAAACATTTCGAGGTAACCCTCCACCATGGTTGACGGGTTACGAAGTTCTGAATGAAAGAATAAACACCATTGGTGGATTAGAGAAAACAGTCGATTGTGGAGGAAAAGGACATGATAACCCGAGTCGAACAATCGATGGATATGGTGAGTACCATAATTGGCACAAGAAGAGTATATTTTGGGACTTGCCTTATTGGGAAAATCTCCTTCTCAGACACAACCTCGACTTCATGCACATCGAGAAAAACTTTTTCGACAATCTCATCCACACTCTTCTGAATACGAAGGGGAAGACGAAGGACAATTTAAAATCAAGGTTGGATCTTCCAGACATATGCACAAGACCTGATTTACAAATAAGAGCTGATGGAACAGTTCCCATTCCAAGGTTCAGATTGGCGAACGTAGCAAAACGGAAGTTTCTCTCGTGGTTGAGAAATGACATCAGATTTCCGGATGGATATGCATCTAATTTAACTAGATGTGTTGATGAGAGTTGTGGGAAACTATCGGGGCTGAAAAGTCATGATTCTCATGTGATCATGCAACGCCTACTTCCATTTGCGATGTTAGAGCTTTTGGATAACAACGTGCACAAGGCAATTTCAGGTATGTGCACATTTTTTTCTTAACACATGTTTCATGCATGTAACACTAGGATGTTTCTAATTATAAGGTTTTTGAACAATTGCGAGAGATTGCCGTGTTTTTTTTCGTGATATCTACGCCAAAATGTTGCGAGTTGAGGATGTGAGCGTAATGAAGAATAACATTGCAATAAAATTGTGCAATTTGGAGAAGATATTTCCACCTTCGTTCTTTGATGTCATGGAACATTTACCCGTGCATCTCCCTGATGAAGCTGCCTTAGGTGGTCCGGTGCAATACCGATGGATGTATCCATTTGAGCGCTACATGTATCACCTGAAAAAGAAGGTCAAGAACAAGGCTCGTATTGGAGGTTCCATTGTCGCACAATGTGTCCAAGAAGAGATTTCTTATGCAGCAAGCAACTATTACGGGAATACGGAAGATGGAATCAATGATGGTCCTGGGGAAATTCGATTTGCATATGATGATTACCCAAGTGTCCCGAACATATTTCATCACATCGGACGTGTGAGCGGAAGAAGGGTAGATGGGTGGCTAGAAGATCCAGATTACAACATCATCCAAACATTCATGTTGCTTAATTCTGAAGAATTTGCGCCTTATGAAACGTAAGCGATTAAATGGTAAATTTTGTTTACTTTAAAGACTCAAATTCTAATAAAATGAGTATTGCATTTTCGTTACGGGATGTTTCAGGAAGCAATGAGAGTGAGTATGCCCAGGGTATTACAGATGATGAAATGGGCAAAGCTAAAGACGCTCATTACGCGAAATGGTGTCGGGACTACGTGGGTACTTTATATGCTAATGATGTCTCTATATATCAAGTTCTCGACAATAAATTAATTGTGCACTTTAATTTGCAGATAAATGAAGCGAGTAAGAATTATGAATTTCCATTATGGATGTTGGAATTTATACAAGGTCCGAGAAACAATTTCACGTCATGGCCTATGTATTTCACTCGTGGATACCATTTCCACAATCACAGACACGGTCAGGATAAAAGAACTCAAAACTATGGAGTTGTTGTACGAGGTACAATAGAAACTACTTATTACGGTCTTATAGAAGAGATAATGAAGATCGAGTATCGCGGTGGAGTTGGTCTTAAAGCGATGATTTTCATATGCTCTTGGTTCGACAATACAGACGGTATCGGATTGCGTAGACACCCATTTGGTTTAGTTGATGTGGCCCCGCGTAGACGATACGAGAAATATGACCCTTTCGTTCTAGCTGGTCAATGTGACCAAGTGTGTTTCATTCCGTATCCACGCGTATCAGGCTCAGCGAGAGACGATTGGTGGGCATGTGCAAAAGTTATACCGAGGGGTTATCGCGAGAATGACGAAATTTCTTTGACAGCCCTTCAGGATGATACAGTCGACAACGTCGTTGTTCCTAGTTCAATGATTCGAGTAACAACACATGTTGTTGATGAAAATGCTTCTGATTATGATGATTTGGCAGATGTGGAGCCTTTGGATTACGAAAATGTCGAAGACGATGGTTCTGGACAGTCTTCAGGGGATTCGGATTCGGATTCGTCAACATATTCTGAAATTTAGTTAAAACTTGTTGCATTATTTCTGAAACTTTTTGTACCAATATTCTGAAACTTTTTGTACTATATTCTGAAACTTTTTAATGTAATATATTGTGAAACTTGTGTTGATTTATGGTTTTTTGGTTATGAAATTTTTAGTATAAAACTTATTGTCTAATAATAATTTATGCTTTTATACTTTTGTAATATACGTATATGGACACCTTATAGTCTACATACATTCAACAACAAAACAGTAGCCACGAATTGCCACGGATTATTCCGTGGCTAATTGATGAAAAACACGCAAGTACATGGTCACTGTCAGGTCCAGATCCGATGATAATAAAACGGCGAGTCACGACATTAATCGTAGCTACTCGAATATATCCGTGGCTACATTAGCCACGGATATAACCGTGGCTATAATGAAAATATCAAAATTACATGAAATTTATGCGTTTCAAATAAAATTTCTTATATATATATTCACATTTTTGCATATATAATGCAATGCAACAAAGAAAATTACAATTTTCAAAATATATAACTCTAAAATGCATAATAAGAGTATTTGATGACTTCATATGAATGTTCTTCATAAACTTATATATAATACTACTTAGTGTTTAATTTATATTAATGTTTTGAATTTTTTTTTTTCAAAAAACATTCTATTTACTATTTTTTGTTGTAATACATTCAATTGAGTCATGTTTTAAGGTTTTAGAACATGTAAAGTCTAAACCCTAAACAAACCCTAAATATATACTTACTAGCCACGGAATATCCGTGGCTTAACCGTAGCTATAGCGGTAAATACCCACGGATTGGTCACGTTTTTATTCCGTGGCTGAATAACCACTAAATAAATTACGGACTTGGAACTAGCGCCACGACGAGTTTTGTGGCTAATCCGTAGCTATATCGTTGTTTAGCCACAGTTTGGCCACGTTTTATTCCGTAGCTAATTAAATTCCAAATAAATTTTAAACTACGATAATTTGACAAGGTATAGCCACGGATAATTCGTGGCTACACCGTAGCTATATGCTAATTAAGCCACGGTTTAGCCACGTTTCTGTCCGTAGCTTACTAACCCCTAAATCAATTTTAAACTTCGATAATTTGGCAAGGCACAGCCACGGAAAATTCGTGGCTACATCGTAGCTATATGTTACTTTAGCCACGGTCTTGCCACGTTTCCATCCGTGGCTAAGTAACTACCAAATAAATTTTAAGCTTAGATAATTCGACAAGGCACAGCCACGAAAGAATCGTGGCTAATTCGTAGCTTTATTTAATTTAGCCACGATTTAGTCACGATTGTTTCGTGGCTAATTAATTTATTGGACTATTGGGCCATATTTTTTAGTCATGGCCCAATGCGTTGCTACGGATGGCCACGAAATATCCGTGGCTATGACTAAATTAACCTAATTTTTCGCGAAAGTAGATCTCACTTTCTCCATCCGCGCCTCCATCGTCTCCATCGTTGCTCTCCGGCGATTCACCGAGAAATTCGTCAAATCCGAAGGTAATCATCTTATTTCTTCGATTTCTTCTTCTCCTTCCCTTCATTTCCCTTCGTACTCATCTTTTAACCGTTTGTTTTTGTTTACGAGTTCTTCCTTTTCTCTCTTCGGTTCTTCGCCGGCGATACATCGCAAAACTCATCCAAAAGGTTAGTATTCTTCATTTCTTCATGATTTCTTCCTTTTCGCATCTTTACTTCACTTTGATTTCATCGTACTGTTTGTGTTTTGTTGCGGGTTTAGGGTTTGATTTAGGGTTTGTTTAAGGGTTTGCTTTAGGGTTTCGTTTAGGGTTTCGTTTAGGGTTTGCTTTAATGTATTGTTGTAAATGCAGTAATGGCTCCAAGAGGGAGAGGAAAACCAAGAGGACGTGGTCATCCAGCCCGGACGATGGAGTTGACTCCTCCTATGCCTCCTGTACGTAGAGTTCAGACAACATTAACACCGAACCGTCCGCCTCAAGTTCTCACTCCCCCTGGTTCAACCGGAGAAAGGCAACCAAGTCAAGGTGCCTCTTCTTCAAATGCAGCCGCTCCACTCGGTTAGAAGCTCTTCTAAAACGCCCCATCAAGAAAAACCCAACCTGTCCTCCATCCAAAGAAGGTGGAAGGAGCTCTCTGGTAAGTAAATCTCTGTCTCTTTTTGTTTCCATAGGTATAGCTGATTATGATGCTGATGATTTGCATTGCTTGCTCACATATATGTTCATCACTTTTCAGGTTTGGGATTGATCATGAAGTTAACAGATCATCGGACGGACTTGGCGGTCAATTATATGGGAGCATGGTGGAACCGGTCTATGGTTCCGGATGAGAAAGCGGAGGAATGGTGGCAAGACTTTGTGGTAAGTGTTACTTTATAAGTTAAGTCTTATTGTTTTTTCTTTTCAAATATGTTTATTAATCACTTACTTGTGTAATGTTTCTTCTTTCCTTTTCAGCAAGCGTACTACTTGGTCTCCTTCTCACCATGACCAGGTGTACTTCATGTGGAAGAAAGAATGCATGGAGTCAATCCGGGACAGAGTCGGCAAAAAAAGAGAAAGAACAAGAAACCGATTACGTTTCGGACCTTTGCGTGGCTAGAGATGCAAGAGCAATGGGATACATAACCATGCCAAAAGAAGTCGGACACAAACTCCAAGAACAGAATGTCCAATCCCGATGGTCTTGGTCCTCACAAGCATAGTGCTTGGACCTGTGGGGTTTGCGAAGATCGGCTATGACATGGTAACACGTACTATCTTCATGCTTTTGTGTATACTTTCTATTTAGATTTGTAAAAAGGTTATGTTTTGTTATTGTTGCAGCTTTGGTTATACTTAGCGTTTAGTTCTTGTTAAATTTGTGGCTTCGTGAACTAATCCTTTGTTGTTTACTTGTTGTTGTTCTGTTTATGTTTATGTTTAGTTGTTGTTTATGTTTTGATTAGTTGCTGTTTACTTGCTGTGTTGTTTTGTTGTTGTGCAGACGCAGAAGGCTGGTGGTGTTGAACCATCCTTCACTGACCTCGTGCGTAAGACTCACACTCGCAGAGATGGCAGCTTCGTCGACCGTCGGGCGGAGTCGATAGTCTTGGACGTAGAGTCGGTAGCTTCTCAGGTCACCCAAGATGATGAGACTCCTTCACCACTACTGATTAGCAAGGCGTATCTAGAGGTTAGACTCCTTCACCACTATTGTTGTTATGGTTAGGTTTTCTTGTTTTATGTTGTTGTTGCTAAATGTGAGCAAATGTGTTTGTATTTCCAGCGGGTCAAGCCAAACAGAGGCCGTATATACGGCCTCGGAAGCAAGCGATTCGAAATTTTCGAACCGTCCGAAGCGTGGCGGATTCTCTTGCGCGTAATGTCGGCACGGAGATGCGTGTGGGAACTCTCGAGACAACGGTTTCAGCCATACTCGAGTCGCGAAGGTCATGATAGAGTCGCGAAGGTGATTCTCGCTAGTCTTGGGATCGATCCAGAGACAAACCAGCCATTTGCGACCCCTTCTCCACATGCTGCAGCCTCCAACCCAACGCCTCAACCCAGTGGCAACTTCGCTTCTCAAAGCGTTAATCGCGACCAAGATAACCGCGAGGAAGGTGTTATGGAGGCTGGTGTTGGTGTTATGGAGGCTGGTGTTGGTGTTATGGCTGACCGTGAGGGTGAGGGTGAGGGTGAGGATGATGGTGATGATGATGATGATGAGGAGGAGGAGGAGGAGGAGGAGGAGGAGGGTGATCGTTTGGTTCGCAAAACATTGTTTTGATTAGTAAAAAACTTGTAATTGGTTCTTATAACTTGTATTTTTTTTTGAATATTGAATACAATGGGTTTTAATTATATTTTGATTATATAATTAATCAGGTTTAGTTTAAATAGTAATTATTTTTTTTTATAATTAAAACAAGGTAGCCACGGTCTATTCCGTGGCTAATTAGGTGTAGCCACGAATTGCTACGGAATGTATCGTGGCAGCCTAGCCACGACGAGCTACGTATTAATCCATAGCTAAGACAACCACGACAAAAGCTACGTATTAAACCGTAGGTGCGTAGCTACGAAATAGCCACGGATATTTCTGTGGCAAATTAGCCACGATAAGCCACGATTATAATCGTGGCTACGGAGCCACGGAAAAACCACGAATATTGTTGTGGCAAATGAGCCACGAATAGTCACGAAATACAACCGTGGCAAATATAGCCACGAAACAACTACGAATTTTATCGTGGCTAATATGGCCACGATAAATCCGTGGTAAATACGTGGCTATTTATTCCGTGACAGTCCGTGGCTATATCGTGGCTACGTAGCTACGAATAGCCACGAATATTGCACAGCTACGACGCTATAGCCACGTATTTTTGTCGTGGCTATCCGTGGCTGTGGACCCATATAGCCACGAAAATTTGTTCATAGCCACGGTATCTGCCGTGGCTATACCGTGTTTTTCTTGTAGTGCACTCAGGTTGCATGAAACTTGGTTTAGAGTCCTAGAAACTACGTTGTTAGATGGTTCATAAGTTCGTGAAACTAGTACAAATCTCATTGAGACACTTATAAGCACTCATGTTTCATGAAACTTGGTTTAGAATCCTAGAAACGAGTTGTTAGATGTTTCGTAAGTTCGTCAAGCTTGTACAAAGCTCATTGAGACACTTATAAGCACTCATGTTACATGAAACTTAGTTTAGAGTCCTAGAAACGGGTTGTTAGATGTTTCATAAGTTCGTCAAATTGTACAAAGATCATTGAGACACTTATATGCACTCATGTAGCATGAAACTTGGTTTAGAGTCCTAGAAAGAGCGTCGTTAGATGTTTCATAAGTTCGTCAAACTTGTACAAAGCTCATTGAGACACTTCTAAGCACTCATGTTGCATAAAACTTGGTTTTGATTCCTAAAAACGCGTTGCTAGATGTTTCATAAGTTCGTCAAATTGTACAAAGCTTATTGAGACACTTATAAGCAATCATGTAGCATGATACTTCGTTTAGAGTCCTAGAAACCGTGTCGTTAGATGTTTCATAAGTTCGTCAAACTTGTACAAAGATCATTGAGAAACTTATAATCACTCATGTTTGATGAAACTTGGTTTAGAGTCCTAGAAACGCGTTGTTAGATGTTTCATAAGTTCGTCAAACTTGTACAAAGCTCATTGAGACACTTATAATAACACATGTTTCATGAAACTTGGTTTAAAGTCCTAGAAACGCGTTGTTAGATGTTTAATAAGTTCGTGAAACTTGTACAAAGCTCATTGAGACACTTATAAGCACTCATGTTGCATGAAACTTGGTTTAGAGTCCTAGAAGCGCGATGTTAGAGGTTTCATAAGTTCGTCAAACTTGTACAAACTCATTAAGACAATTATAAGCACTCATGTTGCAAGAAACTTGGTTTAGAATCCTAGAAACGGGTTCTTAGATGTTTCATAAGTTCGTCAAACTTGTAAAAAGATCATTGAGACACTTATAAGTACTCAGGTTGCATGAAACTTGGTTTAGAGTCCTAGAAACGCGTTTTTTCGATGTTTTATATGTTCGTAAAACATGTACAAAGCTCATTGAGACACTTATATGCACTCATGTAGCATGAAACTTGGTTTAGAGTCCTAGATAGAGCGTCATTTGATGTTTCATATGTTCGTCAAACTTGTACAGAGCTCATTGAGACACTTATAAGCACTCATGTTGCATGAAACTTGGTTTAGAGTCCTAGAAACGCGTTGTTATTTGTTTCATAAGTTCGTAAAACTTGTACAAAGCTCATTGAGACACTTATAAGTTCTCATGTTGCATGAAACTTGGTTTAGGGTCCTAGAAACGCGCTGTTAGATGTTTCATAAGTTCGTCAAATTGTACAAAGCTCATTGAGACACTTATAAGCAATCATGTAGCATGAAACTTGGTTTAGTCCTAGAAATAGTTTCTTTAGATGTTTCATAAGTTCCTCAAACTTGTACAAAGATCATTGAGAAACTTATAAGCACTCATGTTTCATGAAACTTGGTTTAAAGTTCTAGAAACGCGTTGTTAGATGTTTCATAAGTTCGTCAAACTTGTACAAAGTTCATTGAGACACTTATCATCACTCATGTTGCATGAAACTTGGTTTAGAGTCCTAGAAACCACATTGTTAGATGTTTCATAAGGTCGTGAAACTAGTACAAAGCTCATTGAGTAACTTATAAGCACTCATGTTGCATGAAACTTGGTTTAGAATCCTAGAAACGAGTTGTTACATGTTTCATAAGTTCGTCAAGCTTGTACAAAGCTCATTGAGACACTTATAAGCACTCATTTTACATGAAACTTGGTTTAGAGTCCTAGAAACGCGTTGTTAGATGTTTCATAAGTTCGTCAAATTGTACAAAGATCATTGAGACACTTATATGCACTCATGTAGCATGAAACTTGGTTTAGAGTCCTAGAAAGAGCGTCGTTAGATGTTTCATAAGTTCGTCAAAATTGTACAAAGCTCATTGAGACACTTATAACCATGCACTCATGTTGCATGAAACTTGGTTTTGATTCCTAAAAACGCGTTCCTAGATGTTTCATAATTTCGTCAAACTTGTACAAATCTCATTGAGACACTTATAAGCACTCATGTTGCATGAAACTTGGTTTAGAGTCCTAGAAACGCGTTGTTAGATGTTTCATAAGTTCGTCAAATTGTTCAAAGCTAATTGAGAAACTTATAGGCAATCATGTAGCATGAAACTTGGTTTAGAGTCCTAGAAACCGTGTCGTTAGATGTTTCATAAGTTCGTCAAACTTTTACAAAGATCATTTAGAAACTTATAAGCACTCATGTTTTTCATGAAACTTGGTTTAGAGTTCTAGAAACGCGTTGTTAGATGTTTCATAAGTTCGTCAAACTTGTACAAAGTTTATTGAGACACTTATCATCACTCATGTTGCATGAAACTTGGTTTAGAGTCCTAGAAACTCGTTGTTAGTTGTTTCATAAGTTCGTCAAACTTGTACAAAGCTCATTGAGACACTTATAATTACTCATGTTGCATTAAACTTGGTTTAGAGTCCTAGAAACCGCGTTGTTAGATGTTTCATAAATTCGTGAAACTAGTACAAAGCTCATTGAGACACTTATAAGCACTCATGTTGTTAGATGTTCTATAAGTTCGTCAAACTTTTACAAAGCTCATTGAGACAATTATAAGCACTCATGTTGCATGACACTTGGTTTAGAGTCCTAGAAACGCGTTGTTAGATGTTTCATAAGTTCGTCACAATTGCACAAAGTTCATTGAGACAATTTCAATTACTCATGTTGCATGAAACTTGGTTTAGAGTCCTTGAAACGCGTTGTTAGATGTTTCATAAGTTTGTCTAAGTTGTACAAAGCTCATTGAGACACTTATAATTACTCATGTTTTAAGAAACTTTGTTTAGAGTCCTAGAAACGTGTTGTTAGATGTTTTATAAGTCCGTCAAACTTTTACTAAGCTCATTGAGAAACTTATAAGCACTCATGTTGCATGAAACTTGGTTTAGAGTCCTAGAAACGCGTTGTTAGATGTTTCATAAGTTCGTCAAACTTGTACAAAGCTCATGGAGACACTTATAACCACTCATGTTGCATGAAACTTGTTTTAGAGTCCTAAAAACGCGTTGTTAGATGTTTCATAAGTTCGTCAAACTTATACAAAGCTCATTGAGACACTTATAATTACTCATGTTCCATGAAACTTTGTTTAGAGTCCTAGAAACGCGTTGTTAGATGTTTCATAAGTTCGTAAAACTTGTATAAAGCTCATTGAGACACTTATAATAACTCATGTTTCATGAAACTTGGTTTAAAGTCGTAGAAACGCGTTGTTAGATGTTTAATAAGTTCGTGAAACTTGTACAAAGCTCATTGAGACACTTATAAGCACTCATGGAGCATGAAACTTGGTTTAGAGTTCTAGCAACCACGTTGTTTGATGTTTCATAAATTCGTGAAACTAGTACAAAGCTCATTGAGACACTTAAAAGCACTCAGGTTGCATGAAACTTGGTTTAGAGTCCTAGAAACTACGTTGTTAGATGTTTCATAAGTTCGTGAAACTAGTACAAAATCTCATTGAGACACTTATAAGCACTCATGTTGCATGAAACTTTGTTTAGAGTCCTAGAAACGCGTTGTTAGATGTATTATAAGTTCGTCAAACTTGTACAAAGCTCATTGATAGACAATAAACCGTTTAAGCCTATTATTATTGATTCGGGTGCTTCTCATCATATGATTAGTAACTTAGACTTGATTAGTAATATTAAACCGGCTTTAGGTAATGTCATTATTGCAAATGGGAGTGAGATTCCTATAGAAGGATTGGGGAACCTTAAGTTTTTTGATATAGACTCTCAACCTCTTTACATGCCTAGTTTTACTTCAAACCTTATATCCGTTAAGCGCATTGCTTGTGATTTGAATTGCAATGTTATTTTCGGTCCTAATGATGTGGTTTTTCACGATATTAAGAGTAAGGAGGTCATTGGGAAAGGGGTCACAAGAGGCGATCTCTATGTCCTTGAAGAAAACACCTATAGTTCTTTTCTTTGTCATGCTTTTAAATCGGTTATAACCGAAGCAAACAATGTTATTTGGCATTTTAGACTTGGTCATCCTCATTTAAATGCTTTAAAAACTATTTTACCTAATGTGTCTTTTGATCACCAAACTTGTGAAGCTTGCATTTTAGGCAAGCATTGTAGAACCGTGTTTTCAAAATCAAAAATGTGTTACAAACCTTTTGAATTAGTCCACTCGGATGTTTGGTCCTCTCCTTGCAAATCTAGGGATAATCATGCTTATTTTGTCACATTCATAGATGAAAGCTCTAAATATACTTGAGTTACACTTTTACAAACTAAAGATAGGGTATTAGAGGCTTTTAAAAACTTTCAAAACTATGTGACTAACCATTATAATGCTAAGATTAAAACCTTTAGGTCGGATAATGGGGAGAGTACACAAGCCGAGCATACAAAGAACACATAGCCAACCATGGGATCCTTCACCAAACCACATGCCCATATACACCGCAACAAAATGGTGTAGCCGAAAGGAAGAATAAGCATCTCATGGAGGTCACACGGTCAATGATGTTCCACATGAACATCCCAAAACGGTTTTGGTCGGATGGTGTTTTAACCGCATGTTATCTCATCAACCGAACCCCCACTCAAATCTTAAACAACCAATCTCCTTTTGAAGTTTTAAATAAGAGTAAACCTTTTATTAACCATCTAAGAGTTTTTGGTTGTGTTTGCTTTGTTTTTGTGCCTAGTAAACAAAGGAACAAGCTTGAAGCAAAGAGCATCAAGGCCATGTTCATAGGCTACTCAAAAACACAAAAAGGATACAAGTGCTATGTACCCGAGACAAGAAGGGTCATAGTTTCAAGAGATGTCAAGTTCCTTTAAGGCGAAAGCTTCTATGAAGACAAGAATTGGGATAGTGTGAAGGACTTACTCGAGAAAGTCACGGATAGAGCTACAAGCCTAAGGAACCTAATGAAGAATCTTGGTATGGACTTTGAAGAAGAATCAAGACAAGACATACCAAATCAACAACCCACTCATATTGATCATGAGGGGGAGAACAACAATGAGCAAGCCAATTCCGAACCTCAAGAACCTAATGAGTCCGAGGGAGAATCAAATGCTCAACAACAACAAACTTCATCACAAGAAGACCAAGGACATGCACAAGAAGATCATGATCAAGAAGTGGGTCAAGAAGGAAATGTATCACCGGAGCTGTCTCTAAGGAGAAACACTAGAGTAAAGAAGCATCCATCCAATTGGGTAAACACAAGGGTTTACTACAATAGCAAGGCGGTATCTCATCCTACTCAAGCAACATGCTCTCTTGCAAGACTTCCCAAGGAACACCGAACCTTCATCACCTCCATGGATCAACATGTGATACCAAGGACATATTAAGAAGCAATGAAGGAAGAGGTGTGGATCAATGCGGTTAAAGCCGAGAACAAGGCAATGAAAGACAATGAAACCTTCTATGAAACCAACCTTCCCAAAGGCAAGGAGACCGGGAGCTCTAGATATGTGTTCACCATAAAGTACCTAAGCAATGGGGAGATTAAAAGGCATAAGGCAAGACTAGTAGCAAGAGGCTTCACACAAACCTATGGAGAAGATTACTTGGATACCTTTGCACCGGTTGCGAAACTTCACACGGTTCAGGTCATTCTATCATTGGCTACCAATCTATCATGGGATCTATTTCAAATGGATGTGAAGAACGCCTTTCTACAAGGAGAACTTGAAGAAGAAGTCTACATGACTCCACTACCCGGCCTAGAGATCACTCCCGGGAAAGTTCTAAGGCTAAGGAAAGCCATCTATGGTCTCAAGCAATCACCAAGGGCTTGGTATCACAAGCTTAGCTCAACATTGATGGCAAAAGGATTCAAAAGATCACAAGCCGAACACACACTCTTCACTCTACAAAACCAAGAAGGTATAGTGGTTGTACTAGTATATGTGGATGACATTATCATATCCGGGAACAACAAGGAAGGTATTCAAGAAACCAAAACCTTTCTAAAATCTAAATTTTATATTAAGGATCTCGACTTGCTTAAGTACTTCCTTGGGATTGAGGTGTGTAGATCTAAAGAAGGCCTCTTCCTCTCCCAAGGGAAGTACACCCATGATGTTTTAAGTGTTGTCAATATGATAGGAACCAAGACGGCTAAAACTCCTCTTGAAGGCGGCTACAAGACTATTCAAGAAGGTAGTGAAAATGATCAACCGTACCAAAACCCTATGCTCTATAGACGGCTAGTGGGAAAACTCATATACCTTACCATTACTAGACCGGACCTATGCTTTGTCGTGAATCAAGTCTCCCAACATATGCAAAAGCCGAAACAACATCATTGGAACATGATCATGAGGATCTTGGGATATCTTAAAGGAACTTCAAGCTTGGGTATATGGATGTGTTGCAACAAGAGCACGGAGGTAATTAGGTATTGTGACGCGGATTATTCCGGAAACCTAGAAGATAGACGGTCAACCACCGGTTATTGTACTTTCATTGGAGGCAACCTTGTCACAAGGAAGACAAAGAAGCAAAAGATAATGTCTTGTTCAACAGCCGAAGCCGAGTATAGAGCCATGAGGAAGCTAACTCAAGAACTCATGTGGCTAAAGAACTTGCTAGGGGATTTGGGTTTCAAGATTGAAGCACCAATGACCATGCATTGTGATAATCAAGCGACCATCCACATAGCAACAAACTCGGTCTTCCATGAGAGGACTAAACACATAGAGGTGGATTGTCACAAGGTTAGAGAACAAATGGTCAAAGGCACTATCCTACCGTGCTACACCAAAACTGAAGACCAACTTGCGGACATCTTCACCAAATCAGAAAACTTGAAGGTTTGTGAGTCCATTCTACCAAGACTAGGACTCACACGTGCTACCAAAGCCTAAGTCTCCAACCGCATAAGCTTGTACTCTTTTCCCTTAGGTGAGTTTTATCCCAAGTGGTTTTCTCACCAAGGTTTTTAACAAGGCAAGGTTATGCGGGTTCCAAGCTTAGCCATTGCATAAGGCTAAGCTTGCGGGGGAGTGTTAAAGAGACCAAGGCTTTGCCCGGAAAGACTTGTTCATCAAGGCAAAGACGTAGCGAGTGATCAAAGGTGTTGTCACAAGCTCTCTTGTTACCGTTGAAAGAGGACAAAGAAACAAAGGAGAAGGATCTAGAAGAGAGTCGTTGGCGTTTGAAGTCCACGACGTCCGTATGGTCACGGGTCGCCTTAAAGAGCGTGGAGTGCACTCGTCCGTACACTCACGAGCCATTCTAAGGCGCGGCTAATTGAGATGGATGTGGACAGTTTTAGCATATTCCTAAGATTCTATTCTACGCGATTTGCCCTTTGTATATCTATCCACAAAAAAACAATTAATCTTTATGAAAATTTCGGATTAATCTCTTTCTCTCTAATCTCTCTCTCTCTCTTGTTCTTGATGTTCTTCATGGAACTCAAGAACACAAACTCTTAATTCTCTTCTATTCTTACTAAAATCTAACAATAAGCACTCATGTTGCCTGAAACTTGGTTTAGAGTACTAGAAAAACGGTGTTAAATGTTTCATAAGTTTGTCAACTTGTACAAAACTCATTGAGACATTTATAAGCACTCATGTTCATGAAACTTGGTTTAGAGTCCTAGAAACGCGTTGTTAGATGTTTCATACGTTCGTCAAACTTGTAAAAAGCTCATTGAGTCACTTATAAACACTCATGTTGCATGAAACTTGGTTTAGAGTCCTCGAAACGCGTTGTTAGATTTTTCATACGTTCGTCAAACTTGTACAAAGCTCATTGAGGAACTTATAAGCACTCATGTTGCATGAAACTTATTTTAGGTTCCTAGAAACGCGTTGTTAGATGTTTCATACGTTCGTCAAACATGTACAAAGCTCATTGAGGAACTTAAAAGCTCTCATGTTGCATGAAACTTCGTTTAGAGTCCTAGAAACGCGTTGTTAGATGTTTCATAATTTCTTGAAACTTGTACAAAGCTCATTGAGGAACTTATAAGCACTCATGTTGCATGAAACTTGGTTTAGAGTCCTAGAAACGTGTTGTTAGATGTTTCATAAGTTCGTCAAACATGTACAAAGCTCATTGAGGAACTTATAAGCTCTCATGTTGCATGAAACTTGGTTTAGAGTCCTAGAAACACGTTGTTAGATGTTTCATAAGTTCGTCAAACTTGTACAAAGCTCATTGAGACACTTATAAGCATTCATGTTGCATGAAACTTGGTTTAGAGTCCTAGAAAAGCGTTGTTAGATGTTTCATACGTTCTTCAAACTTGTAAAAAGCTCATTGAGACACTTATAAGCTCTCATGTTGCATGAAACTTGGTTTAGAGTCCTAGAAACGCGTTGTTAGATGTTTCATACGTTCTTCAAACTTGTACAAAGCTCATTGAGGAATTTATAAGCACTCATGTTGCATGAAACTTGGTTTAGAGTCCTAGAAACGCGTTGTTAGATGTTTCATACGTTCTTCAAACTTGTACAAAGCTCATTGAGGAACTTATAAGCTCTCATATTGCATGAAACTTGGTTTAGAGTCCTAGAAACGCGTTGTTAGATGTTTCATAAGTTCGTGAAACTTGTACAAAGCTCATAAAGGAACTTATAAGAAGTCATGTTGCATGAAACTTGGTTTAGAGTCCTAGAAACGCGTTGTTAGATGTTCCATAGGTTCGTCAACTTGTACAAAGCTCATTGAGACACTTATAATCACTCATGTTGCATGAAACTTGGTTTAGAGTCCTAGAAACGCGTTGTTAGATGTTTCATAAGTTTGTGAAACTTGTACAAAGCTCATTGAGGAACTTATAAGCACTCATGTTGCATGAAACTTGGTTTAGAGTCCTAGAAACGCATTGTTAGATGTTTCATACGTTCGTCAAACTTGTACAAACCTCATTGAGGAAATTATAAGCTCTCATGTTGCATGAAACTTGATTTAGAGTCCTAGAAACGCGTTGTTAGATGTTTCAAAAGTTCGTGAAACTTGTACAAAGCTCATTGAGGAACTTATAAGCACTCATGTTGCATGAAACTTGGTTTAGAGTCCTAGAAACTCGTTGTTAGATGTTTCATAAGTTCGTCAACTTGTACAAAGCTCATTGAGACACTTATAATCACTCATGTTGCATGAAACTTGGTTTAGAGTCCTAGAAACACAATGTTAGATGTTACATAAGTTCGTCAAACTTGTATAAAGCTCATTGAGGAACTTATAAGCTCTCATGTTGCATTAAACTTGGTTTAGAGTCCTAGAAACACGTTGTTAGATGTTTCATATGTTCGTCAAACTTGTACAAAGCTCATTGAGGAACTTATAAGCACTCATGTTGCATGAAACTTGGTTTAGAGTCCTAGAAACTCGTTGTTAGATGTTTCATAAGTTCGTGAAACTTGTAAAAAGCTCATTGAGGAAATTATAAGCACTCATGTTGCATGAAACTTGGTTTAGAGTTTTAGAAACGCGTTATTAGATGTTTCATACGTTCGTCAAACTTGTACAATGCTCATTGAGGAACTTATAAGCTCTCATGTTGCATGAAACTTGATTTAGGGTCCTAAAAACGAGTTGTTAGATGTTTCATAAGTTCGTCAAACTTATACAAAGCTCATTGAGATACTTATAAGCACTCATAATGCATGAAACTTGGTTTAGAGTCCTAGAAACGCGTTGTTAGATGTTTCATAAGTTCGTAAAACTTGTACAAAGCTCATTGAGACACTTATAAACACTCAGGTTGCATGAAACTTGTTTTAAAGTTCTAGAAACGCGTTGTTAAATGTTTCATACGTTCGTCAAACTTGTACAAAGCTCATTGAGGAACTTATAAGAACTCATGTTGCATGTAACTTGGTTTAGAGTCCTAGAAACGCGTTGTTAGATGTTTCATAAATTCGTGAAACTTGTACAAAGCTCATTGGGGAACTTATAAGCACTCATGTTGCATGAAACTTGGTTTAGAGTCCTAGAAACGCGTTGTTAGATATTTCATACGTTCGTCAAACTTGTACAAAGCTCATTGAGGAACTTATAAGCTTTCATGTTGCATGAAACTTGATTTAGAGTCCTAGAAACGCGTTGTTAGATGTTTCATAAGTTAGTGAAACTTGTACAAAGCTCATTGAGGAACTTATAAGCACTCATGTTGCATGAAACTTGGTTTAGAGTCCTAGAAACGCGTTGTTAGATGTTTCATAAGTTCGTCAAACTTGTACAAAGCTCATTGGGACACTTATAAACACTCATGTTGCATGAAACTTGGTTTAGAGTCCTAGAAACGCGTTGTTAGATGTTTCATAAGTTCGTCAAACTTGTACAAGCTCATTTAGACACTTATAAACACTCATGTTGCATGAAACTTGGTTTAGAGTCCTAGAAACGCGTTGTTAGATGTTTCATACGTTCTTCAAACTTGTACAAAGCTCATTGAGGAACTTATATGCACTCATGTTGCATGAAACTTGGTTTAGAGTCCTAGAAACGCGTTGTTAGATGTTTCATACGTTCTTCAAACTTGTACAAAGCTCATTGAGGAACTTATAAACTCTCATATTGCATGAAACTTGGTTTAGAGTCCTAGAAACGCGTTGTTAGATGTTTCATAAGTTCGTCAACTTGTACAAAGCTCATTGAGACACTTATAAGCACTCATAATGCATGAAACTTGGTTTAGAGTCCTAGAAACGCGTTGTTAGATGTTTCATAAGTTCGTGAAACTTGTACAAAGCTCATTGAGGAACTTATAAGCACTCATGTTGCATGAAACTTGGTTTAGAGTCCTAGAAACGCGTTGTTAGATGTTTCATAAGTTCGTCAAACTTGTACAAAGCTCATTGGGACACTTATAAACACTCATGTTGCATGAAACTTGGTTTAGAGTCCTAGAAACGCGTTGTTAGATGTTTCATAAGTTCGTCAAACTTGTACAAAGCTCATTGAGACACTTATAAACACTCATGTTGCATGAAACTTGGTTTAGAGTCCTAGAAACGAGTTGTTAGATGTTTTATAAGTTCGTCAAACTTGTACAAAGCGCATTGAGATACTTATAAGCACTCATAATGCATGAAACTTGGTTTAGAGTCTTAGAAACGCGTTGTTAGATGTTTCATACGTTCTTCAAACTTGTACAAAGCTCATTGAGGAACTTATAAACTCTCATATTGCATGAAACTTGGTTTAGAGTCTTAGAAATGCGTTGTTAGATGTTTCATACGTTCGTCAAACTTGTACAAAGCTCATTGAGGAACTTATAAGAACTCATGTTGCATGTAACTTGGTTTAGAGTCCTAGAAACGCGTTGTTAGATGTTTCATAAGTTCGTGAAACTTGTACAAAGGTCATTGAGACACTTATAAGCACTCATGTTGCATGAAACTTGGTTTAGATTCCTAGAAACGCGTTGTTAGATGTTTCATACATTCGTCAAACTTGTACAAAGCTCATTGAGGAACTTATAAGCTTTCATGTTGCATGAAACTTGATTTAGAGTCCTATAAACGCGTTGTTAGATGTTTCATAAGTTCGTCAACTTGTACAAAGCTCATTGAGACACTTATAATCACTCATGTTGCATGAAACTTGGTTTAGAGTCCTAGAAACGCGTTGTTAGATGTTTCATAAGTTTGTGAAACTTGTACAAAACTTATTGACGAACTTATATGCACTCATGTTGCATGAAACTTGGTTTAGAGTCCTAGAAACGCATTGTTAGATGTTTCATACGTTCGTCAAACTTTTACAAAGCTCATTGAGGAACTTATAAGCTCTCATGTTGCATGAAACTTGATTTAGAGTCCTAGTAACGCGTTGTTAGATGTTTCATAAGTTCGTGAAAGTTGTACAAAGCTCATTGAGGAACTTATAAGCACTCATGTTGCATGAAACTTGGTTTAGAGTCCTAGAAACTCATTGTTAGATGTTTCATATGTTCGTCAACTTGTACAAAGCTCAGTGAGGCACTTATAATCACTCATGTTGCATGAAACTTGGTTTAGAGTCCTAGAAACGCGTTGTTAAATGTTTCATACGTTCGTCAAACTTGTACAAAGCTCATTGAGGAACTTATAAGAACTCATGTTGCATGTAACTTGGTTTAGAGTCCTAGAAACGCGTCGTTAGATGTTTCATAAATTCGTCAAACTTATACAAAGCTCATTGAGATACTTATAAGCACTCATAATGCATGAAACTTGGTTTAGAGTCCTAGAAACGCGTTGTTAGATGTTTCATAAGTCCGTCAAACTTGTACAAAGCTCATTGAGACACTTATAAACACTCATGTTGCATGAAACTTGGTTTAGAGTCCTAGAAACGCGTTGTTAAATGTTTCATACGTTCGTCAAACTTGTACAAAGCTCATTGAGGAACTTATAAGAACTCATGTTGCATGTAACTTGGTTTAGAGTCCTAGAAACGCGTTGTTAGATGTTTCATAAATTCGTGAAACTTGTACAAAGCTCATTGGGGAACTTATAAGCACTCATGTTGCATGAAACTTGGTTTAGAGTCCTAGAAACGCGTTGTTAGATATTTCATACGTTCGTCAAACTTGTACAAAGCTCATTGAGGAACTTATAAGCTTTCATGTTGCATGAAACTTGATTTAGAGTCCTAGAAACGCGTTGTTAGATGTTTCATAAGTTCGTGAAACTTGTACAAAGCTCATTGAGGAACTTATAAGCACTCATGTTGCATGAAACTTGGTTTAGAGTCCTAGAAACGCGTTGTTAGATGTTTCATAAGTTCGTCAAACTTGTACAAAGCTCATTGGGACACTTATAAACACTCATGTTGCATGAAACTTGGTTTAGAGTCCTAGAAACGCGTTGTTAGATGTTTCATAAGTTCGTCAAACTTGTACAAAGCTCATTTAGACACTTATAAACACTCATGTTGCATGAAACTTGGTTTAGAGTCCTAGAAACGCGTTGTTAGATGTTTCATACGTTCTTCAAACTTGTACAAAGCTCATTGAGGAACTTATAAGCACTCATGTTGCATGAAACTTGGTTTAGAGTCCTAGAAACGCGTTGTTAGATGTTTCATAAGTTCGTCAAACTTGTACAAAGCTCATTGGGACACTTATAAACACTCATGTTGCATGAAACTTGGTTTAGAGTCCTAGAAACGCGTTGTTAGATGTTTCATAAGTTCGTCAAACTTGTACAAAGCTCATTTAGACACTTATAAGCACTCATAATGCATGAAACTTGGTTTAGAGTCCTAGAAACGCGTTGTTAGATGTTTCATACTTTCTTCAAACTTGTACAAAGCTCATTGAGGAACTTATAAGCACTCATGTTGCATGAAACTTGGTTTAGAGTCCTAGAAACGCGTTGTTAGATGTTTCATACGTTCTTCAAACTTGTACAAAGCTCATTGAGGACCTTATAAACTCTCATATTGCATGAAACTTGGTTTAGAGTCCTAGAAACGCGTTGTTAGATGTTTCATAAGTTCGTCAACTTGTACAAAGCTCATTGAGACACTTATAAGCACTCATAATGCATGAAACTTGGTTTAGAGTCCTAGAAACGCGTTGTTAGATGTTTCATAAGTTCGTGAAACTTGTACAAAGCTCATTGAGGAACTTATAAGCACTCATGTTGCATGAAACTTGGTTTAGAGTCCTAGAAACGCGTTGTTAGATGTTTCATAAGTTCGTCAAACTTGTACAAAGCTCATTGGGACACTTATAAACACTCATGTTGCATGAAACTTGGTTTAGAGTCCTAGAAACGCGTTGTTAGATGTTTCATAAGTTCGTCAAACTTGTACAAAGCTCATTGAGACACTTATAAACACTCATGTTGCATGAAACTTGGTTTAGAGTCCTAGAAACGAGTTGTTAGATGTTTTATAAGTTCGTCAAACTTGTACAAAGCGCATTGAGATACTTATAAGCACTCATAATGCATGAAACTTGGTTTAGAGTCTTAGAAACGCGTTGTTAGATGTTTCATACGTTCTTCAAACTTGTACAAAGCTCATTGAGGAACTTATAAACTCTCATATTGCATGAAACTTGGTTTAGAGTCTTAGAAATGCGTTGTTAGATGTTTCATACGTTCGTCAAACTTGTACAAAGCTCATTGAGGAACTTATAAGAACTCATGTTGCATGTAACTTGGTTTAGAGTCCTAGAAACGCGTTGTTAGATGTTTCATAAGTTCGTGAAACTTGTACAAAGGTCATTGAGACACTTATAAGCACTCATGTTGCATGAAACTTGGTTTAGATTCCTAGAAACGCGTTGTTAGATGTTTCATACATTCGTCAAACTTGTACAAAGCTCATTGAGGAACTTATAAGCTTTCATGTTGCATGAAACTTGATTTAGAGTCCTATAAACGCGTTGTTAGATGTTTCATAAGTTCGTCAACTTGTACAAAGCTCATTGAGACACTTATAATCACTCATGTTGCATGAAACTTGGTTTAGAGTCCTAGAAACGCGTTGTTAGATGTTTCATAAGTTTGTGAAACTTGTACAAAACTTATTGACGAACTTATATGCACTCATGTTGCATGAAACTTGGTTTAGAGTCCTAGAAACGCACTGTTAGATGTTTCATACGTTCGTCAAACTTTTACAAAGCTCATTGAGGAACTTATAAGCTCTCATGTTGCATGAAACTTGATTTAGAGTCCTAGTAACGCGTTGTTAGATGTTTCATAAGTTCGTGAAAGTTGTACAAAGCTCATTGAGGAACTTATAAGCACTCATGTTGCATGAAACTTGGTTTAGAGTCCTAGAAACTCATTGTTAGATGTTTCATATGTTCGTCAACTTGTACAAAGCTCAGTGAGGCACTTATAATCACTCATGTTGCATGAAACTTGGTTTAGAGTCCTAGAAACACAATGTTAGATGTTTCATAAGTTCGTCAAACTTGTATAAAGCTCATTGAGGAACTTATAAGCTCTCATGTTGCATTAAACTTGGTTTAGAGTCCTAGAAACACGTTGTTAGATGTTTCATATGTTCGTCAAACTTTTACAAAGCTCATTGAGGAACTTATAAGCACTCATGTTGCATGAAACTTGGTTTAGAGTTTTAGAAACGCGTTGTTAGATGTTTCATACGTTCGTCGAACTTGTACAAAGCTCATTGAGGAACTTATAAGCTCTCATGTTGCATGAAACTTGGTTTAGAGTCCTAGAAACGAGTTGTTAGATGTTTCATAAGTTCGTCAAACTTATACAAAGCTCATTGAGATACTTATAAGCACTCATAATGCATGAAACTTGGTTTAGAGTCCTAGAAACGCGTTGTTAGATGTTTCATAAGTCCGTCAAACTTGTACAAAGCTCATTGAGACACTTATAAACACTCATGTTGCATGAAACTTGGTTTAGAGTCCTAGAAACGCGTTGTTAAATGTTTCATACGTTCGTCAAACTTGTACAAAGCTCATTGAGGAACTTATAAGAACTCATGTTGCATGTAACTTGGTTTAGAGTCCTAGAAACGCGTTGTTAGATGTTTCATAAATTCGTGAAACTTGTACAAAGCTCATTGGGGAACTTATAAGCACTCATGTTGCATGAAACTTGGTTTAGAGTCCTAGAAACGCGTTGTTAGATATTTCATACGTTCGTCAAACTTGTACAAAGCTCATTGAGGAACTTATAAGCTTTCATGTTGCATGAAACTTGATTTAGAGTCCTAGAAACGCGTTGTTAGATGTTTCATAAGTTCGTGAAACTTGTACAAAGCTCATTGAGGAACTTATAAGCACTCATGTTGCATGAAACTTGGTTTAGAGTCCTAGAAACGCGTTGTTAGATGTTTCATAAGTTCGTCAAACTTGTACAAAGCTCATTGGGACACTTATAAACACTCATGTTGCATGAAACTTGGTTTAGAGTCCTAGAAACGCGTTGTTAGATGTTTCATAAGTTCTTCAAACTTGTACAAAGCTCATTTAGACACTTATAAACACTCATGTTGTATGAAACTTGGTTTAGAGTCCTAGAAACGCGTTGTTAGATGTTTCATACGTTCTTCAAACTTGTACAAAGCTCATTGAGGACCTTATAAACTCTCATATTGCATGAAACTTGGTTTAGAGTCCTAGAAACGCGTTGTTAGATGTTTCATAAGTTCGTCAACTTGTACAAAGCTCATTGAGACACTTATAAGCACTCATAATGCATGAAACTTGGTTTAGAGTCCTAGAAACGCGTTGTTAGATGTTTCATAAGTTCGTGAAACTTGTACAAAGCTCATTGAGGAACTTATAAGCACTCATGTTGCATGAAACTTGGTTTAGAGTCCTAGAAACGCGTTGTTAGATGTTTCATAAGTTCGTCAAACTTGTACAAAGCTCATTGGGACACTTATAAACACTCATGTTGCATGAAACTTGGTTTAGAGTCCTAGAAACGCGTTGTTAGATGTTTCATAAGTTCGTCAAACTTGTACAAAGCTCATTGGGACACTTATAAACACTCATGTTGCATGAAACTTGGTTTAGAGTCCTAGAAACGCGTTGTTAGATGTTTCATAAGTTCGTCAAACTTGTACAAAGCTCATTGAGACACTTATAAACACTCATGTTGCATGAAACTTGGTTTAGAGTCCTAGAAACGAGTTGTTAGATGTTTTATAAGTTCGTCAAACTTGTACAAAGCGCATTGAGATACTTATAAGCACTCATAATGCATGAAACTTGGTTTAGAGTCTTAGAAACGCGTTGTTAGATGTTTCATACGTTCTTCAAACTTGTACAAAGCTCATTGAGGAACTTATAAACTCTCATATTGCATGAAACTTGGTTTAGAGTCTTAGAAATGCGTTGTTAGATGTTTCATACGTTCGTCAAACTTGTACAAAGCTCATTGAGGAACTTATAGTAACTCATGTTGCATGTAACTTGGTTTAGAGTCCTAGAAACGCGTTGTTAGATGTTTCATAAGTTCGTGAAACTTGTACAAAGGTCATTGAGACACTTATAAGCACTCATGTTGCATGAAACTTGGTTTAGATTCCTAGAAACGCGTTGTTAGATGTTTCATACGTTCGTCAAACTTGTACAAAGCTCATTGAGGAACTTATAAGCTTTCATGTTGCATGAAACTTGATTTAGAGTCCTATAAACGCGTTGTTAGATGTTTCATAAGTTCGTCAACTTGTACAAAGCTCATTGAGACACTTATAATCACTCATGTTGCATGAAACTTGGTTTAGAGTCCTAGAAACGCGTTGTTAGATGTTTCATAAGTTTGTGAAACTTGTACAAAACTTATTGACGAACTTATAAGCACTCATGTTGCATGAAACTTGGTTTAGAGTCCTAGAAACGCATTGTTAGATGTTTCATACGTTCGTCAAACTTTTACAAAGCTCATTGAGGAACTTATAAGCTCTCATGTTGCATGAAACTTGATTTAGAGTCCTAGTAACGCGTTGTTAGATGTTTCATAAGTTCTTGAAAGTTGTACAAAGCTCATTGAGGAACTTATAAGCACTCATGTTGCATGAAACTTGGTTTAGAGTCCTAGAAACTCATTGTTAGATGTTTCATATGTTCGTCAACTTGTACAAAGCTCAGTGAGGCACTTATAATCACTCATGTTGCATGAAACTTGGTTTAGAGTCCTAGAAACACAATGTTAGATGTTTCTTAAGTTCGTCAAACTTGTATAAAGCTCATTGAGGAACTTATAAGCTCTCATGTTGCATTAAACTTGGTTTAGAGTCCTAGAAACACGTTGTTAGATGTTTCATATGTTCGTCAAACTTTTACAAAGCTCATTGAGGAACTTATAAGCACTCATGTTGCATGAAACTTGGTTTAGAGTTTTAGAAACGCGTTGTTAGATGTTTCATACGTTCGTCGAACTTGTACAAAGCTCATTGAGGAACTTATAAGCTCTCATGTTGCATGAAACTTGGTTTAGAGTCCTAGAAACGAGTTGTTAGATGTTTCATAAGTTCGTCAAACTTATACAAAGCTCATTGAGATACTTATAAGCACTCATAATGCATGAAACTTGGTTTAGAGTCCTAGAAACGCGTTGTTAGATGTTTCATAAGTCCGTCAAACTTGTACAAAGCTCATTGAGACACTTATAAACACTCATGTTGCATGAAACTTGGTTTAGAGTCCTAGAAACGCGTTGTTAAATGTTTCATACGTTCGTCAAACTTGTACAAAGCTCATTGAGGAACTTATAAGAACTCATGTTACATGTAACTTGGTTTAGAGTCCTAGAAACTCGTTGTTAGATGTTTCATAAATTCGTGAAACTTGTACAAAGCTCATTGGGGAACTTATAAGCACTCATGTTGCATGAAACTTGGTTTAGAGTCCTAGAAACGCGTTGTTAGATATTTCATACGTTCGTCAAACTTGTACAAAGCTCATTGAGGAACTTATAAGCTTTCATGTTGCATGAAACTTGATTTAGAGTCCTAGAAACGCGTTGTTAGATGTTTCATAAGTTCGTGAAACTTGTACAAAGCTCATTGAGGAACTTATAAGCACTCATGTTGCATGAAACTTGGTTTAGAGTCCTAGAAACGCGTTGTTAGATGTTTCATAAGTTCGTCAAACTTGTACAAAGCTCATTGGGACACTTATAAACACTCATGTTGCATGAAACTTGGTTTAGAGTCCTAGAAACGCGTTGTTAGATGTTTCATAAGTTCGTCAAACTTGTACAAAGCTCATTTAGACACTTATAAACACTCATGTTGCATGAAACTTGGTTTAGAGTCCTAGAAACGCGTTGTTAGATGTTTCATACGTTCTTAAAACTTGTACAAAGCTCATTGAGGAACTTATAAGCACTCATGTTGCATTAAACTTGGTTTAGAGTCCTAGAAACGCGTTGTTAGATGTTTCATACGTTCTTCAAACTTGTACAAATCTCATTGAGGAACTTATAAACTCTCATATTGCATGAAACTTGGTTTAGAGTCCTAGAAACGCGTAGTTAGATGTTTCATAAGTTCGTCAACTTGTACAAAACTCATTGAGACACTTATAAGCACTCATAATGCATGAAACTTGGTTTAGAGTCCTAGAAACGCGTTGTTAGATGTTTCATAAGTTCGTGAAACTTGTACAAAGCTCATTGAGGAACTTATAAGCACTCATGTTGCATGAAACTTGGTTTAGAGTCCTAGAAACGCGTTGTTAGATGTTTCATAAGTTCGTCAAACTTGTACAAAGCTCATTGGGACACTTATAAACACTCATGTTGCATGAAACTTGGTTTAGAGTCCTAGAAACGCGTTGTTAGATGTTTCATAAGTTCGTCAAACTTGTACAAAGCTCATTGAGACACTTATAAACACTCATGTTGCATGAAACTTGGTTTAGAGTCCTAGAAACGAGTTGTTAGATGTTTCATAAGTTCGTCAAACTTGTACAAAGCGCATTGAGATACTTATAAGCACTCATAATGCATGAAACTTGGTTTAGATTCTTAGAAACGCGTTGTTAGATGTTTCATACGTTCTTCAAACTTGTACAAAGCTCATTGAGGAACTTATAAACTCTCATATTGCATGAAACTTGGTTTAGAGTCTTAGAAATGCGTTGTTAGATGTTTCATACGTTCGTCAAACTTGTACAAAGCTCATTGAGGAATTTATAAGAACTCATGTTGCATGTAACTTGGTTTAGAGTCCTAGAAACGCGTTGTTAGATGTTTCATAAGTTCGTGAAACTTGTACAAAGGTCATTGAGACACTTATAAGCACTCTTGTTGCATGAAACTTGGTTTAGATTCCTAGAAAGGCGTTGTTAGATGTTTCATACGTTCGTCAAACTTGTACAAAGCTCAATGAGGAACTTATAAGCTTTCATGTTGCATGAAACTTGATTTAGAGTCCTATAAACGCGTTGTTAGATGTTTCATAAGTTCGTCAACTTGTACAAAGCTCATTGAGACACTTATAATCACTCATGTTGCATGAAACTTGGTTTAGAGTCCTAGAAACGCGTTGTTAGATGTTTCATAAGTTCGTGAAACTTGTACAAAACTCATTGAGGAACTTATAAGCACTCATGTTGCATGAAACTTGGTTTAGAGTCCTAGAAACGCGTTGTTAGATGTTTCATAAGTTCGTCAAACTTGTACAAAGCTCATTGGGACACTTATAAACACTCATGTTGCATGAAACTTGGTTTAGAGTCCTAGAAACGCGTTGTTAGATGTTTCATAAGTTCGTCAAACTTGTACAAAGCTCATTTAGACACTTATAAACACTCATGTTGCATGAAACTTGGTTTAGAGTCCTAGAAACGCGTTGTTAGATGTTTCATACGTTCTTCAAACTTGTACAAAGCTCATTGAGGAACTTATAAGCACTCATGTTGCATTAAACTTGGTTTAGAGTCCTAGAAACGCGTTGTTAGATGTTTCATACGTTCTTCAAACTTGTACAAATCTCATTGAGGAACTTATAAACTCTCATATTGCATGAAACTTGGTTTAGAGTCCTAGAAACGCGTAGTTAGATGTTTCATAAGTTCGTCAACTTGTACAAAACTCATTGAGACACTTATAAGCACTCATAATGCTTGAAACTTGGTTTAGAGTCCTAGAAACGCGTTGTTAGATGTTTCATAAGTTCGTGAAACTTGTACAAAGCTCATTGAGGAACTTATAAGCACTCATGTTGCATGAAACTTGGTTTAGAGTCCTAGAAACGCGTTGTTAGATGTTTCATAAGTTCGTCAAACTTGTACAAAGCTCATTGGGACACTTATAAACACTCATGTTGCATGAAACTTGGTTTAGAGTCCTAGAAACGCGTTGTTAGATGTTTCATAAGTTCGTCAAACTTGTACAAAGCTCATTGAGACACTTATAAACACTCATGTTGCATGAAACTTGGTTTAGAGTCCTAGAAACGAGTTGTTAGATGTTTCATAAGTTCGTCAAACTTGTACAAAGCGCATTGAGATACTTATAAGCACTCATAATGCATGAAACTTGGTTTAGATTCTTAGAAACGCGTTGTTAGATGTTTCATACGTTCTTCAAACTTGTACAAAGCTCATTGAGGAACTTATAAACTCTCATATTGCATGAAACTTGGTTTAGAGTCTTAGAAATGCGTTGTTAGATGTTTCATACGTTCGTCAAACTTGTACAAAGCTCATTGAGGAATTTATAAGAACTCATGTTGCATGTAACTTGGTTTAGAGTCCTAGAAACGCGTTGTTAGATGTTTCATAAGTTCGTGAAACTTGTACAAAGGTCATTGAGACACTTATAAGCACTCTTGTTGCATGAAACTTGGTTTAGATTCCTAGAAAGGCGTTGTTAGATGTTTCATACGTTCGTCAAACTTGTACAAAGCTCAATGAGGAACTTATAAGCTTTCATGTTGCATGAAACTTGATTTAGAGTCCTATAAACGCGTTGTTAGATGTTTCATAAGTTCGTCAACTTGTACAAAGCTCATTGAGACACTTATAATCACTCATGTTGCATGAAACTTGGTTTAGAGTCCTAGAAACGCGTTGTTAGATGTTTCATAAGTTCGTGAAACTTGTACAAAGCTCATTGAGGAACTTATAAGCACTCATGTTGCATGAAACTTGGTTTAGAGTCCTAGAAACGCGTTGTTAGATGTTTCATAAGTTCGTCAAACTTGTACAAAGCTCATTGGGACACTTATAAACACTCATGTTGCATGAAACTTGGTTTAGAGTCCTAGAAACGCGTTGTTAGATGTTTCATAAGTTCGTCAAACTTGTACAAAGCTCATTTAGACACTTATAAACACTCATGTTGCATGAAACTTGGTTTAGAGTCCTAGAAACGCGTTGTTAGATGTTTCATACGTTCTTCAAACTTGTACAAAGCTCATTGAGGAACTTATAAGCACTCATGTTGCATTAAACTTGGTTTAGAGTCCTAGAAACGCGTTGTTAGATGTTTCATACGTTCTTCAAACTTGTACAAATCTCATTGAGGAACTTATAAACTCTCATATTGCATGAAACTTGGTTTAGAGTCCTAGAAACGCGTAGTTAGATGTTTCATAAGTTCGTCAACTTGTACAAAACTCATTGAGACACTTATAAGCACTCATAATGCATGAAACTTGGTTTAGAGTCCTAGAAACGCGTTGTTAGATGTTTCATAAGTTCGTGAAACTTGTACAAAGCTCATTGAGGAACTTATAAGCACTCATGTTGCATGAAACTTGGTTTAGAGTCCTAGAAACGCGTTGTTAGATGTTTCATAAGTTCGTCAAACTTGTACAAAGCTCATTGGGACACTTATAAACACTCATGTTGCATGAAACTTGGTTTAGAGTCCTAGAAACGCGTTGTTAGATGTTTCATAAGTTCGTCAAACTTGTACAAAGCTCATTGAGACACTTATAAACACTCATGTTGCATGAAACTTGGTTTAGAGTCCTAGAAACGAGTTGTTAGATGTTTCATAAGTTCGTCAAACTTGTACAAAGCGCATTGAGATACTTATAAGCACTCATAATGCATGAAACTTGGTTTAGATTCTTAGAAACGCGTTGTTAGATGTTTCATACGTTCTTCAAACTTGTACAAAGCTCATTGAGGAACTTATAAACTCTCATATTGCATGAAACTTGGTTTAGAGTCTTAGAAATGCGTTGTTAGATGTTTCATACGTTCGTCAAACTTGTACAAAGCTCATTGAGGAATTTATAAGAACTCATGTTGCATGTAACTTGGTTTAGAGTCCTAGAAACGCGTTGTTAGATGTTTCATAAGTTCGTGAAACTTGTACAAAGGTCATTGAGACACTTATAAGCACTCTTGTTGCATGAAACTTGGTTTAGATTCCTAGAAAGGCGTTGTTAGATGTTTCATACGTTCGTCAAACTTGTACAAAGCTCAATGAGGAACTTATAAGCTTTCATGTTGCATGAAACTTGATTTAGAGTCCTATAAACGCGTTGTTAGATGTTTCATAAGTTCGTCAACTTGTACAAAGCTCATTGAGACACTTATAATCACTCATGTTGCATGAAACTTGGTTTAGAGTCCTAGAAACGCGTTGTTAGATGTTTCATAAGTTCGTGAAACTTGTACAAAACTCATTGAGGAACTTATAAGCACTCATGTTGCATGAAACTTGGTTTAGAGTCCTAGAAACGCATTGTTAGATGTTTCATACGTTCGTCAACCTTTTACAAAGCTCATTGAGGAACTTATAAGCTCTCATGTTACATGAAACTTGATTTAGAGTCCTAGTAACGCGTTGTTAGATGTTTCATAAGTTCGTGAAACTTGTACAAAGCTCATTGAGGAACTTATAAGCACTCATGTTGCATGAAACTTGGTTTAGAGTCCTAGAAACTCGTTGTTAGATGTTTCATAAGTTCGTGAAACTTGTAAAAAGCTCATTGAGGAACTTATAAGCACTCATGTTGCATGAAACTTGGTTTAGAGTTTTAGAAACACGTTGTTAGATGTTTCATACGTTCGTCAAACTTGTACAACGCTCATTGAGGAACTTATAAGCTCTCATGTTGCATTAAACTTGGTTTAGGGTCCTAGAAACACGTTGTTAGATGTTTCATATGTCCGTCAAACTTTTACAAAGCTCATTGAGGAACTTATAAGCACTTATGTTGCATGAAACTTGGTTTAGAGTTTTAGAAACGCGTTGTTAGATGTTTCATACGTTCGTCAAACTTGTACAAAGCTCATTGAAGAACTTATAAGAACTCATGTTGCATGTAACTTGGTTTAGAGTCCTAGAAACGCGTTGTTAGATGTTTCATAAGTCCGTCAAATTTGTACAAAGCTCATTGAGACACTTATAAACACTCATGTTGCATGAAACTTGGTTTAGAGTCCTAGAAACGCGTTGTTAAATGTTTCATACGTTCGTCAAACTTGTACAAAGCTCATTGAAGAACTTATAAGAACTCATGTTGCATGTAACTTGGTTTAGAGTCCTAGAAACGCGTTCTTAGATGTTTCATAAATTCGTGAAACTTGTACAAAGCTCATTGGGGAACTTATAAGCACTCATGTTGCATTAAACTTGGTTTAGAGTCCTAGAAACGCGTTGTTAGATATTTCATACGTTCGTCAAACTTGTACAAAGCTCATTGAGGAACTTATAAGCTTTCATGTTGCATGAAACTTGATTTAGATTCCTAGAAACGCGTTGTTAGATGTTTCATAAGTTCGTGAAACTTGTACAAAGCTCATTGAGGAACTTATAAGCACTCATGTTGCATGAAACTTGGTTTAGAGTCCTAGAAACGCGTTGTTAGATGTTTCATACGTTCTTCAAACTTGTACAAAGCTCATTGAGGAACTTATAAACTCTCATATTGCATGAAACTTGGTTTAGAGTCCTAGAAACGCGTTGTTAGATGTTTCATAAGTTCGTCAACTTGTACAAAGCTCATTGAGACACTTATAATCACTCATGTTGCATGAAACTTGGTTTAGAGTCCTAGAAACGCCTTGTTAGATGTTTCATAAGTTCGTGAAACTTGTACAAAGCTCATTGAGGAACTTATAAGCACTCATGTTGCATGAAACTTGGTTTAGAGTCCTAGAAACACGTTGTTAGATGTTTCATATGTTCGTCAAATTTTTACAAAGCTCATTGAGGAACTTATAAGCACTCATGTTGCATGAAACTTGGTTTAGAGTTTTAGAAACGCGTTGTTAGATGTTATATACGTTCGTCAAACTTGTACAAAGCTCATTGAGGAACTTATAAGCTCTCATGTTCCATGAAACTTGGTTTAGAATCCTAGAAAGGAGTTGTTAGATGTTTCATAAGTTCGTCAAACTTATACAAAGCTCATTGAGATACTTATAAGCACTCATAATGCATGAAACTTGGTTTAGAGTCCTAGAAACGCGTTGTTAGATGTTTCATAAGTTCGTCAAACTTGTACAAAGCTCATTGAGACACTTATAAACACTCATGTTGCATGAAACTTGGTTTAGAGTCCTAGAAACGCGTTGTTAAATGTTTCATACGTTCGTCAAACTTGTACAAAGCTCATTGAGGAACTTATAAGCTCTCATGTTGCATTAAACTTGGTTTAGGGTCCTAGAAACACGTTGTTAGATGTTTCATATGTCCGTCAAACTTTTACAAAGCTCATTGAGGAACTTATAAGCACTCATGTTGCATGAAACTTGGTTTAGAGTTTTAGAAACGCGTTGTTAGATGTTTCATACGTTCGTCAAACTTGTACAAAGCTCATTGAAGAACTTATAAGAACTCATGTTGCATGTAACTTGGTTTAGAGTCCTAGAAACGCGTTTTTAGATGTTTCATAAGTCCGTCAAACTTGTACAAAGCTCATTGAGACACTTATAAACACTCATGTTGCATGAAACTTGGTTTAGAGTCCTAGAAACGCGTTGTTAAATGTTTCATACGTTCGTCAAACTTGTACAAAGCTCATTGAAGAACTTATAAGAACTCATGTTGCATGTAACTTGGTTTAGAGTCCCAGAAACGCGTTGTTAGATGTTTCATAAATTCGTGAAACTTGTACAAAGCTCATTGGGGAACTTATAAGCACTCATGTTGCATTAAACTTGGTTTAGAGTCCTAGAAACGCGTTGTTAGATATTTCATACGTTCGTCAAACTTGTACAAAGCTCATTGAGGAACTTATAAGCTTTCATGTTGCATGAAACTTGATTTAGATTCCTAGAAACTCGTTGTTAGATGTTTCATAAGTTCGTGAAACTTGTACAAAACTCATTGAGGAACTTATAAGCACTCATGTTGCATGAAACTTGGTTTAGAGTCCTAGAAACGCATTGTTAGATGTTTCATACGTTCGTCAAAGTTTTACAAAGCTCATTGAGGAACTTATAAGCTCTCATGTTGCATGAAACTTGATTTAGAGTCCTAGTAACGCGTTGTTAGATGTTTCATAAGTTCGTGAAACTTGTACAAAGCTCATTTAGGAACTTATAAGCACTCATGTTGCATGAAACTTGGTTTAGAGTCCTAGAAACTCATTGTTAGATGTTTCATATGTTCGTCAACTTGTACAAAGCTCAGTGAGGCACTTATAATCACTCATATTGCATGAAACTTGGTTTAGAGTCCTAGAAACACAATGTTAGATGTTTCATAAGTTCGTCAAACTTGTATAAAGCTCATTGAGGAACTTGTAAGCTCTCATGTTGCATTAAACTTGGTTTAGAGTCCTAGAAACACGTTGTTAGATGTTTCATATGTTCGTCAAACTTTTACAAAGCTCATTGAGGAACTTATAAGCACTCATGTTGCATGAAACTTGGTTTAGAGTTTTAGAAACGCGTTGTTAGATGTTTCATACGTTCGTCGAACTTGTACAAAGCTCATTGAGGAACTTATAAGCTCTCATGTTGCATGAAACTTGGTTTAGAGTCCTAGAAACGAGTTGTTAGATGTTTCATAAGTTCGTCAAACTTATACAAAGCTCATTGAGATACTTATAAGCACTCATAATGCATGAAACTTGGTTTAGAGTCCTAGAAACGCGTTGTTAGATGTTTCATAAGTCCGTCAAACTTGTACAAAGCTCATTGAGACACTTATAAACATTCATGTTGCATGAAACTTGGTTTAGAGTCCTAGAAACGCGTTGTTAAATGTTTCATACGTTCGTCAAACTTGTACAAAGCTCATTGAGGAACTTATAAGAACTCATGTTGCATGTAACTTGGTTTAGAGTCCTAGAAACGCGTTGTTAGATGTTTCATAAATTCGTGAAACTTGTACAAAGCTCATTGGGGAACTTATAAGCACTCATGTTGCATGAAACTTGGTTTAGAGTCCTAGAAACGCGTTGTTAGATATTTCATACGTTCGTCAAACTTGTACAAAGCTCATTGAGGAACTTATAAGCTTTCATGTTGCATGAAACTTGATTTAGAGTCCTAGAAACGCGTTGTTAGATGTTTCATAAGTTCGTGAAACTTGTACAAAGCTCATTGAGGAACTTATAAGCACTCATGTTGCATGAAACTTGGTTTAGAGTCCTAGAAACGCGTTGTTAGATGTTTCATAAGTTCGTCAAACTTGTACAAAGCTCATTGGGACACTTATAAACACTCATGTTGCATGAAACTTGGTTTAGAGTCCTAGAAACGCGTTGTTAGATGTTTCATAAGTTCGTCAAACTTGTACAAAGCTCATTTAGACACTTATAAACACTCATGTTGCATGAAACTTGGTTTAGAGTCCTAGAAACGCGTTGTTAGATGTTTCATACGTTCTTCAAACTTGTACAAAGCTCATTGAGGAACTTATAAGCACTTATGTTGCATGAAACTTGGTTTAGAGTCCTAGAAACGCGTCGTTAGATGTTTCATACGTTCTTCAAAGTTGTACAAAGCTTATTGAGGAACTTATAAACTCTCATATTGCATGAAACTTGGTTTAGATTCCTAGAAACGCGTTGTTAGATGTTTCATAAGTTCGTCAACTTGTACAAAGCTCATTGAGACACTTATAAGCACTCATAATGCATGAAACTTGGTTTAGAGTCCTAGAAACGCGTTGTTAGATGTTTCATAAGTTCGTGAAACTTGTACAAAGCTCATTGAGGAACTTATAAGCACTCATGTTGCATGAAACTTGGTTTAGAGTCCTAGAAACGCGTTGTTAGATGTTTCATAAGTTCGTCAAACTTGTACAAAGCTCATTGGGACACTTATAAACACTCATGTTGCATGAAACTTGGTTTAGAGTCCTAGAAACGCGTTGTTAGATGTTTCATAAGTTCGTCAAACTTGTAGAAAGCTCATTGAGACACTTATAAACACTCATGTTGCATGAAACTTGGTTTAGAGTCCTAGAAACGAGTTGTTAGATGTTTCATAAGTTCGTCAAACTTGTACAAAGCGCATTGAGATACTTATAAGCACTCATAATGCATGAAACTTGGTTTAGAGTCTTAGAAACGCGTTGTTAGATGTTTCATACGTTCTTCAAACTTGTACAAAGCTCATTGAGGAACTTATAAACTCTCATATTGCATGAAACTTGGTTTAGAGTCCTAGAAACGCGTTGTTAGATGTTTCATACGTTCGTCAAACTTGTACAAAGCTCATTGAGGAACTTATAAGAACTCATGTTGCATGTAACTTGGTTTAGAGTCCTAGAAACGCGTTGATAGATGTTTCATAAGTTCGTGAAACTTGTACAAAACTCATTGAGGAACTTATAAGCACTCATGTTGCATGAAACTTGGTTTAGATTCCTAGAAACGCATTGTTAGATGTTTCATACGTTCGTCAAACTTGTACAAAGCTCATTGAGGAACTTATAAGCCTTCATGTTGCATGAAACTTGATTTAGAGTCCTATAAACGCGTTGTTAGATGTTTCATAAGTTCGTCAACTTGTACAAAGCTCATTGAGACACTTATAATCACTCATGTTGCATGAAACTTGGTTTAGAGTCCTAGAAACGCGTTGTTAGATGTTTCATAAGTTCGTGAAACTTGTACAAAACTCATTGAGGAACTTATAAGCACTCATGTTGCATGAAACTTGGTTTAGAGTCCTAGAAACGCATTGTTAGATGTTTCATACGTTCGTCAAACTTTTACAAAGCTCATTGAGGAACTTATAAGCTCTCATGTTACATGAAACTTGATTTAGAGTCCTAGTAACGCGTTGTTAGATGTTTCATAAGTTCGTGAAACTTGTACAAAGCTCATTGAGGAACTTATAAGCACTCATGTTGCATGAAACTTGGGTTAGAGTCCTAGAAACTCGTTGTTAGATGTTTCATAAGTTCGTGAAACTTGTAAAAAGCTCATTGAGGAACTTATAAGCACTCATGTTGCATGAAACTTGGTTTAGAGTTTTAGAAACGCGTTGTTAGATGTTTCATACGTTCGTCAAACTTGTACAAAGCTCATTGAGGAACTTATAAGCTCTCATGTTGCATGAAACTTGGTTTAGAGTCCTAGAAACGAGTTGTTAGATGTTTCATAAGTTCGTCAAACTTATACAAAGCTCATTGAGATACTTATAAACACTCATAATGCATGAAACTTGGTTTAGAGTCCTAGAAACGCGTTGTTAGATGTTTCATAAGTCCGTCAAACTTGTACAAAGCTCATTCAGACACTTATAAACACTCATGTTGCATGAAACTTGATTTAGAGTCCTAGAAACGCGTTGTTAAATGTTTCATACGTTCGTCAAACTTGTACAAAGCTCATTGAAGAACTTATAAGAACTCATGTTGCATGTAACTTGGTTTAGAGTCCTAGAAACGCGTTGTTAGATATTTCATACGTTCGTCAAACTTGTACAAAGCTCATTGAGGAACTTATAAGCTTTCATGTTGCATGAAACTTGATTTAGATTCCTAGAAACGCGTTGTTAGATGTTTCATAAGTTCGTGAAACTTATACAAAGCTCATTGAGGAACTTATAAGCACTCATGTTGCATGAAACTTGGTTTAGAGTCCTAGAAACGCGTTGTTAGATGTTTCATACGTTCTTCAAACTTGTACAAAGCTCATTGAGGAACTTATAAACTCTCATATTGCATGAAACTTGGTTTAGAGTCCTAGAAACGCGTTGTTAGATGTTTCATAAGTTCGTCAACTTGTACAAAGCTCATTGAGACACTTATAATCACTCATGTTTCATGAAACTTGGTTTAGAGTCCTAGAAACGCCTTGTTAGATGTTTCATAAGTTCGTGAAACTTGTACAAAGCTCATTGAGGAACTTATAAGCACTCATGTTGCATGAAACTTGGTTTAGAGTCCTAGAAACGCGTTGTTAGATGTTTCATACGTTCTTCAAACTTGTACAAAGCTCATTGAGGAACTTATAAACTCTCATATTGCATGAAACTTGGTTTAGAGTCCTACAAACGCGTTGTTAGATGTTTCATAAGTTCGTCAACTTGTACAAAGCTCATTGAGACACTTATAATCACTCATGTTGCATGAAACTTGGTTTAGAGTCCTAGAAACGCGTTGTTAGATGTTTCATACGTTCTTCAAACTTGTACAACGCTCATTGAGGAACTTATAAGCACTCATGTTGCATGAAACTTGGTTTAGAGTCCTAGAAACGCGTTGTTTGATGTTTCATACGTTCTTCAAACTTGTACAAAGCTCATTGAGGAACTTATAAACTCTCATATTGCATGAAACTTGGTTTAGAGTCCTAGAAACGCGTTGTTAGATGTTTCATACGTTCGTCAAACTTGTACAAAGCTCATTGAGGAACTTCTAAGCTCTCATGTTGCATGAAACTTGGTTTAGAGTCCTAGAAACGAGTTGTTAGATGTTTCATAAGTTCGTCAAACTTATACAAAGCTCATTGAGATACTTATAAGCACTCATAATGCATGAAACTTGGTTTAGAGTCCTAGAAACGCGTTGTTAGATGTTTCATAAGTCCGTCAAACTTGTACAAAGCTCATTGAGACACTTATAAACACTCATGTTGCATGAAACTTGGTTTAGAGTCCTAGAAACGCGTTGTTAAAAGTTTCATACGTTCGTCAAACTTGTACAAAGCTCATTGAAGAACTTATAAGAACTCATGTTGCATGTAACTTGGTTTAGAGTCCTAGAAACGCGTTGTTAGATATTTCATACGTTCGTCAAACTTGTACAAAGCTCATTGAGGAACTTATAAGCTTTCATGTTGCATGAAACTTGATTTAGATTCCTAGAAACGCGTTGTTAGATGTTTCATAAGTTCGTGAAACTTATACAAAGCTCATTGAGGAACTTATAAGCACTCATGTTGCATGAAACTTGGTTTAGAGTCCTAGAAACGCGTTGTTAGATGTTTCATACGTTCTTCAAACTTGTACAAAGCTCATTGAGGAACTTATAAACTCTCATATTGCATGAAACTTGGTTTAGAGTCCTAGAAACGCGTTGTTAGATGTTTCATAAGTTCGTCAACTTGTACAAAGCTTATTGAGACACTTATAATCACTCATGTTGCATGAAACTTGGTTTAGAGTCCTAGAAACGCCTTGGTAGATGTTTCATAAGTTCGTGAAACTTGTACAAAGCTCATTGAGGAACTTATAAGCACTCATGTTGCATGAAACTTGGTTTAGAGTCCTAGAAACACGTTGTTAGATGTTTCATATGTTCGTCAAATTTTTACAAAGCTCATTGAGGAACTTATAAGCACTCATGTTGCATGAATCTTGGTTTAGAGTTTTAGAAACGCGTTGTTTGATGTTACATACGTTCGTCAAACTTGTACAAAGCTCATTGAGGAACTTATAAGCTCTCATGTTGCATGAAACTTGGTTTAGAATCCTAGAAACGAGTTGTTAGATGTTTCATAAGTTCGTCAAACTTATACAAAGCTCATTGAGATACTTATAAATACTCATGTTGCATGAAACTTGGTTTAAAGTCTTAGAAACGCGTTGTTAAATGTTTCATACGTTCGTCAAACTTGTACAAAGCTCATTGAGGAACTTATAAGAACTCATGTTGCATGTAACTTGGTTTAGAGTCCTAGAAACGCGTTCTTAGATGTTTCATAAATTCGTGAAACTTGTACAAAGCTCATTGGGGAACTTCTTAGCACTCATGTTGCATGAAACTTGGTTTAGAGTCCTAGAAACGCGTTGTTAGATATTTCATACGTTCGTCAAACTTGTACAAAGCTCATTGAGGAACTTATAAGCTTTCATGTTGCATGAAACTTGATTTAGATTCCTAGAAACGCGTTGTTAGATGTTTCATAAGTTCGTGAAACTTGTACAAAGCTCATTGAGGAACTTATAAGCACTCATGTTGCATGAAACTTGGTTTAGAGTCCTAGAAACGCGTTGTTAGATGTTTCATACGTTCTTCAAACTTGTACAAAGCTCATTGAGGAACTTATAAACTCTCATATTGCATGAAACTTGGTTTAGAGTCCTAGAAACGCGTTGTTAGATGTTTCATAAGTTCGTCAACTTGTACAAAGCTCATTGAGACACTTATAATCACTCATGTTGCATGAAACTTGGTTTAGAGTCCTAGAAACGCGTTGTTAGATGTTTCATACGTTCTTCAAACTTGTACAAAGCTCATTGAGGAACTTATAAGCACTCATGTTGCATGAAACTTGGTTTAGAGTCCTAGAAACGCGTTGTTAGATGTTTCATACGTTCTTCAAACTTGTACAAAGCTCATTGAGGAATTTATAAACTCTCATATTGCATGAAACTTGGTTTAGTGTCCTAGAAAAGCGTTGTTAGATGTTTCATAAGTTCGTCAACTTGTACAAAGCTCATTGAGACACTTATAATCACTCATGTTGCATGAAACTTGGTTTAGAGTCCTAGAAACGCCTTGTTAGATGTTTCATAAGTTCGTGAAACTTGTACAAAACTCATTGAGGAACTTATAAGCACTCATGTTGCATGAAACTTGGTTTAGAGTCCTAGAAACGCGTTGTTAGATGTTTCATACGTTCTTCAAACTTGTACAAAGCTCGTTGAGGAACTTATAAGCTCTCATATTGCATGAAACTTGGTTTAGAGTCCTAGAAACGCGTTGTTAGATGTTTCATAAGTTCGTCAAACTTGTACAAAGCTCATTGAGACACTTATAATCACTCATGTTGCATGAAACTTGGTTTAGAGTCCTAGAAACGCCTTGTTAGATGTTTCATAAGTTCGTGAAACTTGTACAAAGCTCATTGAGGAACTTATAAGCACTCATGTTGCATGAAACTTGGTTTAGAGTCCTAGAAACACGTTGTTAGATGTTTCATATGTTCGTCAAACTTTTACAAAGCTCATTGAGGAACTTATAAACACTCATGTTGCATGAAACTTGGTTTAGAGTTTTAGAAACGCGTTGTTAGATGTTACATACGTTCGTCAAACTTGTAAAAAGCTCATTGAGGAACTTATAAGCTCTCATGTTGCATGAAACTTGGTTTAGAATCCTAGAAACGAGTTGTTAGATGTTTCATAAGTTCGTCAAACTTATACAAAGCTCATTGAGATACTTATAAGCACTCATAATGCATGAAACTTGGTTTAGAATCCTAGAAACGCGTTGTTAGATGTTTCATACGTTCTTCAAACTTGTACAAAGCTCATTGAGGAACTTATAAGCACTCATGTTGCATGAAACTTGGTTTAGAGTCCTAGAAACGCGTTGTTAGATGTTTCATACGTTCTTCAAACTTGTACAAAGCTCATTGAGGAACTTATAAACTCTCATATTGCATGAAACTTGGTTTAGAGTCCTAGAAACGCGTTGTTAGATGTTTCATAAGTTCGTCAACTTGTACAAAGCTCATTGAGACGCTTATAATCACTCATGTTGCATGAAACTTGGTTTAGAGTCCTAGAAACGCGTTGTTAGATGTTTCATACGTTCTTCAAACTTGTACAAAGCTCATTGAGGAACTTATAAGCACTCATGTTGCATGAAACTTGGTTTAGAGTCCTAGAAACGCGTTGTTAGATGTTTCATACGTTCTTCAAACTTGTACAAAGCTCATTGAGGAACTTATAAACTCTCATATTGCATGAAACTTGGTTTAGAGTCCTAGAAAAGCGTTGTTAGATGTTTCATAAGTTCGTCAACTTGTACAAAGCTCATTGAGACACTTATAATCACTCATGTTGCATGAAACTTGGTTTAGAGTCCTAGAAACGCCTTGTTAGATGTTTCATAAGTTCGTGAAACTTGTACAAAACTCATTGAGGAATTTATAAGCACTCATGTTGCTTGAAACTTGGTTTAGAGTCCTAGAAACGCGTTGTTAGATGTTTCATACGTTCTTCAAACTTGTACAAAGCTCATTGAGGAACTTATAAACTCTCATATTGCATGAAACTTGGTTTAGAGTCCTAGAAACGCGTTGTTAGATGTTTCATAAGTTCGTCAACTTGTACAAAGCTCATTGAGACACTTATAATTACTCATGTTGCATGAAACTTGGTTTAGAGTCCTAGAAACGCCTTGTTAGATGTTTCATAAGTTCGTGAAACTTGTACAAAGCTCATTGAGGAACTTATAAGCACTCATGTTGCATGAAACTTGGTTTAGAGTCCTAGAAACACGTTGTTAGATGTTTCATATGTTCGTCAAACTTTTACAAAGCTCATTGAGGAACTTATAAGCACTCATGTTGCATGAAACTTGGTTTAGAGTTTTAGAAACGCGTTGTTAGATGTTACATACGTTCGTCAAACTTGTAAAAAGCTCATTGAGGAACTTATAAGCTCTCATGCTGCATGAAACTTGGTTTAGAATCCTAGAAACGAGTTGTTAGATGTTTCATAAGTTCGTCAAACTTATACAAAGTTCATTGAGATACTTATAAGCACTCATAATGCATGAAACTTGGTTTAGAGTCCTAGAAACGCGTTGTTAGATGTTTCATAAGTTCGTCAAACTTGTACAAAGCTCATTGAGACACTTATAAACACTCATGTTGCATGAAACTTGGTTTAGAGTCCTAGAAACGCGTTGTTAAATGTTTCATATGTTCGTCAAACTTGTACAAAGCTCATTGAGGAACTTATAAGAACTCATGTTGCATGTAACTTGGTTTAAAGTCCTAGAAACGCGTTCTTAGATGTTTCATAAATTCGTGAAACTTGTACAAAGCTCATTGGGGAACTTATAAGCACTCATGTTGCATGAAACTTGGTTTAGAGTCCTAGAAACGCGTTGTTAGATATTTCATACGTTCGTCAAACTTGTACAAAGCTCATTGAGGAACTTATAAGCTTTCATGTTGCATGAAACTTGATTTAGATTCCTAGAAACGCGTTGTTAGATGTTTCATAAGTTCGTGAAACTTGTACAAAGCTCATTGAGGAACTTATAAGCACTCATGTTGCATGAAACTTGGTTTAGAGTCCTAGAAACACGTTGTTAGATGTTTCATAAGTTCGTCAAACTTGTACAAAGCTCATTGGGAAACTTATAAACACTCATGTTGCATGAAACTTGGTTTAGAGTCCTAGAAACGCGTTGTTAGATGTTTCATAAGTTCGTCAAACTTGTACAAAGCTCATTGAGACACTTATAAACACTCATGTTGCATGAAACTTGGTTTAGAGTCCTAGAAACGCGTTGTTAGATGTTTCATACGTTCTTCAAACTTGTACAAAGCTCGTTGAGGAACTTATAAGCTCTCATATTGCATGAAACTTGGTTTAGAGTCCTAGAAACGCGTTGTTAGATGTTTCATAAGTTCGTCAAACTTGTACAAAGCTCATTGAGACACTTATAATCACTCATGTTGCATGAAACTTGGTTTAGAGTCCTAGAAACGCGTTGTTAGATGTTTCATAAGTTCGTGAAACTTGTACAAAGCTCATTGAGGAACTTATAAGCACTCATGTTGCATGAAACTTGGTTTAGAGTCCTAGAAACACGTTGTTAGATGTTTCATATGTTCGTCAAACTTGTACAAAGCTCATTGAGGAACTTATAAGCTCTCATGTTGCATTAAACTTGGTTTAGAGTCCTAGAAAAGCGTTGTTAGATGTTTCATAAGTTCGTCAAACTTGTACAAAGCTCATTGAGACACTTATAATCACTCATGTTGCATGAAACTTGGTTTAGAGTCCTAGAAACGCGTTGTTAGATGTTTCATACGTTCGTCAAACTTTTACAAAGCTCATTGAGGAACTTATAAGCTCTCATGTTGCATGAAACTTGATTTAGAGTCCTAGAAACACATTGTTAGATGTTTCATAAGTTCGTGAAACTTGTACAAAGCTCATTGAGGAACTTATAAGCTCTCATGTTGCATTAAACTTGGTTTAGAGTCCTAGAAACACGTTGTTAGATGTTTCATATGTTCGTCAAACTTGTACAAAGCTCATTGAGGAACTTATAAGCACTCATGTTGCATGAAACTTGGTTTAGAGTTTTAGAAACGCGTTGTTAGATGTTTCATAAGTTCGTCAAACTTGTACAAAGCTCATTGGGACACTTATAAACACTCATGTTGCATGAAAATTGGTTTAGAGTCCTATTAACACGTTGTTAGATGTTTCATAAGTTCGTCAAACTTGTACAAAGCTCATTGAGACACTTATAAACAGTACTCATGTTGCATGAAACTTGGTGTAGAGTCCTAGAAACGCGTTGTTAGATGTTTTATACGTTCGTCAAACTTGTACAAAGCTCATTAAGGACCTTATAAGCTCTCATGTTGCATGAAACTTGATTTGGAGTCCTAGAAACGCGTTCTTAGATGTTTCATAAGTTCGTGAAACTTGTACAAAGCTCATTGAGGAACTTATAAGCACTCATGTTGCATGAAACTTGGTTTAGAGTCCTAGAAACACGTTGTTAGATGTTTCATATGTTCGTCAAACTTGTACAAAGCTCATTGAGGAACTTATAAGCTCTCATGTTGCATTAAACTTGGTTTAGAGTCCTAGAAAAGCGTTGTTAGATGTTTCATAAGTTCGTCAAACTTGTACAAAGCTCATTGAGACACTTATAATCACTCATGTTGCATGAAACTTGGTTTAGAGTCCTAGAAACGCGTTGTTAGATGTTTCATACGTTCGTCAAACTTTTACAAAGCTCATTGAGGAACTTATAAGCTCTCATGTTGCATGAAACTTTATTTAGAGTCCTAGAAACACATTGTTAGATGTTTCATAAGTTCGTGAAACTTGTACAAAGCTCATTGAGGAACTTATAAGCTCTCATGTTGCATTAAACTTGGTTTAGAGTCCTAGAAACACGTTGTTAGATGTTTCATATGTTCGTCAAACTTGTAGAAAGCTCATTGAGGAACTTATAAGCACTCATGTTGCATGAAACTTGGTTTAGAGTTTTAGAAACGCGTTGTTAGATGTTTCATAAGTTCGTCAAACTTGTACAAAGCTCATTGGGACACTTATAAACACTCATGTTGCATGAAAATTGGTTTAGAGTCCTATTAACACGTTGTTAGATGTTTCATAAGTTCGTCAAACTTGTACAAAGCTCATTGAGACACTTATAAACAGTACTCATGTTGCATGAAACTTGGTGTAGAGTCCTAGAAACGCGTTGTTAGATGTTTTATACGTTCGTCAAACTTGTACAAAGCTCATTAAGGACCTTATAAGCTCTCATGTTGCATGAAACTTGATTTGGAGTCCTAGAAACGCGTTCTTAGATGTTTCATAAGTTTGTGAAACTTGTACAAAGCTCATTGAGGAACTTATAAGCACTCATGTTGCATGAAACTTGGTTTAGAGTCCTAGAAACGCGTTGTTAGATGTTTCATAAGTTCGTCAAACTTGTACAAAGCTCATTGGGACACTTATAAACACTCATGTTGCATGAAACTTGGTTTAGAGTCCTAGAAACACGTTGTTAGATGTTTCATAAGTTCGTCAAACTTGTACAAAGCTCAGTGAGACACTTATAAACACTCATGTTGCATGAAACTTGGTTTAGAGTCCTAGAAACGCGTTGTTAGATGTTTCATAAGTTCGTGAAACTTGTACAAAGCTCATTGGGGAACTTATAAGCACTCATGTTGCATGAAACTTGGTTTAGAGTCCTAGAAACGCGTTGTTAGATGTTTCATACGTTCGTCAAACTTGTACAAAGCTCATTGAGGAACTTATAAGCTCTCATGTTTCATGAAACTTGATTTAGAGTCCTAGAAACGCGTTGTTAGATGTTTCATAAGCTTGTGAAACTTGTACAAAGCTCATTGAGGAACTTATAAGCGCTCATGTTGCATGAAACTTGGTTTAGAGTCCTAGAAACGCGTTGTTAGATGTTTCATAAGTTCGTCAAACTTGTACAAAGCTCATTGAGACACTTATAAATACTCATGTTGCATGAAACTTGGTTTAAAGTCTTAGAAACGCGTTGTTAAATGTTTCATACGTTCGTCAAACTTGTACAAAGCTCATTGAGGAACTTATAAGAACTCATGTTGCATGTAACTTGGTTTAGAGTCCTAGAAACGCGTTCTTAGATGTTTCATAAATTCGTGAAACTTGTACAAAGCTCATTGGGGAACTTCTTAGCACTCATGTTGCATGAAACTTGGTTTAGAGTCCTAGAAACGCGTTGTTAGATATTTCATACGTTCGTCAAACTTGTACAAAGCTCATTGAGGAACTTATAAGCTTTCATGTTGCATGAAACTTGATTTAGATTCCTAGAAACGCGTTGTTAGATGTTTCATAAGTTCGTGAAACTTGTACAAAGCTCATTGAGGAACTTATAAGCACTCATGTTGCATGAAACTTGGTTTAGAGTCCTAGAAACGCGTTGTTAGATGTTTCATAAGTTCGTCAAACTTGTACAAAACTCATTGGGACACTTATAAACACTCATGTTGCATGAAACTTGGTTTAGAGTCCTAGAAACGCGTTGTTAGATGTTTCATAAGTTCGTCAAACTTGTACAAAGCTCATTGAGACACTTATAAACACTCATGTTGCATTAAACTTGGTTTAGAGTCCTAGAAACGCGTTGTTAGATGTTTCATACGTTCTTCAAACTTGTACAAAGCTCATTGAGGAACTTATAAGCACTCATGTTGCATGAAACTTGGTTTAGAGTCCTAGAAACGCGTTGTTAGATGTTTCATACGTTCTTCAAACTTGTACAAAGCTCATTGAGGAACTTATAAACTCTCATATTGCATGAAACTTGGTTTAGAGTCCTAGAAACGCGTTGTTAGATGTTTCATAAGTTCGTCAACTTGTACAAAGCTCATTGAGACACTTATAATCACTCATGTTGCATGAAACTTGGTTTAGAGTCCTAGAAACGCGTTGTTAGATGTTTCATACGTTCTTCAAACTTGTACAAAGCTCATTGAGGAACTTATAAGCACTCATGTTGCATGAAACTTGGTTTAGAGTCCTAGAAACGCGTTGTTAGATGTTTCATACGTTCTTCAAACTTGTACAAAGCTCATTGAGGAACTTATAAACTCTCATATTGCATGAAACTTGGTTTAGAGTCCTAGAAAAGCGTTGTTAGATGTTTCATAAGTTCGTCAACTTGTACAAAGCTCATTGAGACACTTATAATCACTCATGTTGCATGAAACTTGGTTTAGAGTCCTAGAAACGCCTTGTTAGATGTTTCATAAGTTCGTGAAACTTGTACAAAACTCATTGAGGAACTTATAAGCACTCATGTTGCATGAAACTTGGTTTAGAGTCCTAGAAACGCGTTGTTAGATGTTTCATACGTTCTTCAAACTTGTACAAAGCTCATTGAGGAACTTATAAACTCTCATATTGCATGAAACTTGGTTTAGAGTCCTAGAAACGCGTTGTTAGATGTTTCATAAGTTCGTCAACTTGTACAAAGCTCATTGAGACACTTATAATTACTCATGTTGCATGAAACTTGGTTTAGAGTCCTAGAAACGCCTTGTTAGATGTTTCATAAGTTCGTGAAACTTGTACAAAGCTCATTGAGGAACTTATAAGCACTCATGTTGCATGAAACTTGGTTTAGAGTCCTAGAAACACGTTGTTAGATGTTTCATATGTTCGTCAAACTTTTACAAAGCTCATTGAGGAACTTATAAACACTCATGTTGCATGAAACTTGGTTTAGAGTTTTAGAAACGCGTTGTTAGATGTTACATACGTTCGTCAAACTTGTAAAAAGCTCATTGAGGAACTTATAAGCTCTCATGTTGCATGAAACTTGGTTTAGAATCCTAGAAACGAGTTGTTAGATGTTTCATAAGTTCGTCAAACTTATACAAAGCTCATTGAGATACTTATAAGCACTCATAATGCATGAAACTTGGTTTAGAATCCTAGAAACGCGTTGTTAGATGTTTCATACGTTCTTCAAACTTGTACAAAGCTCATTGAGGAACTTATAAGCACTCATGTTGCATGAAACTTGGTTTAGAGTCCTAGAAACGCGTTGTTAGATGTTTCATACGTTCTTCAAACTTGTACAAAGCTCATTGAGGAACTTATAAACTCTCATATTGCATGAAACTTGGTTTAGAGTCCTAGAAACGCGTTGTTAGATGTTTCATAAGTTCGTCAACTTGTACAAAGCTCATTGAGACACTTATAATCACTCATGTTGCATGAAACTTGGTTTAGAGTCCTAGAAACGCGTTGTTAGATGTTTCATACGTTCTTCAAACTTGTACAAAGCTCATTGAGGAACTTATAAGCACTCATGTTGCATGAAACTTGGTTTAGAGTCCTAGAAACGCGTTGTTAGATGTTTCATACGTTCTTCAAACTTGTACAAAGCTAATTGAGGAACTTATAAACTCTCATATTGCATGAAACTTGGTTTAGAGTCCTAGAAAAGCGTTGTTAGATGTTTCATAAGTTCGTCAACTTGTACAAAGCTCATTGAGACACTTATAATCACTCATGTTGCATGAAACTTGGTTTAGAGTCCTAGAAACGCCTTGTTAGATGTTTCATAAGTTCGTGAAACTTGTACAAAACTCATTGAGAAATTTATAAGCACTCATGTTGCATGAAACTTGGTTTAGAGTCCTAGAAACGCGTTGTTAGATGTTTCATACGTTCTTCAAACTTGTACAAAGCTCATTGAGGAACTTATAAACTCTCATATTGCATGAAACTTGGTTTAGAGTCCTAGAAACGCGTTGTTAAATGTTTCATATGTTCGTCAAACTTGTACAAAGCTCATTGAGGAACTTATAAGAACTCATGTTGCATGTAACTTGGTTTAAAGTCCTAGAAACGCGTTCTTAGATGTTTCATAAATTCGTGAAACTTGTACAAAGCTCATTGGGGAACTTATAAGCACTCATGTTGCATGAAACTTGGTTTAGAGTGCTAGAAACGCGTTGTTAGATATTTCATACGTTCGTCAAACTTGTACAAAGCTCATTGAGGAACTTATAAGCTTTCATGTTGCATGAAACTTGATTTAGATTCCTAGAAACGCGTTGTTAGATGTTTCATAAGTTCGTGAAACTTGTACAAAGCTCATTGAGGAACTTATAAGCACTCATGTTGCATGAAACTTGGTGTAGAGTCCTAGAAACACGTTGTTAGATGTTTCATAATTTCGTCAAACTTGTACAAAGCTCATTGGGAAACTTATAAACACTCATGTTGCATGAAACTTGGTTTAGAGTCCTAGAAACGCGTTGTTAGATGTTTCATAAGTTCGTCAAACTTGTACAAAGCTCATTGAGACACTTATAAACACTCATGTTGCATGAAACTTGGTTTAGAGTCCTAGAAACGCGTTGTTATATGTTTCATACGTTCTTCAAACTTGTACAAAGCTCATTGAGGAACTTATAAGCACTCATGTTGCATGAAACTTGGTTTAGAGTCCTAGAAACGCGTTGTTAGATGTTTCATACGTTCTTCAAACTTGTACAAAGCTCGTTGAGGAACTTATAAGCTCTCATATTGCATGAAACTTGGTTTAGAGTCCTAGAAACGCGTTGTTAGATGTTTCATAAGTTCGTCAAACTTGTACAAAGCTCATTGAGACACTTATAATCACTCATGTTGCATGAAACTTGGTTTAGAGTCCTAGAAACGCGTTGTTAGATGTTTCATAAGTTCGTGAAACTTGTACAAAGCTCATTGAGGAACTTATAAGCACTCATGTTGCATGAAACTTGGTTTAGAGTCCTAGAAACGCGTTGTTAGATGTTTCATACGTTCGTCACACTTTTACAAAGCTCATTGAGGAACTTATAAGCTCTCATGTTGCATGAAACTTGATTTAGAGTCCTAGAAACACATTGTTAGATGTTTTATAAGTTCGTGAAACTTGTACAAAGCTCATTGAGGAACTTATAAGCTCTCATGTTGCATTAAACTTGGTTTAGAGTCCTAGAAACACGTTGTTAGATGTTTCATATGTTCGTCAAACTTGTACAAAGCTCATTGAGGAACTTATAAGCACTCATGTTGCATGAAACTTGGTTTAGAGTTTTAGAAACGCGTTGTTAGATGTTTCATAAGTTCGTCAAACTTGTACAAAGCTCATTGGGACACTTATAAACACTCATGTTGCATGAAAATTGGTTTAGAGTCCTATTAACACGTTGTTAGATGTTTCATAAGTTCGTCAAACTTGTACAAAGCTCATTGAGACACTTATAAACAGTACTCATGTTGCATGAAACTTGGTGTAGAGTCCTAGAAACGCGTTGTTAGATGTTTTATACGTTCGTCAAACTTGTACAAAGCTCATTAAGGACCTTATAAGCTCTCATGTTGCATGGAACTTGATTTGGAGTCCTAGAAACGCGTTCTTAGATGTTTCATAAGTTCGTGAAACTTGTACAAAGCTCATTGAGGAACTTATAAGCACTCATGTTGCATGAAACTTGGTTTAGAGTCCTAGAAACGCGTTGTTAGATGTTTCATAAGTTCGTCAAACTTGTACAAAGCTCATTGGGACACTTATAAACACTCATGTTGCATGAAACTTGGTTTAGAGTCCTAGAAACACGTTGTTAGATGTTTCATAAGTTCGTCAAACTTGTACAAAGCTCAGTGAGACACTTATAAACACTCATGTTGCATGAAACTTGGTTTAGTGTCCTAGAAACGCGTTGTTAGATGTTTCATAAGTTCGTGAAACTTGTACAAAGCTCATTGGGGAACTTATAAGCACTCATGTTGCATGAAACTTGGTTTAGAGTCCTAGAAACGCGTTGTTAGATGTTTCATACGTTCGTCAAACTTGTACAAAGCTCATTGAGGAACTTATAAGCTCTCATGTTTCATGAAACTTGATTTAGAGTCCTAGAAACGCGTTGTTAGATGTTTCATAAGTTTGTGAAACTTGTACAAAGCTCTTTGAGGAACTTATAAGCGCTCATGTTGCATGAAACTTGGTTTAGAGTCCTAGAAACACGTTTTTAGATGTTTCATAAGTTCGTCAAACTTGTACAAAGCTCATTGGGACACTTATAAACACTCATGTTGCATGAAACTTGGTTTAGAGTCCTAGAAACGCGTTGTTAGATGTTTCATAAGTTCGTCAAACTTGTACAAAGCTCATTGAGACACTTATAAACACTCATGTTGCATGAAACTTGGTTTAGAGTCCTAGAAACGCGTTGTTAGATGTTTCATAAGTTCGTGAAACTTGTAAAAAGCTCATTGAGGAACTTATAAGCACTCATGTTGCATGAAACTTGGTTTAGAGTTTTAGAAACGTGTTGTTAGATGTATCATACGTTCGTCAAACTTGTACAAAGCTCATTGAGGAATCTATAAGCTCTCATGTTGCATGAAACTTGATTTAGAGTCCTAGAAACGCGTTGTTAGATGTTTCATAAGTTCGTGAAACTTGTACAAAGCTCATTGAGGAACTTATAAGCACTCATGTTGAATGAAATTTGGTTTAGAGTCCTAGAAACTCGTTGTTAGATGTTTCATAAGTTCGTCAACTTGTACAAAGCTCATTGAGACACTTATAATCACTCATGTTGCATGAAACTTGGTTAATAGTCCTAGAAACACAATGTTAGATGTTTCATAAGTTCGTCAAACTTTTATAAAGCTCATTGAGGAAATTATAAGCTCTCATGTTGCATTAAACTTGGTTTAGAGTCCTAGAAACACGTTGTTAGATGTTTCATATGTTCGTCAAACTTGTACAAAGCTCATTGAGGAACTTTTAAGCACTCATGTTGTATGAAACTTGGTTTAGAGTCCTAGAAACGCATTGTTAGATGTTTCATAAGTTCGTGAAACTTGTAAAAAGTTCATTGAGGAACTTATAAGCACTCATGTTGCATGAAACTTGGTTTAGAGTTTTAGAAACGCGTTGTTAGAGGTTTCATACGTTCGTCAAACTTGTACAATGCTCTTTGAGGAACTTATAAGCTCTCATGTTGCATGAAACTTGGTTTAGAGTCCTAGAAACGAGTTGTTAGATGTTTCATAAGTTCGTCAAACTTATACAAAGCTCATTCAGATACTTATAAGCACTCATAATGCATGAAACTTGGTTTGTAACATGTTTGACGAACTTATGAAACATCTAACAACGCGTTTCTAGGACTCTAAACCAAGTTTCATGCAACATGAGTGCTTATAAGTTCCTCAATGAGCTTTTTACAAGCATCAAACTTGGTTTGTACAAGTTTGACGAACTTATGAAACATCTAACAACGCGTTTCTAGGACTCGAAACCAAGTTTCATGCAACATGAGTGATTATAAGTGTCTCAATTATCTTGTACAAGTTTGACGAACTTATGAAACATCTAACAACGCGTTTCTAGGACTCTAAAACAAGTTTCATGCAACATGAGTGCTTATAAGTGTCTCAATGAGGTTTGTACAAGTTTGACGAACTTATGAAACATCTAACAACGCGTTTTCTAGGACTCTAAACCAAGTTTCATGCAACATGAGTGCTTATAAGTTTCTCAATGAGCTTTGTACAAGTTTCACAAACTTATGAAACTTCTAACACCGCGTTTCTAGGACTCTAAACCAAGTTTCATGCAACATGAGTGCTTATAAGTGTCTCAATGAGCTTTGTACTAGTTTCACGAACTTATGAAACATCTAACAACGTGGTTTCTAGGACTCTAAACCAAGTTTCATGCAACATTAGTGCTTATAAGTGTCTCAATGAGCTTTGTACAAGTTTGACGAACTTATGAAATATCTAACAACGCGTTTCTAGGACTCTAAACCAAGTTTCATGCAACATGAGTGCTTGTCTCAATGAGCTTTGTACAAGTTTGACGAAATTATGAAACATCTAACAACGCGTTTCTAAGACTCTAAACCAAGTTTCATGCAACATGAGTGCTTATAAGTGTCTCAATGAGCTTTGTACTAGTTTCATGAACTAATGAAACATCTAACAACGTGGTTTCTAAGACTCTAAACCAAGTTTCATGCAACATGAGTGATTATAAGTGTCTTTAATGAGTTTTGTACAAGTTTGAAGAACCTATGAAACATCTAACAACGCGTTTCAAGGAATCTAAACCAAGTTTCGTGCAACATGAGTGATTATAAGTGTCTCAATGAGCTTTGTACAAGTTTGACGAACTTATGAAACATCTAACATAGCGTTTCTAGGACTCTAAACCAAGTTTCATGCAACATGAGTGCTTATAAGTGTCTCAATGAGCGTTGTACAAGTTTGACGAACTTATGAAACATCTAACAACGCGTTTCTAGGACTCTAAACCAAGTTTCATGCAACATGAGTGCTTATAAGTGTCTCATTGAGTTTTGTACAAGTTTGAAGAACTTATAAGACATCTAACAACGTAGTTCTAGGACTCGAAACCAAGTTTCATGCAATATGAGTGCTTATAAGTGTCTCAATGAGTTTTGTACAAGTTTGACGAACTTATGAAACATCTAACAACGCGTTTCTAGGACTCTAAACCAAGTTTCATGCAACATGAGTGTTTATAAGCGTCTCAATGAGTTTTGTACAAGTTTGACGAACTTATAAAAAATCTAACAACGCGTTTCTAGGACTCGAAACCAAGTTTCATGCAACATGAGTGATTATAAGTGTCTCAATGAGCTTTGTACAAGTTTGACGAACTTATGAAACATCTAACAACGCATTTCTAGGACTCTAAACCAAGTTTCATGCAACATGAGTGCTTATAAGTTTCTCAATGAGCTTTGTACAAGTTTCACAAACTTATGAAACATCTAACAACACGTTTCTAGGACTCTAAACCAGGTTTCATCCAACATTAGTGCTTATATGTCTAAATGAGCTTTGTACAAGTTTGACGAACTTATGAAACATCTAACAACGCGTTTCTAGGACTCGAAACCAAGTTTCATGCAACATGAGTGCTTATAAGTGTCTCAATGAGGGTTGTACAAGTTTGACGAACTTATGAAACATCTAACAACGAGTTTCTAGGAATCGAAACCAAGTTTCATGCAACATGAGTGCTTATAAGTGTCTCAATGAGCGTTGTACAAGTTTGACGAACTTATGAAACATCTAACAACGTGTTTCTAGGACTCGAAACCAAGTTTCATGCAACATGAGTGCTTATAAGTGTCTCAATGAGCTTTGTACAAGTTTGACGAACTTATGAAACATCTAACAACGCGTTTCTAGGACTCTAAACCAAGTTTCATGCAACATCAGTGCTTATAAGTGTCTCAATGAGCGTTGTACAAGTTTGACGAACTTATGAAACATCTAACAACGGTTTTCTAGGACTCTTAACCAAGTTTCATGCAACATAAATTCTTATAAGTGTCTCAGTGAGCTTTGTACTAGTTTCACGAACCTATGAAACATCAAACAACGCGTTTCTAGGACTCGAAACCAAGTTTCAGGCAACTGAGTTCTTATAAGTGTATCAATGAGCTTTGTACAAGTTTGACGAACTTATGAAACATCTAACAACGCGTTTCTAGGACTCTAAACCAAGTTTCATGCAACATGAGTGCTTATAAGTGTCTCAATGAGTTTTGTGCAAGTTTGAAGAACTTATAAAACATCTAACAACGCGTCTCTAGGACTCTAAAACAAGTTTCATGCAACATGAGTGCTTATAAGTGTCTCAATGAGGTTTGTACAAGTTTGACGAACTTATGAAACATATAACAACGCGTTTCTAGGACTCTAAACCAAGTTTCATGCAACATGAGTGCTTATAAGTGTCTCAATGAGTTTTGTACAAGTTTGACGAACTTATAAGACATCTAACAACGCGTTTCTAGGACTCGAAACCAAGTTTCATGCAATATGAGAGCTTATAAGTGTCTCAATGAGCTTTGTACAAGTTTGACGAACTTATGAAACATCTAACAACACGTTTCTAGGACTCTAAACCAAGTTTCATGCAACATGAGTGTTTATAAGTGTCTCAATGAGTTTTGTACAAGTTTGACGAACTTATAAAACATCTAACAACGCGTTTCTAGGACTCGAAACCAAGTTTCATGCAACATGAGTGCTTAATAGTTTCTTAATGAGCGTTGTACAAGTTTGACGAACTTATGAAACATATAACAACGCGTTTCTAGGACTCTAAACCAAGTTTCATGCAACATGAGTGCTTATAAGTGTCTCAATGAGTTTTGTACAAGTTTGACGAACTTATAAGACATCCAACAACGCGTTTCTAGGACTCGAAACCAAGTTTCATGCAATATGAGAGCTTATAAGTGTCTCAATGAGCTTTGTACAAGTTTGACGAACTTATGAAACATCTAACAACACGTTTCTAGGACTCTAAACCAAGTTTCATGCAACATGAGTGTTTATAAGTGTCTCAATGAGTTTTGTACAAGTTTGACGAACTTATAAAACATCTAACAACGCGTTTCTAGGACTCGAAACCAAGTTTCATGCAACATGAGTGCTTATAAGTGTCTCAATGGGCTTTGTCCAAGTTCGACGAACTTATGAAACATCTAACAACGCGTTTCTAGGACTCTAAACCAAGTTTCATGCAACATGAGTGATTATAAGTTTCTCAATGAGCTTTGTACAAGTTTCACAAACTTATGAAACATCTAACAACACGTTTCTAGGACTCTAAACCAGGTTTCATGCAACATTAGTGCTTATAAGTGTCTAAATGAGCTTTATACAAGTTTGACGAACTTATGAAACATGCAACAACGAGTTTCTAGGACTCGAAACCAAGTTTCATGGAACATGAGTGCTTATAAGTGTCTCAATGAGTTTTGTACAAGTTTGACGAACGTATGAAACATCTAACAACGCGTTTCTAGGACTCTTAACCAAATTTCATGCAACATGAGTGCTTATAAGTGTCTCAATGAGCTTTGTACAAGTTTGACGAACTTATGAAACATCTAACAACGCGTTTCTAGGACTCTAAAGCAAGTTTCATGCAACATGAGTGCTTATAAGTGTCTCAATGAGATTTGTACAAGTTTGAAGAACTTATGAAACATCTAACAACGCGTTTTCTAGGACTCTACACCAAGTTTCATGGAACATGAGTGCTTATAAGTGTCTCAATGAGCTTTGTACAAGTTTGACGAACTTATGAAACATCTAACAACGTGTTTCTAGGACTCTAAACCAAGTTTCATGCAACATCAGTGCTTATAAGTGTCTCAATGAGCGTTGTACAAGTTTGACGAACTTATGAAACATCTAACAACGCGTTTCTAGGACTCTTAACCAAGTTTCATGCAATATGAGAGCTTATAAGTGTCTCAATGAGCTTTGTACAAGTTTGAAGAACTTATGAAACATCAAAAAACCCGTTTCTAGGACTCTACACCAAGTTTCATGGAACATGAGTGCTTATAAGTGTCTCAATGAGCTTTGTACAAGTTTGACGAACTTATGAAACATCTAACAACGCGTTTCTAGGACTCTAAACCAAGTTTCATGCAACATCAGTGCTTATAAGTGTCTCAATGAGCGTTGTACAAGTTTGACGAACTTATGAAACATCTAACAACGCGTTTCTAGGACTCTTAACCAAGTTTCATGTAACATAAATGCTTATAAATGTCTCAGTGAGCTTTGTACTAGTTTGACCAACTTATGAAACATCAAAAAACCCGTTTCTAGGACTCGAAACAAAGTTTCATGCAACATGAGTGCTTATAAGTGTCTCAATGAGCTTTTTACAAGTTTGACGAACTTATGAAATATCTAACAACGCGTTTCTAGGAATTGAAACCAAGTTTCATGCAACATGAGTGATTATAAGTGTCTCAATGATCTTGTACAAGTTTGGCGAACTTATGAAACATCTAGCAACGCGTTTCTAGGACTCTAAACCAAGTTTCATGCAACATGAGTGCTTATAAGTGTCTCAATGAGTTTTGTGCAAGTTTGAAGAACTTATAAAACATCTAACAACGCGTCTCTAGGACTCTAAAACAAGTTTCATGCAACATGAGTGCTTATAAGTGTCTCAATGAGGTTTTTACAAGTTTGACGAACTTATGAAACATCTAACAACGCGCTTCTAGGACTCTAAACCAAGTTTCATGCAACATGAGTGCTTATAAGTGTCTCAACGAGCTTTGTACTAGTTTCATGAACTAATGAAACATCTAAAAACGCGGTTTCTAAGACTCTAAACCAAGTTTCATGCAACATGAGTGATTATAAGACCATCTCCAACAGAGAAACCCACAAAATTTCTTAACTATTCAGTTGGTTTAAAACAAAATAAAAAAATAAAAAATAAAAACGAACCAATCATGGGCCGCCACGTTTACATGAATAGTTAAGATCTGGATCTTAAATAAGAAATATAAGATTCAGATCTTAACTATTTAGGTGGGCTCCACATGCTAAGATCCCGTTAAGAAACACCATTAGACTTGCTCTAAGTGTCTTAATGAGTTTTGTACAAGTTTGAAGAACCTATGAAACATCTAACAACGCGTTTCTAGGAATCTAAACCAAGTTTTGTGCAACATGAGTGATTATAAGTGTCTCAATGAGCTTTGTACAAGTTTGACGAACTTATGAAACATCTAACAACACGTTTCTAGGACTCTAAACCAAGTTTCATGCAACATGAGTGCTTAATAGTTTCTTAATGAGCGTTGTACAAGTTTGACGAACTTATGAAATATATAACAACGCGTTTCTAGGACTCTAAACCAAGTTTCATGCAACATGAGTGCTTATAAGTGTCTCAATGAGTTTTGTACAAGTTTGACGAACTTATAAGACATCTAACAACGCGTTTCTAGGACTCGAAACCAAGTTTCATGCAATATGAGAGCTTATAAGTGTCTCAATGAGCTTTGTACAAGTTTGACAAACTTATGAAACATCTAACAACACGTTTCTAGGACTCTAAACCAAGTTTCATGCAACATGAGTGTTTATAAGTGTCCCAATGAGTTTTGTACAAGTTTGACGAACTTATAAAACATCTAACAACGCGTTTCTAGGACTCGAAACCAAGTTTCATGCAACATGAGTGCTTAATAGTTTCTTAATGAGCGTTGTACAAGTTTGACGAACTTATGAAACATATAACAACGCGTATCTAGGACTCTAAACCAAGTTTCATGCAACATGAGTGCTTATAAGTGTCTCAATGAGTTTTGTACAAGTTTGACGAACTTATAAGACATCTAACAACGCGTTTCTAGGACTCGAAACCAAGTTTCATGCAATATGAGAGCTTATAAGTGTGTCAATGAGCTTTGTACAAGTTTTACGAACTTATGAAACATCTAACAACACGTTTCTAGGACTCTAAACCAAGTTTCATGCAACATGAGTGTTTATAAGTGTCTCAATGAGTTTTGTACAAGTTTGACGAACTTATAAAACATCTAACAACGCGTTTCTAGGACTCGAAACCAAGTTTCATGCAACATGAGTGCTTATAAGTGTCTCAATGAGCTTTGTCCAAGTTTGACGAACTTATGAAACATCTAACAACGCGTTTCTAGGACTCTAAACCAAGTTTCATGAAACATGAGTGATTATAAGTTTCTAAATGAGCTTTGTACAAGTTTCACAAACTTATGAAACATCTAAGAACACGTTTCTAGGACTCTAAACCAGGTTTCATGCAACATTAGTGCTTATAAGTGTCTAAATGAGCTTTGTACAAGTTTGACGAACTTATGAAACATACAACAACAAGTTTCTAGGACTCGAAACCAAGTTTCATGGAACATGAGTGCTTATAAGTGTCTCAATGAGCGTTGTACAAGTTTGACGAACGTATGAAACATCTAACAACGCGTTTCTAGGACTCTTAACCAAGTTTCATGCAACATGAGTGCTTATAAGTGTCTCAATGAGCTTTGTACAAGTTTGACGAACTTATGAAACATCTAACAACGCGTTTCTAGGACTCTAAAGCAAGTTTCATGCAACATGAGTGCTTATAAGTGTCTCAATGAGCTTTGTACAAGTTTGAAGAACTTATGAAACATCTAACAACGCGTTTTCTAGGACTCTACACCAAGTTTCATGGAACATGAGTGCTTCTAAGTGTCTCAATGAGCTTTGCACAAGTTTGACGAACTTATGAAACATCTAACAACGCGTTTCTAGGACTCTAAACCAAGTTTCATGCAACATCAGTGCTTATAAGTGTCTCAATGAGCGTTGTACAAGTTTGTCGAACTTATGAAACATCTAACAACGCGTTTCTAGGACTCTTAACCAAGTTTCATGTAACATAAATGCTTATAAATGTCTCAGTGAGCTTTGTACTAGTTTGACCAACTTATGAAACATCAAAAAAACTGTTTCTAGGACTCGAAACAAAGTTTCATGCAACATGAGTGCTTATAAGTGTCTCAATGAGCTTTTTACAAGTTTGACGAACTTATGAAATATCTAACAACGCGTTTCTAGGACTCGAAACCAAGTTTCATGCAACATGAGTGATTATAAGTGTCTCAATGATCTTGTACAAGTTTGGCGAACTTATGAAACATCTAGCAACGCGTTTCTAGGACTTTAAACCAAGTTTCATGCAACATGAGTGCTTATAAGTGTCTCAATGAGTTTTGTGCAAGTTTGAAGAACTTATAAAACATCTAACAACGCGTCTCTAGGACTTTAAAACAAGTTTCTTGCAACATGAGTGCTTATAAGTGTCTCAATGAGGTTTGTACAAGTTTGACAAACTTATGAAACATCTAACAACGCGCTTCTAGGACTCTAAACCAAGTTTCATGCAACATGAGTGCTTATAAGTTTCTCAATGAGCTTTGTACAAGTTTCACAAACTTATGAAACATCTAACAACGCGTTTCTAGGACTCTAAAACAAGTTTAATGCAACATGAGTGCTTGTAAGTGTCTCAATGAGCTTAATTTGTACTAGTTTCATGAACCTATGAAACATCAAACAACGCGTTTCTAGGACTCGAAACTAAGTTTCATGCAACATGAGTGCTTATAAGTGTCTCAATGAGCTTTGTACAAGTTTGACGAACTTATGAAACATCTAACAACGCGTTTCTAGGACTCGAAACCAAGTTTCATGCAACATGAGTGATTATAAGTGTCTCAATGATCTTGTACAAGTTTGGCGAACTTATGAAACATCTAACAACGCGTTTCTAGGACTCGAAACCAATTTTCATGCTACATGAGTGCTTATAAGTGTCTTAATGAGCGTTGTACAAGATTGCCGAACTTATGAAACATCTAACAACTTGTTTCTAGGACTCTAAACCAAGTTTCATGCAACATGAGTGCTTATAAGTGTGTCACTGAGCGTTGTACATGTTTGACGAACTTATGAAACATCTAACAACGTGTTTCTAGGACTCTAAACCAAGTTATATGCAACATGAGTGCTTATAATTGTCTCAATGAGTTTTGTACAAGTTTGACGAACTTATAAAACATCTAACAACGCGGTTCTAGGACTCGAAACCAAGTTTCATGCAACATGAGTGCTTATAAGTGTCTCAATGAGCTTTGTACAAGTTTGACAAACTTATGAAACATCTAACAACGCGTTTCTAGGACTCTAAACCAAGTTTCATGCAACATGAGTGCTTATAAGTTTCTCAATGAGCTTTGTTCAAGTTTCACAAACTTATGAAACATCTAACAACACGTTTCTAGGACTCTAAACCAGTTTTCATGCAACATTAGTGCTTATAAATGTCTAAATGAGTTTTGTACAAGTTTGACGAACTTATGAAACATCTAACAACGAGTTTCTAGGAATCGAAACCAAGTTTAATGCAACATGAGTGCTTATAAGTGTCTCAATGAGCGTTGTACAAGTTTGACGAACTTATGAAACATCTAACAACGTGTTTCTAGGACTCGAAACCAAGTTTCATGCAACATGAGTGCTTATAAGTGTCTCAATGAGCTTTGTACAAGTTTGACGAACTTATGAAACATCTAACAACGCGTTTCTAGGACTTTAAACCAAGTTTCATGCAACATGAGTGCTTATAATTGTCTCAATGAGTTTTGTACAAGTTTGACGAACTTATAAAACATCTAACAACGCGGTTCTAGGACTCGAAACCAAGTTTCATGCAACATGAGTGCTTATAAGTGTCTAAATGAGCTTTGTACAAGTTTGACGAACTTATGAAACATCTAACAACGCGTTTCTAGGACTCAAAACCAAGTTTCATGCAACATGAGTGCTTATAAGTTTCTCAATGAGCTTTGTTCAAGTTTCACAAACTTATGAAACATCTAACAACACGTTTCTAGGACTCTAAACCAGGTTTCATGCAACATTAGTGCTTATAAGTGTCTAAATGAGTTTTGTACAAGTTTGACGAACTTATGAAACATCTAACAACGAGTTTCTAGGACTCGAAACCAAGTTTCATGCAACATGAGTGCTTATAAGTGTCTCAATGAGCTTTGCACAAGTTTGACGAACTTATGAAACATCTAACAACGCGTTTCTAGGACTCTAAACCAAGTTTCATGTAACATCATTGCTTATAAGTGTCTAAATGAGCTTTGTACAAGTTTGACGAACTTATGAAACATCTAACAACGCGTTTCTAGGACTCTTAACCAAGTTTCATGCAACATAAATGCTTATAAATGTCTCAGTGAGCTTTGTACTAGTTTGACCAACTTATGAAACATCAAACAACGCGTTTCTAGGACTCGAAACAAAGTTTCATGCAACATGAGTGCTTATAAGTGTCTCAATGAGCTTTTTACAAGTTTGACGAAATTATGAAACATCTAACAATGCGTTTCTAGGACTCGAAACCAAGTTTCATGCAACATGAGTGCTTATAAGTGTCTCAATGAGGTTTGTACAAGTTTGACGAACTTATGAAACATCTAACAACGCGCTTCTAGGACTCTAAACCAAGTTTCATGCAACATGAGTGCTTATAAGTTTCTCAATGAGCTTTGTACAAGTTTCACAAACTTATGAAACATCTAACAACGCGTTTCTAGGACTCTAAACCAAGTTTCATGAACCATGAGTGCTTAGAAGTGTCTCAATGAGCTTTGTACTAGTTTCATGAACTACTGAAACATCTAACACCGTGGTTTCTAAGACTCTAAACCATGTTTCATGCTACATGAGTGATTATAAGTGTCTTAATGAGCTTTGTACAAGTTTGAAGAACCTATGAAACATCTAACAACGCGTTTCTAGAAATCTAAACCAAGTTTCGTGCAACATGAGTGATTATAAGTGTCTTAATGAGCTTTGTACAAGTTTGACGAACTTATGAAACATCTAACAACACGTTACTAGGACTCTAAACCAAGTTTCATGTAACATGAGTGCTTATAAGTGTCTCAATGAGTTTTGTACAAGTTTGAAGAACTTATAAAACATCTAACAACGCGTTTCTAGGACTCGAAACCAAGTTTCATGCGACATGAGTGCTTATAAGTGTATCAATGAGCGTTGTACAAGTTTGACGAACTTATGAAACATCTAACAACGCGTTTCTAGGACTATAAACCATGTTTCATGCAACATGAGTGCTTATAAGTGTCTCAATGAGTTTTGTACAAGTTTGACGAACTTATAAAACATCTAACAACGATTTTCTAGGACTCGAAACCAATTTTCATGCAACATGAGTGCTTATAAGTGTCTTAATGAGCTTTGTACAAGTTTGACGAACTTATGAAACATCTAACAACGCGTTTCTAGGACTCTAAACCATGTTTCATGCAACATGAGTGTTTATAAGTGTCTCAATAAGTTTTGTACAAGTTTGACGAACTTATAAAACATCTAACAACGCGTTTCTAGGACTCGAAACCAAGTTTCATGAAACATGAGTGCTTATAAGTGTCTCAATGAGCTTTGTACAAGTTTGACGAACTTATGAAACATCTAACAACGCGTTTCAAGGACTCGAAACCAAGTTTCATGCAACATGAGTGCTTATAAGTTTCTCAATGAGCTTTGTACAAGTTTCACAAACTTATGAAACATCTAACAACACGTTTCTAGGACTCTAAACCAAGTTTCATGCAACATGAGTGATTATAAGTGTCTCTATGATCTTGTACAAGTTTGGCAAACTTATGAAACATCTAGACACGCGTTTCTAGGACTTTAAACCAAGTTTCATTCAACATGAGTGCTTATTAAGTGTCTCAATGAGTTTTGTACAAGTTTGAAGAACTTATAAAACATCTAACAACGCGTCTCTAGGACTCTAAAACAAATTTCATGCAACATGAGTGCTTATAAGTGTCTCAATGAGGTTTGTACAAGTTTGACGAACTTATGAAACATCTAACAACGCGCTTCTAGGACTCTAAACCAAGTTTCATGCAACATGAGTGCTTATAAGTTTCTCAATGAGCTTTGTACAAGTTTCACAAACTTATGAAACATCTAACAACGCGTTTCTAGGACTCTAAACCAAGTTTCATGAACCATGAGTGCTTAGAAGTGTCTCAATGAGCTTTGTACTAGTTTCATGAACTACTGAAACATCTAACACCGTGGTTTCTAAGACTCTAAACCATGTTTCATGCTACATGAGTGATTATAAGTGTCTTAATAAGCTTTGTACAAGTTTGAAGAACCTATGAAACATCTAACAACGCGTTTCTAGAAATCTAAACCAAGTTTCGTGCAACATGAGTGATTATAAGTGTCTTAATGAGCTTTGTACAAGTTTGACGAACTTATGAAACATCTAACAACACGTTTCTAGGACTCTAAACCAAGTTTCATGTAACATGAGTGCTTATAAGTGTCTCAATGAGTTTTGTACAAGTTTGAAGAACTTATAAAACATCTAACAACGCGTTTCTAGGACTCGAAACCAAGTTTCATGCAACATGAGTGCTTATAAGTGTCTCAATGAGCGTTGTACAAGTTTGACGAACTTATGAAACATCTAACAACGCGTTTCTAGGACTATAAACCATGTTTCATGCAACATGAGTGCTTATAAGTGTCTCAATGAGTTTTGTACAAGTTTGACGAACTTATAAAACATCTAACAACGAGTTTCTAGGACTCGAAACCAATTTTCATGCAACATGAGTGCTTATAAGTGTCTCAATGAGCTTTGTACAAGTTTGACGAACTTATGAAACATCTAACAACGCGTTTCTAGGACTCTAAACCAAGTTTCATGCAACATGAGTGCTTATAATTGTCTCAATGAGTTTTGTACAAGTTTGACGAACTTATAAAATATCTAACAACGCGGTTCTAGGACTCGAAACCAAATTTCATGCAACATGAGTGCTTATAAGTGTCTCAATGAGCTTTGTACAAGTTTGACGAACTTATGAAACATCTAACAACGCGTTTCTAGGACTCTAAACCAAGTTTCATGCAACATGAGTGCTTATAAGTGTCTCAATGAGCTTTGTACTAGTTTCATTAACCTATGAAACATCAAACAACGCGTTTCTAGGACTCGAAACTAAGTTTCATGCAACATGAGTGCTTATAAGTGTCTCAATGAGCTTTGTACAAGTTTGACGAACTTATGAAACATCTAACAACGCGTTTCTAGGACTCGAAACCAAGTTTCATGCAACATGAGTGATTATAAGTGTCTCAATGATCTTGTACAAGTTTGGCGAACTTATGAAACATCTAACAACGCGTTTCTAGGACTCGAAACCAATTTTCATGCAACATGAGTGCTTATAAGTGTCTTAATGAGCGTTGTACAAGTTTGACGAACTTATGAAACATCTAACAACGCGTTTCTAGGACTCTAAACCAAGTTTATTGAAACATGAGTGCTTATAAGTGTCTCAATGAGCGTTGTACAAGTTTGACGAACTTATGAAACATCTAACAACGCGTTTCTAGGACTCTAAACCAAGTTTCATGCAACATGAGTGCTTATAATTGTCTCAATGAGTTTTGTACAAGTTTGACGAACTTATAAAATATCTAACAACGCGGTTCTAGGACTCGAAACCAAATTTCATGCAACATGAGTGCTTATAAGTGTCTCAATGAGCTTTGTACAAGTTTGACGAACTTATGAAACATCTAACAACGCGCTTCTAGGACTCTAAACCAAGTTTCATGCAACATGAGTGCTTATAAGTTTCTCAATGAGCTTTGTACAAGTTTCACAAACTTATGAAACATCTAACAACGCGTTTCTAGGACTCTAAACCAAGTTTCATGCAACATGAGTGCTTATAAGTGTCTCAATGAGCTTTGTACTAGTTTCATTAACCTATGAAACATCAAACAACGCGTTTCTAGGACTCGAAACTAAGTTTCATGCAACATGAGTGCTTATAAGTGTCTCAATGAGCTTTGTACAAGTTTGACGAACTTATGAAACATCTAACAACGCGTTTCTAGGACTCGAAACCAAGTTTCATGCAACATGAGTGATTATAAGTGTCTCAATGATCTTGTACAAGTTTGGCGAACTTATGAAACATCTAACAACGCGTTTCTAGGACTCGAAACCAATTTTCATGCAACATGAGTGCTTATAAGTGTCTTAATGAGCGTTGTACAAGTTTGACGAACTTATGAAACATCTAACAACGCGTTTCTAGGACTCTAAACCAAGTTTCTTGCAACATGAGTGCTTATAAGTGTCTCAATGAGCGTTGTACAAGTTTGACGAACTTATGAAACATCTAACAACGCGTTTCTAGGACTCTAAACCAAGTTTCATGCAACATGAGTGCTTATAATTGTCTCAATGAGTTTTGTACAAGTTTGACGAACTTATAAAATATCTAACAACGCGGTTCTAGGACTCGAAACCAAATTTCATGCAACATGAGTGCTTATAAGTGTCTCAATGAGCTTTGTACAAGTTTGACGAACTTATGAAACATCTAACAACGCGTTTCTAGGACTCTAAACCAAGTTTCATGCAACATGAGTGCCTATAAGTGTCTTAATGAGCTTTGTACAAGTTTGACAAACTTATGAAATATCTAACAAGGCGTTTCTAGGACTCTAAACCAAGTTTCATGCAACATGAGTGATTAAAAGTGTCTCAATAAGCTTTTTAAAAGTTTCATGAACTTATGAAACATCTAACAACGCGTTTCTAGGACTATAAACCAAGTTTCATGCAACATGAGTGCTTATAAGTGTCTCAATGAGTTTTGTACAAGTTTGAAGAATTTATAAAACATCTAACAACGCGTTTCTAGGACTCGAAACCAAGTTTCATGCAACATGAGTGCTTATAAGTGTCTCAATGAGCGTTGTACAAGTTTGACGAACTTATGAAACATCTAACAACGCGTTTCTAGGACTATAAACCATGTTTCATGCAACATGAGTGCTTATAAGTGTCTCAATGAGTTTTGTACAAGTTTGACGAACTTATAAAACATCTAACAACGAGTTTCTAGGACTCGAAACCAATTTTCATGCAACATGAGTGCTTATAAGTGTCTCAATGAGCTTTGTACAAGTTTGACGAACTTATGAAACATCTAACAACGCGTTTCTAGGACTCTAAACCATGTTTCATGCAACATGAGTGTTTATAAGTGTCTCAATAAGTTTTGTACAAGTTTGACGAACTTATAAAACATTTAACAACGCGTTTCTAGGACTCGAAACCAAGTTTCATGAAACATGAGTGCTTATAGATGTCTCAATGAGCTTTGTACAAGTTTGACGAACTTATGAAACATCTAACAACGCGTTTCACGGACTCGAAACCAAGTTTCATGCAACATGAGTACTTATAAGTTTCTCAATGAGCTTTGTACAAGTTTCACAAACTTATGAAACATCTAACAACACGTTTCTAGGACTCTAAACCAAGTTTCATGCAACATGAGTGATTATAAGTGTCTCAATGATCTTGTACAAGTTTGGCAAACTTATGAAACATCTAGCAACGCGTTTCTAGGACTTTAAACCAAGTTTCATTCAACATGAGTGCTTATTAAGTGTCTCAATGAGTTTTGTGCAAGTTTGAAGAACTTATAAAACATCTAACAACGCGGCTCTAGGACTCTAAAACAAATTTCATGCAACATGAGTGCTTATAAGTGTCTCAATGAGGTTTGTACAAGTTTGACGAACTTATGAAACATCTAACAACGCGCTTCTAGAACTCTAAACCAAGTTTCATGCAACATGAGTGCTTATAAGTTTCTCAATGAGCTTTGTACAAGTTTCACAAACTTATGAAACATCTAACAACGCGTTTCTAGGACTCTAAACCAAGTTTCATGAACCATGAGTGCTTAGAAGTGCCTCAATGAGCTTTGTACTAGTTTCATGAACTACTGAAACATCTAACACCGTGGTTTCTAAGACTCTAAACCATGTTTCATGCTACATGAGTGATTATAAGTGTCTTAATGAGCTTTGTACAAGTTTGAAGAACCTATTAAACATCTAACAACGCGTTTCTAGAAATCTAAACCAAGTTTCGTGCAACATGAGTGATTATAAGTGTCTTAATGAGCTTTGTACAAGTTTGACGAACTTATGAAATATCTAACAACACGTTTCTAGGACTCTAAACCAAGTTTCATGTAACATGAGTGCTTATAAGTGTCTCAATGAGTTTTGTACAAGTTTGAAGAACTTATAAAACATCTAACAACGCATTTCTAGGACTCGAAACCAAGTTTCATGCAACATGAGTGCTTATAAGTGTCTCAATGAGCGTTGTACAAGTTTGACGAACTTATGAAACATCTAACAACGCGTTTCTAGGACTATAAACCATGTTTCATGCAACATGAGTGCTTATAAGTGTCTCAATGAGTTTTGTACAAGTTTGACGAACTTATAAAACATCTAACAACGAGTTTCTAGGACTCGAAACCAATTTTCATGCAACATGAGTGCTTATAAGTGTCTCAATGAGCTTTGTACAAGTTTGACGAACTTATGAAACATCTAACAACGCGTTTCTAGGACTCTAAACCATGTTTCATGCAACATGAGTGTTTATAAGTGTCTCAATAAGTTTTGTACAAGTTTGACGAACTTATAAAACATCTAACAACGCGTTTCTAGGACTCGAAACCAAGTTTCATGAAACATGAGTGCTTATAAGTGTCTCAATGAGCTTTGTACAAGTTTGACGAACTTATGAAACATCTAACAACGCGTTTCAAGGACTCGAAACCAAGTTTCATGCAACATGAGTGCTTATAAGTTTCTCAATGAGCTTTGTACAAGTTTCACAAACTTATGAAACATCTAACAACACGTTTCTAGGACTCTAAACCAAGTTTCATGCAACATGAGTGATTATAAGTGTCTCAATGATCTTGTACAAGTTTGGCAAACTTATGAAACATCTAGCAACGCGTTTCTAGGACTTTAAACCAAGTTTCATTCAACATGAGTGCTTATTAAGTGTCTCAATGAGTTTTGTGCAAGTTTGAAGAACTTATAAAACATCTAACAACGCGTCTCTAGGACTCTAAAACAAATTTCATGCAACATGAGTGCTTATAAGTGTCTCAATGAGGTTTGTACAAGTTTGACGAACTTATGAAACATCTTACAACGCGCTTCTAGGACTCTAAACCAAGTTTCATGCAACATGAGTGCTTATAAGTTTCTCAATGAGCTTTGTACAAGTTTCACAAACTTATGAAACATCTAACAACGCGTTTCTAGGACTCTAAACCAAGTTTCATGAACCATGAGTGCTTAGAAGTGTCTCAATGAGCTTTGTACTAGTTTCATGAACTACTGAAACATCTAACACCGTGGTTTCTAAGACTCTAAACCATGTTTCATGCTACATGAGTGATTATAAGTGTCTTAATGAGCTTTGTACAAGTTTGAAGAACCTATGAAACATCTAACAACGCGTTTCTAGAAATCTAAACCAAGTTTCGTGCAACATGAGTGATTATAAGTGTCTTAATGAGCTTTGTACAAGTTTGACGAACTTATGAAACATCTAACAACACGTTTCTAGGACTCTAAACCAAGTTTCATGTAACATGAGTGCTTATAAGTGTCTCAATGAGTTTTGTACAAGTTTGAAGAACTTATAAAACATCTAACAACGCGTTTCTAGGACTCGAAACCAAGTTTCATGCAACATGAGTGCTTATAAGTGTCTCAATGAGCGTTGTACAACTTTGACGAACTTATGAAACATCTAACAACGCGTTTCTAGGACTATAAACCATGTTTCATGCAACATGAGTGCTTATAAGTGTCTCAATGAGTTTTGTACAAGTTTGACGAACTTATAAAACATCTAACAACGAGTTTCTAGGACTCGAAACCAATTTTCATGCAACATGAGTGCTTATAAGTGTCTCAATGAGCTTTGTACAAGTTTGACGAACTTATGAAACATCTAACAACGCGTTTCTAGGACTCTAAACCATGTTTCATGCAACATGAGTGTTTATAAGTGTCTCAATAAGTTTTGTACAAGTTTGACGAACTTATAAAACATCTAACAACGCGTTTCTAGGACTCGAAACCAAGTTTCATGAAACATGAGTGCTTATAAGTGTCTCAATGAGCTTTGTACAAGTTTGACGAACTTATGAAACATCTAACAACGCGTTTCAAGGACTCGAAACCAAGTTTCATGCAACATGAGTGCTTATAAGTTTCTCAATGAGCTTTGTACAAGTTTCACAAACTTATGAAACATCTAACAACACGTTTCTAGGACTCTAAACCAAGTTTCATGCAACATGAGTGATTATAAGTGTCTCAATGATCTTGTACAAGTTTGGCAAACTTATGAAACATCTAGCAACGCGTTTCTAGGACTTTAAACCAAGTTTCATTCAACATGAGTGCTTATTAAGTGTCTCAATGAGTTTTGTGCAAGTTTGAAGAACTTATAAAACATCTAACAACGCGTCTCTAGGACTCTAAAACAAATTTCATGCAACATGAGTGCTTATAAGTGTCTCAATGAGGTTTGTACAAGTTTGACGAACTTATGAAACATCTAACAACGCGCTTCTAGGACTCTAAACCAAGTTTCATGCAACATGAGTGCTTATAAGTTTCTCAATGAGCTTTGTACAAGTTTCACAAACTTATGAAACATCTAACAACGCGTTTCTAGGACTCTAAACCAAGTTTCATGCAACATGAGTGCTTATAAGTGTCTCAATGAGCTTTGTACTAGTTTCATTAACCTATGAAACATCAAACAACGCGTTTCTAGGACTCGAAACTAAGTTTCATGCAACATGAGTGCTTATAAGTGTCTCTATGAGCTTTGTACAAGTTTGACGAACTTATGAAACATCTAACAACGCGTTTCTAGGACTCGAAACCAAGTTTCATGCAACATGAGTGATTATAAGTGTCTCAATGATCTTGTACAAGTTTGGCGAACTTATGAAACATCTAACAACGCGTTTCTAGGACTCGAAACCAATTTTCATGCAACATGAGTGCTTATAAGTGTCTTAATGAGCGTTGTACAAGTTTGACGAACTTATGAAACATCTAACAACGCGTTTCTAGGACTCTAAACCAAGTTTCTTGCAACATGAGTGCTTATAAGTGTCTCAATGAGCGTTGTACAAGTTTGCCGAACTTATGAAACATCTAACAACGCGTTTCTAGGACTCTAAGCCAAGTTTCATGCAACATGAGTGCTTATAATTGTCTCAATGAGTTTTGTACAAGTTTGACTAACTTATAAAACATCTAACAACGCGGTTCTAGGACTCGAAACCAAGTTTCATGCAACATGAGTGCTTATAAGTGTCTCAATGAGTTTTGTACAAGTTTGACGAACTTATGAAACATCTAACAACGCGTTTCTAGGACTCTAAACCAAGTTTCATGCAACATGAGTGCTTATAAGTTTTTCAATGAGCTTTGTACAAGTTTCACAAACTTATTAAACATCTAAAAACGCGTTTCTAGAACTCTAAACCAAGTTTCATGCAACATGAGTCTTATAAGTGTCTCAATGAGCTTTGTACAAGTTTGACGAACTTATGAAACATCTAACAACGCGTTTCTAGGACTCTAAACCAAGTTTCATGAACCATGTGTGCTTAGAAGTGTCTCAATGAGCTTTGTACTAGATTCATGAACTACTGAAACTGAACTACTGAAACATCTAACAACGTGGTTTCTAAGACTCTAAACCATGTTTCATGCTACATGAGTGATTATAAGTGTCTTAATGAGCTTTTTACAAGTTTGAAGAACCTATGAAACATCTAACAACGCGTTTCTAGAAATCTAAACCAAGTTTCGTGCAACATGAGTGATTATAAGTGTCTTAATGAGCTTTGTACAAGTTTGACGAACTTATGAAACATCTAACAACACGTTTCTAGGACTCTAAACCAAGTTTCATGTAACATGAGTGCTTATAAGTGTCTCAATGAGTTTTTTACAAGTTTGAAGAACTTATAAAACATCTAACAACGCGTTTCTAGGACTCGAAACCAAGTTTCATGCAACATGAGTGCTTATAAGTTTCTCAATGAGCTTTGTACAAGTTTGACGAACTTATGAAACATCTAACAACACGTTTCTAGGACTCTAAACCATGTTTCATGCAACATGAGTGTTTATTAGTGTCTCAATGAGTTTTGTACAAGTTTGACGAACTTATAAAACATCTAACAACGCGTTTCTAGGACTAGAAACCAAGTTTCTTGAAACATGAGTGCTTATAAGTGTCTCAATGAGCTTTGTACAAGTTTGACGAACTTATGAAACATTTAACAACGCGTTTCAAGGACTCTAAACCAAGTTTCATGCAACATGAGTGCTTATAAGTTTCTCAATGAGTTTTGTACAAGTTTCACAAACTTATGAAACATCTAACAACACGTTTCAAGGACTCTAAACCAGGTTTCATGCAACATTAGTGCTTATAAGTGTCTAAATGAGCTTTGTACAAGTTTGACGAACTTATGAAACATCTAACAATGAGTTTCTAGGACTCGAAACCAAGTTTCATGCAACACGAGTGCTTATAAGTGTCTCAATGAACTTTGTACAAGTTTCACAAACTTATGAAACATCTAACAACGCGTTTCTAGGACTCTAAACCAAGTTTCATGCAACATGAGTGCTTATAAGTGTCTCAATGAGCTTTGTACTAGTTTCATGAACTTATGAAACATCTAACAACGTGGTTTCTAGGACTCTAAACAAAGTTTCATGCAACACTAGTGCTTATAAGTGTCTCAATGAGATTTTTTATTAGTTTGACGAAGTTATGAAACATCTAACAACGTGTTTCTTGGACTCTAAACAAAGTTTCATGCAACATGAGTGCTTGTCTCAATGAGCTTTGTACAAATTTGACGAACTTATATGAAACATCTAACAAAGCGTTTCTAGGACTCAAAACCAGGTTTCATGCAACATGAGTGCTTATAAGTGTCTCAATGAGCTTTGTACAAGTTTGACGAACTTATGAAACATCTAAAATAGCGTTTCTAGGATTCGAAACCAAGTTTCATGCAACATGAGGGCTTATAAATGTCTCAATGAGCTTTTTACAAGTTTGACGAACTTAGGAAACATCTAAAAACGCGTTTCTAGGACTCTAAACCAAGTTTCATGCAACATGAGTCAATGAGCTTTGTACAAGTTTGACGAACTTATGAAACTTCTATAAATGCGATTCTAGGACTCTAAACCAAGTTTCATGCAACATGAGTGCTTATAAGTTTCTCAATGAGCTTTGTACAAGTTTGACGAACTTATTAAACATCTAATAACGCGTTTTATAGGACTCTAAACCAAGTTTCACTCAACATGAGTGCTTATAAGTGTCTCAATGAGCTTTGTACAAGTTTGACGAACTTATGAAACATCTAACAACGCGTTTTCTAGGACTCTAAACCAAGTTTTACGCAACATGAGTGCTTATAAGTGTCTCAATGATCTTTGTACAAGTTTTTCCAACTTATGAAACATCAAACAACGCGTTTCTTGGACTCTAAACCAAGTTTCATGCAACATCAGTGCTTATAAGTGTCTCAATAAGCGTTGTACAAGTTTGAGAAACTTATGAAACATCTAACAACGAGTTTCTAGGACTCGAAACCAAGTTTCATGCAACATGAGTGCTTATAAGTGTCTCAATGAGCTTTGTACAAGTTTGACGAACTTATGAAACATTTAACAAAGCGTTTCTAGGACTCTAAACCAAGTTTCATGCAACATGAGTGTTTATAAGTGTCTCAATGAATTTTGTAAAAGTTTGACGAACTTATGAAACATCTAACAAAGCGTTTCTAGGACTCGAAACCATGTTTCATGCAACATTAGTGCTTATAAGTGTCTCAATGAGCTTTGTACAAGTTTGACGAACTTATGAATCATCTAACAAAGCGTTTCTAGGACTCAAAACAAGTTTTATGCAATATGAGTGTTTATAAGTGTCTCATGCAACATGAGTGATTATAAGTGTCTCAATTAGCTTTGTACAAGTTTGAAGAACCAATGAAACATCTAACAACGCCTTTCTAGGAATCTAAACCAAGTTTCATGCAACATGAGTGATTATAAGTGTCTCAATGATCTTTGTTCAAGTTTTAAGAACCTATGAAACATTTAAATACGCGTTTCTAGGAATCTAAACCAAGTTTCATGCAACAGGAGTGCTTATAAGTGTCTCAATGAGCTTTGTACATGTTTGACGAACTTATGAAACATCTGACAACGCGTTTCTAGGACTTTAAACCAAGTTTCATGCAACATGAGTGCTTATAAGTATCTCAATGAATTTTGTACAAGTTTGACGAACTTATAAAACATCTAACAACGCGTTTCTAGGACTCGAAACCATGTTTCATGCAACATGAGTGCTTAGAAGTGTCTCAATGAGCTTTGTACAAGTTTGACGAACTTATGAAACATCTAACAACCTGTTTCTAGGAATCTAAACCAAGTTTCATGCAACATGGGTGCTTATAAGTGTCTCAATAAGCTTTGTACAAGTTTCACACACTTATGAAACATCTAACAACGCGTTTCTAGGACTCTAAACCAAGTTTCATGAAACACAAGTGCTTATAAGTGTCTCAATGATCATTGTACAAGTTTGACGAACTTAGGAAACATATAACAACGCGTTTCTAGGACTCTAAACCAAGTTTCATGCAACATGAGTGCTTATAAGTTTCTCAATGAGCTTTGTACAAGTTTGACGAACTTATGAAACATTTAACAAAGCGTTTCTAGGACTCTAAACCAAGTTTCATGCAACATGATTGCTTATAAGTGTCTCAATGAATTTCGTACAAGTTTGACGAACTTATAAAACATCTAACACGCGTTTCTAGGACTCGAAACCATGTTTCATGCAACATTAGTGCTTATAAGTGTCTCAATGAGCTTTGTACAATTTTGACAAACTTATGAAACATCTAACAAAGCGTTTCTAGGACTCAAAACCAAGTTTTATGCAATATGAGTGCTTATCAGTGTCTCAATGATCTTTGTACAAGTTTGACGAACTTAGGAAACATCTAACAACGCGTTTCTAGGACTCTCAACCAAGTTTCATGCAACATGAGTGCTTATAAGTTTCTCAATGAGCTTTGTACAAGTTTCAAAAACTTATGAAACATCTAACAACGCGTTTCTAGGACTCTAAACCAAGTTTCATGCAACATGAGTGCTTATAAGTGTCTCAATGAGCTTTGTACAAGTTTGACAAACTTATTAAACATCAAACAACGCGTTTTCAAGGACTCTAAACCAAGTTTCACGCAACATGAGTGCTTATAAGTGTCTCAATGAGCTTTGTACAAATTTGACTAACTTATGAAACATCTAACAACGCGTTTCTAGGACTCTAAACCAAGTTTCATGAAACATGAGTCCTTATAAGTGTCTCAATGAGCTTTGTACTAGTTTCACGAACTTATGAAACATCTAACAACGTGGTTTCTTGGACACTAAACCAAGTTTCATGAAACATGGGTGATTATAAGTGTCTCAATGAGCTTTGTACAAGTTTGAAGAACCTATGAAACATCTAACAACGCGTTTCTAGGAATCTAAACCAAGTTTCGTGCAACATGAGTGATTATAAGTGTCTCAATGAGCTTTGTACAAGTTTGACGAACTTATGAAACATCTAACAACTCGTTTCTAGGACTCTAAACCAACTTATAAAACATCTAACAACGCGTTTTTATAACTCGAAACCAAGTTTCATGCAACATGAGTGCTTATAAGTGTCTCATTAATGAGCTTTGTACAAGTTTGATGAACTTATGAAACATCTAACAACGCGTTTCTTAGACTCTAAACATAGTTTCATGCAACATTAGTGCTTATAAGTGTCTCAATGAGCTTTGTACAATTTTGACGAACTTATTAAACATCTAACAACGCGTTTTCTAGGACTCTAAACCAAGTTTCATGCAACATGAGTGCTTATAAGTGTCTCAATGAGCTTTGTACAAGTTTCATGAACTTATGAAACATCTAACAACGCGTTTCTAGGACTCTAAACTAAGTTTCACGCAACATGAATGCTTATAAGTGTCTCATGAGCTTTGTACAAGTTTGAATAACTTATGAAACATCTAACAACGCGTTTTCTAGGACTCTACACCAAGTTTCACGCAACATGAGTGCTTATAAGTGTCTCAATGAGCTTTGTACAAGTTTGACGAACTTATGAAACATCTAACAACACGTTTCTAGGACTCGAAACCAAGTTTCATGCAACATGAGTGCTTATAAATGTCTCAATGAGCTTTGTACAAGTTTTTCAAACTTATGAAACATTTAACAAAGCCTTTCTAGGACTCTAAACCAAATTTCATGCAACATGAGTGCTTATAGGTGTCTCAATGAATTTTCTACAAGTTTGACGAACTTATAAAACATCTAACACGCGTTTCTAGGACTCGAAACCATGTTTCATGCAACATTAGTGCTTATAAGTGTCTCAATGAGCGTTGTACAAGTTTGACGAACTTATGAAACATCTAACAACGAGTTTCTAGGACTCGAAACCAAGTTTCATGCAACATGAGTGCTTATAAGTGTCTCAATGAGCTTTGTACAAGTTTGACGAACTTATGAAACATATAACAACCCGTTTCTAGGAATCTAAACCAAGTTTCATGCAACATGAGTGCTTATAAGTGTCTCAATGAGCTTTGTACAAGTTTCACAAACTTATGAAACATCTAACAACGCGTTTCTAGGACTCTAAACTAAGTTTCATTCAACATTAGTGCTTATAAGTGTCTCAATAAGCTTTGTACAAGTTTGACGAACTTATGAAACATCTAACAAAGCGTTTCTAGGACTCGAAACCAAGTTTCATGCAATATGAGTGCTTATCGGTGTCTCAATGATCTTTGTACAAGTTTGACGAACTTAGGAAACATCTAACAACGCGTTTCTAGGACTCTAAACCAAGTTTCATGCAACATGAGTGCTTATAAGTTTCTCAATAAGCTTTGTGCAACTTTCACAAACTTATGAAACATCTAACAACGCGTTTCTAGGACTCTAAATCAATTTTCATGCAACATGAGTGCTTCTAAGTGTCTCAATGAGCTTTGTACAAGTTTAACGAACTTATGAAACATTTAACAAAGCGTTTCTAGGACTCTAAACCAAGTTTCATGCAACATGAGTGCTTATAAGTGTCTCAATGAATTTTTTACAAGTTTGACGAACATTTAAAACATCTAACCCGCGTTTCTAGGACTCGAAACCAAGTTTCATGCAACATGAGTGCTTATAAATTTCTCAATGAGATTTGTACAAGTTTCACAAACTTATGAAACATCTTACAACGCGTTTCTAGGACTCTAGACCAAGTTTCATGCAACATGAGATCTTATAAGTGTCTCAATGAGCTTTGTACAAGTTTGACGAACTTATTAAACATCTAACAACGCGTTTTCTGGGACTCTAAACCAAGTTTCACGCAACATTAGTGATTATAAGTGTCTCAATGAGCTTTGTACAAATTTGACTAACTTATGAAACATCTAACAACGCGTTTCTAGGACTCTAAACCAAGTTTCATGAAACATGAGTGCTTATAAGTGTCTCAATGAGCTTTGTACTAGTTTCACGAACTTATGAAACATCTAACAACGTGGTTTCTAGGACTCTAAACCAAGTTTCAAGCAACATGAGTGATTATAAGTGTCTCAATGAGCTTTCTACAAGTTGGAAGAACCTATGAAACATCTAACAACGCGTTTCTAGGAATCTAAACCAAGTTCCGTGCAACATGAGTGATTATAAGTGTCTCAATGAGCTTTGTACAAGTTTGACGAACTTATGATACATCTAACAACGCGTTTCTAGGACTCTAAACCAAGTTTCATGCAACATGAGTGCTTATAAGTGTCTCAATGAGTTTGACGAACTTATAAAACATCTAACAACGCTTTACTAGGACTCGAAACCAAGCTTCATGCAACATGAGTGCTTATAAGTGTCTCAATGAGCTTTGTACAAGTTTGATGAACTTATGAAACATCTAACAACGCATTTCTTGGACTCTAAACCAAGTTTAATGAAACATGAGTGCTTATAAGTGTCTCAATGATCTTTGTACAAGTTTGACGAATTATGAAACATCTAACAACGCGTTTCTAGGACTCTAAACCAAGTTTCACGCAACATGAGTGCTTATAAGTGTCTCAATGAGCTTTGTAAAATGTTTTACGAACTTATGAAACATCTAACAACGCGTTTCTGGGACTCTAAACCAAGTTTCACGCAACATGAGTGCTTATAAGTGTCTCATGAGCTTTGTACAAGTTTGAATAACTTATGAAACATCTAACAACGCGTTTTCTAAGACTCTACACGAAGTTTCATGCAACATGAGTGCTTATAAGTGTCTCAATGTGCTTTGTACAAGTTTGACGAACTTATGAAACATCTAACAACACGTTTCTAGGACTCGAAACCAAGTTTCATGCAACATCAGTGCTTATAAGTGTCTCAATGAGCATTGTACAACTTTGACGAACTTATGAAACATCTAACAACGAGTTTCTAGGACTCGAAACCAAGTTTCATGCAACATAAGTGCTTATAAGTGTCTCAATGAGCTTTGTACAAGTTTGACGAACTTATGAAACATCTAACAACCCGTTTCTAGGAATCTAAACCAATTTTCATGCAATATGAGTGATTATAAGTGTCTCAATGAGGTTTGTACAAGTTTCACAAACTTATGAAACATCTAACAACGCGTTTCTAGGACTATAAACCAAGTTTCATGCAACATTAGTGCTTATAAGTGTCTCAATAAGCTTTGTAAAAGTTTGACGAACTTATGAAACATCTAACAAAGCGTTTCTAGGACTCTAAACCAAGTTTCATGCAATATGAGTACTTATCGGTGTCTCAATGTTCTTTGAACAAGTTTGACGAACTTAGGAAACATCTAACAACGCGTTTCTTGGACTCTAAACCAAGTTTCATGCAACATTAGTACTTATAACTGTCTCAATGAGCTTTGTACAAGTTTTCCGAACTTATTAAACATCTAACAACGCGTTTTCTAGGACTCTAAACCAAGTTTCACGCAACATGAGTGCTTATAAGTGTCTCAATGAGCTTTGTACAAGTTTGACGAACTTATGAAACATCTAACAATGCGTTTCTAGGACTCTAAACCAAGTTTCACGCAACATAAGTGCTTATAAGTGTCTCATGAGCTTTGTACAAGTTTGAATAACTTATGAATCATCTAACAACGCGTTTTCTAGGACTCTACACCAAGTTTCACGCAACATGAGTGCTTATAAGTGTCTCAATGAGCTTTGTACAAGTTTGACGAACTTATGAAACATCTAACAACGCGTTTCTAGGACTCGAAACCAAGTTTCAAGCAACATCAGTGCTTATATGTGTCTCAATGAGCGTTGTACAAGTTTGACGAACTTATGAAACATCTAACAACGATCAGGTTTCTAGGACTTTGAACAAGGTTTCATACAAAATGAGTGCTTATAAGTTTCTCAATGAGCTTTGTACTAGTTTCACGAATTTATGAAACATCTAACAACGTAGTTTCTAGGACTCTAAACCAAGTTTCATGCAACATGAGTGATTATAAGTGTCTCAATGAGCTTTGTACAAGTTTGACGAACTTATGAAACATCTAACAACACATTTCTAGGACTCTAAACCAAGTTTCAGGCAACATGAGTGATTATAAGTGTCTCAATAAGCTTTGTACAAGTTTGACGAACTTATGAAACATCTAACGACGCGGTATCCAGGACTCTAACCCAAGTTTCATGCTACATGAGTGCTTATAAGTGTCTCAATGAGCTTTGTACAAATTTACGAATTTATGATACATCTAACTGATAAGTGTGAATTTTAGGTGTTTTAAGCATGTATTTTCATAGCATTTTAGGACCTTAGTTTCATATTTCATATAGTTTAATGCATTAATTAGCTTATTTTCTATGTTTAGTTTAAGATAGAGTCTTAGTTAGTTTTTAGGCCATTTTTGCATTATATCATTCATTTTAGGTACTTGGAGCTATGGGGAGCTCAGTGGAAGCTAAGGGAGAGCACAAGAGAGCTTGAAGAAGGCAAAGGAGAAGAAATGTTCAGTCCAACGGCCTCCAAACCGCCGGACCAAACCGCCGGAAATGACGCGAAGAGACGAACTCGCGGATGTTCAGTCCAGCGGCCTCCAAACCGCTGGACCAAACCGCCGGGTCCTGCGCGACTTATTTATCTCTCATATTTCCCTATAAATACTACTAGGGTTTATGTTAATGAACACACTTCTTTCTCTCTAGTTTTTTAACCACTTTTGTAAACTTTGAAGGTTCCTTAGTTTTATATAATCTTAGATTCTTATCTTTAATCTTTGAATATCTTTTAATCATGTCTTCATCTTTATCTATTATCTTGTCTTTCATTATGATTAGTGAGTAGTCATCTCTTGGATCTTGGGGTTTCTATAGGTTAAATTGATGGATGATGGTTAACGATGTTTAGGATGTTTGGGTTATGGTTTCTATAGCATTAGATGTGCTTAACACTAAGGTAGAAGTAATTATCCTAGCTTAGTACTTAGAGGATGTTTCATGCTCGGAAGGTGTTCGATGAAATGTCTAGTCCAATCTCTTGTTAGTCTTTTATACTTAGCCAATGGAAGTTGATGTCTAAGGTTTAAGATGGGCTTTTTAAGGACTTATACTTAATGATCTCTAATCATCTAGGCTCGGTCGGGAGATTTGTGGTTTTTATGATTAGAGAATGGATTTGAGTCATGGAAGTGATCTAATCTCGTTTAGTGATCCTTGTCCTAGAAAGCCATATCCTTTGTTAGTCTTAGTGTCATTAGTTTGATTTCATCCATCCAAAACCATTGATCTAAACCCCAAGATCCATACTTTACCACTAGTATCTCTTTAGTTTAAAATTGCTTTTGTTGATTTCAAGTTTATTTTACTTATATTGCTCTCTTAGTTTAGTTTAGCTACAAACCAATATTCTTACTCGATCTAATCTAAGCTAGTTTCTTGTATTCTTGTTGTTCTAAGCCTTCTCTCCTTGTGGATTCGATCCTTATATTACTACAACGTCTTGTGCCTTGCACTTGGGGTTGTATGTGATTGAGGTAAAACTCGATCTCATTACTAACAACGAGTTTCTAGGACCCTAAACCAAGTTTCATGCAACATGAATGCTTATAAGTGTCTCAATGAGCTTTGTACAAGTTTGACGAACTTATGAAACATCTAACGACGCATTTTTAGGACTCTAAACCAAGTTTCATGCAACATGAGTACTTATAAGTGTCCCAATGAGCTTTGTAAAAGTTTGACAAACTTATGAAACATCTAACAACGCGTTTCTAGGACTCTAAAACAAGTTTCATGCAACATGAGTGCTTATAAGTGTCTCAATGAGCTTTGTACAAGTTTGACGAACTTATGAAATATCTAACAACGCGTTTCTAGGACTCGAAACCAAGTTTCATGCAACATTAGTGCTTATAAGTGTCTCAATGAGCTTTGTTCAAGTTTGACGAACTTATGAAATATCTAACAACGCGTTTCTAGGACTCTAAACAAAGTTTCATGCAACATGAGTGCTTATAAGTGTCTCAATGAGCTTTGTACAAGTTTGACGAACTTATGAAACATCTAACAACGCGTTTTTAGGACTCGAAACCAAGTTTCATGCAACATGAGTGCTTATAAGTGTCTCAATGAGCTTTGTACAAGTTTGACGAACTTAGGAAACATCTAACAACTCGTTTCTAGGACTCTAAACCAAGTTTCATGCAACATGAGTGCTTATAAGTTTCTCAATGAACTTTGTACAAGTTTCACAAACTTATGAAACATCTAACAATGCGTTTCTAGAATTCTAAACCAAGTTTCATGCAACATGAGTGCTGATAAATGTCTCAATGAGCTTTGTACAAGTTTGACGAACTTATGAAACATCTAAAAACGCGTTTTCTAGGACTCTAAACCAAGTTTGATGCAACATGAGTGCTTATAAGTGTCTCAATGAGCTTTGTACAAGTTTGAAGAACTCATGAAACATATAACAACGCGTTTCTAGGACTCTAAACCAAGTTTCATGCAACATGAGTGCCGATAAGTGTCTCAATGAGCTTTGTACAAGTTTGACGAACTTATGAAATATCTAACAACGCGTTTCTATGACTCTAAACAAAGTTTCATGCAACATTAGTGCTTATAAGTTTCTCAACGAGCTTAGTACAAGTTTTACGAACTTATTAAACATCTTACATCCCGTTTCTTGGACTTTAAACCAAGTTTCATGCAACATGAGTGCTTATAAGTGTCTCAATGGTCTTTGTACAAGTTTAACGAACTTATGAAACATCTAACAACGCGTTTCTAGGACTCAAAACCAAGTTTCATGCAACATGAGTGCTTAAAATTGTCTCAATGAGCTTTGTACAAGTTTCCCGAACTTATGAAACATCTAACAACGCGTTTTTAGGACTCGAAACCAAGTTTCATGCAACATGAGTGCTTATAAATGACTCAATGAGCTTTGTACAAATTTGACGAACTTATGAAACATCTAACAACGCGTTTCTAGGACTCTAAACAATGTTTCATGCAACATGAGTGCTTATAAGTGCCTCAATGAGCTTTGTACAAGTTTGACAAACTTATGAAACATCTAACGACGCGGTTTCCAGGACTCTAAACCAAGTTTCATGCAACATGAGTGCTTATAAGTGTCTCAATGAGCTTTGTACAATTTGACGAATATATGAAACATCTAACAACGCATTTCTAGGACTCTAAACCAAGTTTCATGCAACATGAGTGATTATAAGTGTCTCAATGAGTTTTGTACAAGTTTGACGAACTTATGAAACATTTAACAACGAGTTTCTAGGACTCTAAACCATGTTTCATGCAACATGAGTGCTTATAAGTGTCTCAATGAGCTTTGTACAACTTTGACGAACTTATGAAACATCTAACAACGAGTTTCTAGGACTCTAAACCAAGTTTCATGAAACATGAGTGCTTATAAGTGTCTTAATGAGCTTTGTATAAGTTTGACGAACTTAGGAAACATCTAACAACGCGTTTCTAGGACCCTAAACCAAGTTTCATGCAGCATGAGTGCTTATAATTGTCACAATGAGCTTTGTACAAGTTTCGCGAACTTATGAAACATCTAACAACGCGTTTCTATGGCTCTAAATCAAGTATCATGCAACATGAATGCTTATAAGTGTCTCAATGAGCTTTGTACAAGTTTCACGAACTTATGAAATATCTAACAACAAGGTTGCTAAGACTCTAAACCAAGTTTCGTTCAACATGAGTGATTATAATTGTCTCAATGAGCTTTGTACAAGTTTGACGAACTTATGAAACATCTAACAACGCGTTTCTAAGACTATAAACCAAGTTTCATGCAACATGAGTGCTTATAACTGTATCAATGAGCTTTGTACAAGTTTGACGAACTTATGAAACATCTAACAACGCGTTTCTAGAACTCTAAACCAAGTTTCATGCAACATGAGTGCTTATAAGTGTCTCAATGAGTTTTGTACTAGTTTGACGAACTTATGAAATATCTAACAACGTGGTTGTTAGGACTCTAAACAAAGTTTCATGCAACATGAGTAGTTATAAGTGTCTCAATGAGCTTTGTACAAGTTCGACGAACTTATGAAACATCTAAGAACGCGTTTCTAGGACTGTAAACCAAGTTTCATGCAACATGAGTGCTTATAAGTGTCTCAATGAGCTTTGTTCAAGTTTGACAAACTTATGAAACATCTAAAAACACGTTTCTAGGACTTTGAACAAGGTTTCATGCAACATGAGTGCTTATAAGTTTCTCAATGAGCTTTGTACTAGTTTAACGAATTTATGAAACATCTAACAACGTGGGTTCTAGGACTCTAAACCAAGTTTCATGCGACATGAGTGATTATAAGTGTCTCAATGAGCTTTGTACAAGTTTGACAAACTTATGAGACATCTAACAACGCGTTTCTAGGACTCTAAACCAAGTTTTATACAACATGAGTGCTTATAATTGTCTCAATGAGCTTTGTACAAGTTTCCCGAACTTATGAAACATCTAACAACGCGTGTCTAGGACTCGAAACAAAGTTTCATGCAACATGAGTGCTTATAAATGACTCAATGAGCTTTGTACAAATTTGACGAACTTATGAAACATCTAACAACGCGTTTCTAGGACTCTAAACAATGTTTCAAGCAACATGAGTGCTTATAAGTGTCTCAATGAGATTTGTACAAGTTTGACGAACTTATGAAACATCTAACGACGCGGTTTCCAGGACTCTAAACCAAGTTTCATGCAACATGAGTGCTTATAAGTGTCTCAATGAGCTTTGTACAATTTGACGAACTTATGATACATCTAACAACGCGTTTCTAGGACTCTAAACCAAGTTTCATGCAACATGAATGCTTATAAGTGTCTCAATGAGCTTTGTACAAGTTTGACGAATTTATGAAACATTTAACGACACGTTTATAGGACTCTAAACCAAGTTTCATGCAACATGAGTGCTTAAAAGTGTCTCAATGAGATTTGTACAAGTTTGGCAAATTTATGAAACATCTAAGAACACGTTTCTAGGACTCTAAACCAAGTTTCATGCAACATGAGTGCTTATAAGTGTTTCAATGAGCTTTGTACAAGTTTGACGAACTTATAAAACATCTAACAACGCGTTTCTAGGACTCTAAACCAAGGTTCATGCAACATGAGTACTTATAAGTGTCTCAATGAGCTTTGTACAAGTTTGACAAACTTATTAAACATCTAACAATGCGTTTCTAGAACTCTAAACCAAGTTTCATGCAACATGAGTGCTTATAAGTGTCTCAATGAGCTTTGTACAAGTTTGACGAACTTATGAAACATCTAACAACGAGTTTCTAGGAATCTAAACCAAGTTTCATGCAACATGAGTGCTTATAAGTGTCTTAATGAGCTTTGTATAAGTTTGACGAACTTAGGAAACATCCAACAACGCGTTTCTAGGACCCTAAACCAAGTTTCATGCAACATGAGTGCTTATAATTGTCACAATGAGCTTTGTACAAGTTTCGCGAACTTATGAAACATCTAACAACGCGTTTCTATGGCTCTAAATCAAGTTTCATGCAACATGAATGCTTATAAGTGTCTCAATGAGCTTTGTACAAGTTTCACAAACTTATGAAATATCTAACAACAAGGTTTCTAAGACTCTAAACCAAGTTTCGTGCAACATGAGTGATTATAATTGTCTCAATGAGCTTTGTACAAGTTTGATGAACTTATGAAACATCTAACAACGCGTTTCTAAGACTATAAACCAAGTTTCATGCAACATGAGTGCTTATAAGTGTCTCAACGAGCTTTGTACAAGTTTGACGAACTTATGAAACATCTAACAACGCGTTTCTAGAACTCTAAACCAAGTTTCATGCAACATGAGTGCTTATAAGTGTCTCAATGAGCTTTGTACAAGTTTGACGAACTTATGAAACATCTAACAACGCGTTTCTAGAACTCTAAACCAAGTTTCATGCAACATGAGTGCTTATAAGTGTCTCAATGTGCTTTGTACTAGTTTGACGAACTTATGAAATATCTAACAACGTGGTTGTTAGGACTCTAAACAAAGTTTCATGCAACATGAGTGGTTATAAAGTGTCTCAATGAGCTTTGTACAAGTTCGACAAACTTATGAAACATCTAAGAACGCGTTGCTAGGACTGTAAACCAAGTTTCATGCAACATGAGTGCTTATAAGTGTCACAATGAGCTTTGTTCAAGTTTGACAAACTTATGAAACATCTAAAAACGCGTTTCTAGGACTTTGAACAAGGTTTCATGCAACATGAGTGCTTAAAAGTGTCTCAATGAGCTTTGTACAAGTTTGGCGAATTTAGGAAACATCTAACAACGCGTTTCTAGGACTCTAAACCAAATTTCATGCAACATGAGTGCTTATAAGTGTTTCAATGAGCTTTGTACAAGTTTGACGAACTAATAAAACATCTAACAACGCGTTTCTAGGACTCTAAACCAAGTTTCATACAACATGAGTACTTATAAGTGTCTCAATGAGCTTTGTACAAGTTTGACAAACTTATGAAACATCTAACAACGCGTTTCTAGGACTCTAAACCAAGTTTCATGCAACATGAGTGCTTATAAGTGTATCAATCATCTTTCTACAAGTTTCACGAACTTATGAAATATTTGACAACAAGGTTACTAGGACTCTAATCCAAGTTTAATGCAACATGAGTGCTTATAAGTGTCTCAATGAGCTTTTTACAAGTTTGGCGAACTTATGAAATATCTAACAACGCGTTTCTAGGACTCTAAACCAAGTTTCATGCAACATGATTTCATATAAGTGTCTCAATGAGCTTTGTACAAGTTTAACGAACTTATGAAACATCTAACGACGAGGTTTCAAGGACTCTAAACCAAGTTTCATGCTACATGAATGCTTATAAGTGTCTCAATGAGCTTTGTACAAGTTTGAAGAATTTATGAAACATCTAACGACACGTTTATAGGACTCTAAACCAAGTTTCATGCAACATGAGTGCTTAAAAGTGTCTCAATGAGCTTTGTCCATGTTTGGCGAATTTATGAAACATCTAACAACGCGTTTCTAAGACTCTAAACCAAGTTTCATGCAACATGAGTGCTTATAAGTGTTTCAATGAGCTTTGTACAAGTTTGACGAACTTATAAAACATCTAACAACGCGTTTCTAGGACTCTAAACCAAGTTTCATGCAACATGAGTGCTTATAAGTGTATCAATGAGCAAGTTTCACGAACTTATGAAATATCTCACAACAAGGTTACTAGGACTCTAATCCAAGTTTAATGCAACATGAGTGCTTATAAGTGTCTCAATGAGCTTTTTACAAGTTTGGCGAACTTATGAAACAACGCGTTTCTAGGACTCTAAACCAAGTTTCATGCAACATGATTTCTTATAAGTGTCTCAATGAGCTTTGTACAAGTTTGACGAACTTATGAAACATCTAACGACGAGGTTTCAAGGACTCTAAACCAAGTTTCATGCTACATGAGTGCTTATAAGTGTCTCAATGAGCTTTGTACAAGTTTGACAAACTTATGAAACATCTAACAACGCGTTTCTAGGACTCTAAACCAAGTTTCATGCAACATGAGTGCTTATAAGTGTATCAATGAGCTTTATACAAGTTTCACGAACTTATGAAATATCTGACAACAAGGTTACTAGGACTCTAATCCAAGTTTAATGCAACATGAGTGCTTATAAGTGTCTCAATGAGCTTTTTACAATTTTGGCGAACTTATGAAATATCTAACAACGCGTTTCTAGGACTCTAAACCAAGTTTCATGCGACATGATTTCTTATAAGTGACTCAATGAGCTTTGTACAAGTTTGACGAACTTATGAAACATCTAACGACGAGGTTTCAAGGACTCTAAACCAAGTTTCATGCTACATGAGTGTTTATAAGTGTCTCAATGAGCTTTGTACAATGTGACGAACTTATGATACATCTAACAACGAGTTTCTAGGACTCTAAACCAAGTTTCATGCAACATGAATGCTTAAAAGTGTCTCAATGAGCTTTGTACAAGTTTGACGAACTTATGAAACATCTAACGACGCGTTTATTGGACTCTAAACCAAGTTTCATGCAACATGAGTGCTTATAAGTGTCTTAATGAGCTTTGTACAAGTTTGACGAACTTATGAAACATCTAACAACGCGTTTCTAGGACTCTAAACCAAGTTTCATGCAACATGAGTGCTTATAAGTGTCTCAATGAGCTTTGTACAAGTTTGACGAACTTATGAAACATCTAACAACGCGTTTCTAAGACTCGAAACCAAGTTTCGTGCAACACGAGTCCTTTTAAGTGTCACAATGAGCTTTGTACAGGTTTGACGAACTTACGAAACATCTAACAACGCGTTTCTAGGAATCTAAACCAAGTTTCATGCAACATGAGTGCTTATAAGTGTCTCAATGAGCTTTGTACAAGTTTGACGAACTTATGAAACATCTAACAACGCGTTTCTAGGACTGTAAACCTAGTTTCATGCAACATGAGTGCTTATAAGTGTCTCAACGAGCTTTGTACAAGTTTGACAAACTTATGAAACATCTAACAACGCGTTTCTAGGACTCTGAACAAGGTTTCATGCAACATGAGTGCTTATAAGTGTATCAATGAGCTTTGGACTAGTTTCACAAATTTATGAAACATCTAACAACGGGGTTTCTAGGACTCTAAACCAAGTTCTCATGAAACTTGAGTGATTATAGGTGTCTCAATGAACTTTGTACAAATTTGACGAACTTATGAGACATCTAACAACGCGTTTCTAGGACTCTAAACCAAGTTTCATGCAACATGAGTGCTTATAAATGTCTAAATGAGCTTTGTACAAGTTTCCCGAACTTATGAAACATCTAAAAACGCGTTTCTAGGACATGAAACCAAGTTTCATGCAACATGAGTGCTTATAAATGACTCAATGAGCTTCGTACAAATTTGACGAATTTATGAAACATCTAACAACGCGTTTCTAGGACTCTAAACAATGTTTCATGCAACATGAGTGCTTATAAGTGTCTCAATGAGCTTTGTACAAGTTTGACAAACTTATGAAACATCTAACGACGTGGTTTCCAGGACTCTAAACCAAGTTTCATGCAACATGAGTACTTATAAGTGTCTCAATGAGCTTTGTACAAGTTTGAAAAACTTATGAAACATCTAACAACACGTTTCTAGGACTCTAAAGTAAGTTTCATGCAACATGAGTGCTTATAAGTGTCTCAATGAACTTTGTACAAGTTTGACGAACTTAGGAAACATCTAACAACGCGTTTCTAGGACTCTAAACCAATTTTCATGCAACATGAGTGCTTATAAGTTTCTATGAGCTTTGTACAAGTTTCACAAACTTATGAAACATCTAACAACGCGTTTCTAGGATTCTAAACCAAGTTTCATGCAACATGAGTGCTTATAAGTGTCTCAATTAGGTTTGTACAAGTTTGACGAACTTATGAAACATCTAACAACGCGTTTTCTAGTTTCATGCAACATGAGTGCTTATAAGTGTCTCAATGAACTTTGTACAAGTTTGAAGAACTTATGAAACATCTAACAACGTGTTTCTAAGACTCTAAACCAAGTTTCATGCAACATGAGGGCCGATAAGTGTCTCAATGATCTTTATACAAGTTTGAAGAACTTATGAAACATCTAACAACGCGTTTTGTAGGATTCTAAACCAAGTTTCATGCAACATGAGTGCTTATAAGTGTCTCAATGAGCTTTGTACAAGTTTAACGCACTTATGAAACATTTAACAAAGCGTTTCTAGGACTCTAAACCAAGTTTCATGCAACATTAGTGCTTATAAGTTTCTCAATGAGATTAGTACAAGTTTTACGAACTTATGAAAAATCTAACAACGCGTTTCTCGGAATCAAAACCAAGTTTCATGCAACATGAGTGCTTATAAGTGTCTTAATGAGATTTGTATAAGTTTGACGAACTTAGGAAACATCTAACAACATGTTTCTAAGACTATAAACCAAGTTTCATGCAACATGAGTGCTTATAAGTGTCTCAACGAGCTTTGTACAAGTTTGACGAACTTATGAAACATCTAACAACGCGTTTCTAGAACTCTAAACCAAGTTTCATGCAACATGAGTGCTTATAAGTGTCTCAATGAGCTTTGTACAAGTTTGACGAACTTATGAAACATCTAACAACGCGTTTCTAGAACTCTAAACCAAGTTTCATGCAACATGAGTGCTTATAAGTGTCTCAATGTGCTTTGTACTAGTTTGACGAACTTATGAAATATCTAACAACGTGGTTGTTAGGACTCTAAACAAAGTTTCATGCAACATGTGGGCCGATAAATGTCTCAATGAGCTTTATACAAGTTTGAAGAACTTATGAAACATCTAACAACGCGTTTTCTAGGATTCTAAACCAAGTTTCATGCAACATGAGTGCTTATAAGTGTCTTAATGAGATTTGTACAAGTTTGACGAACTTATGAAACATCTAACAACGCGTTTCTAAGACTATAAACCAAGTTTCATGCAACATGAGTGCTTATAAGTGTCTCAACGAGCTTTGTACAAGTTTGACGAACTTATGAAACATCTAACAACGCGTTTCTAGAACTCTAAACCAAGTTTCATGCAACATGAGTGCTTATAAGTGTCTCAATGAGCTTTGTACAAGTTTGACGAACTTATGAAACATCTAACAACGCGTTTCTAGAACTCTAAACCAAGTTTCATGCAACATGAGTGCTTATAAGTTTCTCAATGAGCTTTGTACAAGTTTCACAAACTTGTGAAACATCTAACATTATGTTTCTAGTACTCTAAACCAAGTTTCATGCAAAATGAGTGCTTATGAATGTCACAATAAGCTTTGTACAAGTTTCACGACCTTATGAAACATCTAACAACGCGTTTCTAGGGCTCTAAACCAAGTTTTATGCAACATGAATGCTTATAAGTGTGTCAATGAGCTTTGTACAAGTTTCACGAACTTATGAAATATCTAACAACAAGGTTGCTAAGACTCTAAACCAAGTTTAGTGCAACATGAGTAATTATAACTGTCTCAATGAGCTTTGTACAAGTTTGACGAACTTATGAAACATTTAACAACACGTTTCTAAGACTATAAACAAAGTTTCATGCAACATGAGTGCTTATAAGTGTCTCAATGAGCTTTGTACAAGTTTCAGGAACTTATGAAACATCTAACAACGCGTTTCTAGAACTCTAAACCAAGTTTCATGCAACATGAGTGCTTATAATTGTCTCAATGAGCTTTGTACTTCTTTGACGAACTTATGAAATATCTAACAACGTGGTTGTTAGGACTCTAAACAAAGTTTCATGCAACATGAGTGCTTATAAGTGTCTCAATGAGCTTTGTACAAGTTTGACGAACTTATGAAAAATCTAACAACGCGTTTCTAGGACTGTAAACCAAGTTTCATGCCACATGAGTGCTTATAAGTTTCTAAATGAGCTTTGTACAAGTTTCACAAACTTATGAAACATCTAACAACGCGTTTCTAGGAATTTGAACAAGGTTTCATGCAACATGAGTGCTTATAAGTGTCTCAATGAGCTTTGTACTAGTTTCATGAATTTATGAAACATCTAACAACGTGGTTTCGAGGACTCTAAACCAAGTTTCATGCAACATGAGTGATTATAAGTGTCTCAATGAGCTTTTTAAAGGTTTGACGAACTTATGAGACATCTAACAACGCGTTTCTAGGACTCTAAACCAAGTTTCATGCAACATGAGTGCTTATAATTTTCTCAATGAGCTTTTTACAAGTTTCCCGAACTTATGAAACATCTAACAACGTGTTTCTAGGACTCGAAACCAAGTTTCATAAAACATGAGTGCTTATAAATGATTCAATGAGCTTTGTACAATTTTGACGAACTTATGAAACATCTAACAACGCGTTTCTAGGACTCTAAACAATGTTTCATAAAACATGAGTGCTTATAAGTGCCTCAATGAGCTTTGTACAAGTTTCACGAACTAATGAAATATCTAACAACGCAATTCTAGGACTTTAAACCAAGTTTCATTCAACATTAGTGCTTATAAGTGTCTCAATGAGTTTTGTACAAGTTTGAGGAACTTATGAAACATTTAACTTTGCATTTCTAGGACTCTAAACCAAGTTTCATGCAACATGAGTGTTTATAAATGTCTCAATGAGCTTTGTACAAGTTTGACGAACTTATGAAACATCTAACATCGCGTTTCTAGGACTCTAAACAAAATTTCATGCAACATGGGTGCTTATAAGTGTCTCAATGAGCTTTGTACAAGTTTGACGAACTTATGAAACATCTAACAACGCGTTTCTAAGACTCTAAACCAAGTTTCATACAACATGAGTTCTTATAAGTGTCTCAATGAGATTTGTACAAGTTTGACGAACTTATGAAACATTTAACAACACGCTTCTGGGACTCTAAACCAAGTTTCATGCAACATGAGTGCTTATAAGTGTCTCAATAAACTTTGTACAAGTTCGACGAACTTATAAAACATATAACAACGCGTTTCTAGGACTCTTAACCAAGTTTCATGCAACATGAGTACTTATAAGTGTCTCAATGAGCTTTGTACAAGTTTTACAAACTTATGGAACATATAACAAAGCGTATCTAAGACTCTAAACCAAGTTGAATGCAACATGAGTGATTATAAGTGTCTCAATAAGCTTTGTACAAGTTTGACGAACTTATGAAACATCTAACGACACGTTTCTAGGACTCTAAACCAACTTTCATGCAACATGAGTGCTTATAAATAACTCAATGAACTTTGTACAAGTTTGACAAACCTATGAAACATCTAACAACGCATTTCTGGGACTCTAAACCAAGTTTCATGCAACATGTGTGATTATAAGTTTTTCAATAAGCTTTGTAAAAGTTTGACGAACTTATGAAACATCTAACGACGCGGTTTCCAGGACTCTAAACCAAGTTTCATGCTACATGAGTGCTTATAAGTGTCTCAATGAGCTTTGTACAATTTGACGAACTTATGATACATCTAACAACGAGTTTCTAGGACTGTAAACCAAGTTTCATGCAACATGAATGCTTATTAGTATCTCGATGAGCTTTGTAAAAGTTTGACGAACTTATGAAACATCTAACGACGCGTTTATAGGACTCTAAACCAAGTTTCATGCAACATGAGTGCTTATAAGTGTCTCAATGAGCTTTGTACAAGTTTGACGAACTGATGAAACATCTAACAACGCGTTTTCTAGGACTCTAAACCAAGTTTAATGCAACATGAGTGCTTATAATTGTCTCAATGAGCTTTGTACAAGTTTCCCGAACTTATGAAACATCTAACAACGCGTTTCTAGGACTCTAAACAATGATTCATGCAACATGAGTGCTTATTAGTTTCTCAATGAGCTTTGTACAAGTTTGAAGAACTTATGAAACATCTAACGACGCGGTTTCCAGGACTCTAAACCAAGTTTCATGCAGCATGAGTACTTATAAGTGTCTCAATGAGCTTTGTACAAGTTTGACAAACTTATGAAACATCTAACAACAAGCGTTTCTAGGACTCTAAACAAAGTTTCATGCACCATGAGTGCTTATAAGTGTCTCAATGAGCTTTATACAAGTTTCACGAACTTATGAAATATCTGACAACAAGGTTACTAGGACTCTAAACCAAATTTCATGCAACATGAGTGCTTATAAGTGTCTCAATGAGCTTTGTACAAGTTTGACGAACTTATGAAATATCTAACAACGCGTTTCTAGGACTCTAAACCAAGTTTCATCCAACATTAGGGCTTATAAGTGTCTCAATGAACTTTGTAAAAGTTTGACGAAGTTATGAAACATCTAAAAACGCGTTTATAGGACTCTAAACAAAGTTTCATGCAACATGAGTGCTTATAAGTGTCTCAATGAGCTTTGTACAAGTTTCACGAACTTATGAAACATCTAACAACGCGTTTCTAGGACTCGAAACCAAGTTTCATGCAACATGAGTGCTTATAAGTGACTCAATGAGCTTTGTACAAGTTGGACGAACTTAGGAAACATCTAACAACGCGTTTCTAGGACTCTAACCAAGTTTCATGCAACATGAGTGCTTATAAGTTTCTCAATGAGCTTTGTACAAGTTTCATAAACTTATGAAACATCTAACAACGCGTTTCTAGGATTCTAAACCAAGTTTCATGCAACATGAGTGCTTATAAGTGTCTCAATGAGCTTTGTACAGGTTTGACGAACTTATGAAACATCTAACAACACGTTTTCTAGGACTCTAAACCAAGTTTCATGCAACATGAGTGCTTATAAGTGTCTCAATGAGCGTTGTACAAGTTTGAAGAACTTAAGAAACATCTAACAACGCGTTTATAAGACTCTAAACCAAGTTTCATGCAACATGAGTGTCGATAAGTGTCTCAATTAGCTTTGTACAAGTTTGACGAACTTATGAAACATCTAACAACGCGTTTTCTAGGATTCTAATCCAAGTTTCATGCAACATGAGTGCTTATAAATGTCTCAATGAGCTTTGTACAAGTTTGACGAAATTATGAAACATATAACGACGCGGTGTCCAGGTCTCTAAACCAAGTTTCATGCAACATGAGTACTTATAAGTGTCTCAATGAACTTTGTACAAGTTTTACAAACTTATGAAACATCTAACAACGCGTTTCTAGGACTCTAAACCAAGTTTCATGCAACATGAGTGCTTATATGTGTCTCAATGAGCTTTATACAAGTTTCACGAACTTATGAAATATCTGACAACAAGGTTACTAGGACTCTAAACCAAGTTCCATGCAACATGAGTGCTTATAAGTGTCTCAATGAGCTTTGTACAAGTTTGACAAACTTATGAAATATCTAACAACGCGTTTCTAGGACTCTAAACCAAGTTTCATGCAAGATTAGTGCTTATAAGTGTCTCAATGAGCTTTGTTCAAGTTTGACGAACTTATAAAACATCTAACAACGCGTTTATAGGACTCTAAACCAAGTTTTATGCAACATGAGTGCTTATAAGTGTCTCAATGAGCTTTGTACAAGTTTGACGAACTTATGAAACCTCTAACAACGCGTTTCAAGGACTCGAAACCAAGTTTAATGCAACATGAATGCTTATAAGTGTCTCAATGAGCTTTGTACAAGTTTTACGAACTTAGGAAACATCTAACAACGCGTTTCTAGGACTCTAAACCAAGTTTCATGCAACATGAGTGCTTATAAGTTTCTCAATGAGCTTTGTACAAGTTTCATAAACTTATGAAACATCTAACAACGCGTTTCTAGGATTCTAAACCAAGTTTCATGCAACATGAGTGCTTATAAGTGTCTCAATGAGCTTTGTACAAGTTTGTCGAACTTATGAAACATCTAACAACGCGTTTTCTAGGACTCTAAACCAAGTTTCATGCAACATGAGTGTCTTATAAGTGTCTCAATGAAATTTGTACAAGTTTGAAGAACTTATGAAACATCTAACAACGCGTTTCTAAGACTCTAAACCAAGTTTCATGCAACATGAGTGCTCGAAAAGTGTCTCAATGAGCTTTGTACAAGTTTGACGAACTTATGAAACATCTAACAACGCGTTTCTAGGACTCGAAACCAAGTTTCATGCAACATGAGTGCTTATAAGTGTCACAATGAGCTTTGTACAAGTTTGACGAACTTAGGAAACATCTAACAACGCCTTTTTAGTACTCTAAACCAAGTTTCATGCAACATGAGTGCTTATTAGTTTCTCAATGAGCTTTGTACAAGTTTCATAAACTTATGAAACATCTAACAACGCGTTTACTAGGACTCTAAACCAAGTTTCATGCAACATGAGTGCTTATAAGTGTCTCAATGAGCTTTGTACAAGTTTGACGAACTTATGAAATATCTAACAACACGTTTCTAGGACACTAAACCAAGTTTCATGCAACATTAGTGCTTATAAGTGTCTCAATGAGATTTGTACAAGTTTTACGAAGTTATGAAACATCTAACAACGCGTTTATAAGACTCTAAACAAAGTTTAATGCAACATGAGTGCTTATAAGTGTCTCAATGAGCTTTGTACATGTTTCACGAATTTATGAAACATCTAACAACGCGTTTCTAGGAATCAAAACCAAGTTTCATGCAACATGAGTGGTTATAAGTGTATCAATGAGCTTTGTACAAGTTTGACGAACTTAGGAAACATCTAACAACGCGTTTCTAGGACTCTAAACCAAGTTTCATGCAACATGAGTGCTTATAAGTTTCTCAATGAGCTTTGTACAAGTTTGAAGAACTTAAGAAACATCTAACAACGCGTTTTCTAGGACTCTAAATCAAGTTTCATGCAACATGAGTGCTTATAAGTGTCTCAATGAGCGTTGTACAAGTTTGAAGAACTTATGAAACATCTAACAACTCGTTTCTAAGACTCTAAACCAAGTTTCATGCAACATAAGTGCCGATAAGTGTCTCAATGAGCTTTGTACAAGTTTGACGAACTTATGAAACATCTAACAACGCGTTTTCTAGGATTCTAATCCAAGTTTCATGCAACATGAGTGCTTATAAGTGTCTCAATGAGCTTTGTACAAGTTTGACGAACTTGTGAAACATCTAACGACGCGGTGTCCATGTCTCTAAACCAAGTTTCATGCAACATGAGTACTTATAAGTGTCTCAATGAACTTTGTACAAGTTTGACAAACTTATGAAACATCTAACAACGCGTTTCTAGGACTCTAAACCAAGTTTCGTGCAACATGAGTGCTTATTAGTTTCTCAATGAGCTTTGTACAAGTTTCATAAACTTATGAAACATCTAACAACGCGTTTACTAGGACTCGAAACCAAGTTTCATGCAACATGAGTGCTTATAAGTGTCTCAATGAGCTTTGTACAAGTTTGACGAATTTATGAAACATCTAACAACGCGTTTCTAGGACTCTAAACCAAGTTTCATGCAACATTAGTGCTTATAAGTTTCTCAATGAGCTTAGTACAAGTTTTACGAACTTATGAAACATCTAACAACCCGTTTATAGGACTTTAAACCAAGTTTCATGCAACATGAGTGCTTATAAGTTTCTCAATGAGCTTTGTACAAGTTTGACGAACTTATGAAACATCTAACAACGCGTTTCTAGGACTCAAAACCAAGTTTCATGCAACATGAGTGCTTATAAGTGTCTTAATGAGCTTTGTATAAGTTTGACGAACTTAGGAAACATCTAACAACGCGTTTCTAGGACCCTAAACCAAGTTTCATGCAACATGAGTGCTTATAAGTTTCTCAATGAGCTTTGTACAAGTTTGACGAATTTATGAAACATCTAACAATGCGTTTCTAGGACTTAAAACCAAGTTTCATGCAACATGAGTGCTTATAAGTTTCTCAATGATCTTTGTAAAAGTTTCAAAAACATATGAAACATCTAACAACACGTTTCTAGGACATAAAACCAAGTTTCATGCAACATGAATTCTTATGAATGTCACAATGAACTTTGTACAAGTTTCACGAACTTATGAAACATCTAACAACGCGTTTCTAGGGATCTAAACCAAGTTTCATGCAACATGAATGCTTATAAGTGTCTCAATGAGCTTTGTACAAGTTTCACGAACTTATGAAATATCTAACAACAAGGTTGCTAAGACTCTAAACCAAGTTTCGTGCAACATGAGTGATTATAACTGTCTCAATGAGCTTTGTACAAGTTTGACGAACTTATGAAACATCTAACAACGCGTTTCTAAGACTGTAAACCAAGTTTCATGCAACATGAGTGTTTATAAGTGTCTCAATGAGCTTTGTACAAGTTTTACGAACTTATGAATTATCTAACAACGCGTTTATAGGACTCTAAACTAAATTTCATGCAACAAGAGTGCTTATAAGTGTCTCAATGAGCTTTGTACAAGTTTTACGAACTTATGAAACATCTAACAACGCGTTTCTAGAACTCTTAACCAAGTTTCATGCAACATGAGTGCTTATAAGTTTCTCAATGAGCTTTGTACTAGTTTGACGAACTAATAAAATATCTAACAACGTGGTTGTTAGGACTCTAAACAACGTTTCATGCAACATGAGTGCTTAAAAGTGTCTCAATGAGCTTTGTACAAGTTTGACGAACTTATGTAACATCTAACAACGTGTTTCTAGGACTGTAAACCAAGTTTCATGCAACATGAGTGCTTATAAGTGTCTCAATGAGCTTTGTACAAGTTTCTCGAACTTATGAAACATCTAACAACGCGTTTCTAGGACTCTAAACAATGATTCATGCAACATGAGTGCTTATTAGTTTATCAATGAGCTTTGTACAAGTTTGAAGAACTTATGAAACATCTAACGACGCGGTTTCCAGGACTCTAAACCAAGTTTCATGCAGCATGAGTACTTATAAGTGTCTCAATGAGCTTTGTACAAGTTTGACAAACTTATGAAACATCTAACAACGCGTTTCTAGGACTCTAAACAAAGTTTCATGCACCATGAGTGCTTATAAGTGTCTCAATGAGCTTTATACAAGTTTCACGAACTTATGAAATATCTGACAACAAGGTTACTAGGACTCTAAACCAAATTTCATGCAACATGAGTGCTTATAAGTGTCTCAATGAGCTTTGTACAAGTTTGACGAACTTATGAAATATCTAACAACGCGTTTCTAGGACTCTAAACCAAGTTTCATCCAACATTAGGGCTTATAAGTGTCTCAATGAACTTTGTAAAAGTTTGACGAAGTTATGAAACATCTAAAAACGCGTTTATAGGACTCTAAACAAAGTTTCATGCAACATGAGTGCTTATAAGTGTCTCAATGAGCTTTGTACAAGTTTCACGAACTTATGAAACATCTAACAACGCGTTTCTAGGACTCGAAACCAAGTTTCATGCAACATGAGTGCTTATAAGTGACTCAATGAGCTTTGTACAAGTTGGACGAACTTAGGAAACATCTAACAACGCGTTTCTAGGACTCTAACCAAGTTTCATGCAACATGAGTGCTTATAAGTTTCTCAATGAGCTTTGTACAAGTTTCATAAACTTATGAAACATCTAACAACGCGTTTCTAGGATTCTAAACCAAGTTTCATGCAACATGAGTGCTTATAAGTGTCTCAATGAGCTTTGTACAGGTTTGACGAACTTATGAAACATCTAACAACGCGTTTTCTAGGACTCTAAACCAAGTTTCATGCAACATGAGTGCTTATAAGTGTCTCAATGAGCGTTGTACAAGTTTGAAGAACTTAAGAAACATCTAACAACGCGTTTATAAGACTCTAAACCAAGTTTCATGCAACATGAGTGTCGATAAGTGTCTCAATGAGCTTTGTACAAGTTTGAAGAACTTATGAAACATCTAACAACGCGTTTTCTAGGATTCTAATCCAAGTTTCATGCAACATGAGTGCTTATAAATGTCTCAATGAGCTTTGTACAAGTTTGACGAAATTATGAAACATATAACGACGCGGTGTCCAGGTCTCTAAACCAAGTTTCATGCAACATGAGTACTTATAAGTGTCTCAATGAACTTTGTACAAGTTTTACAAACTTATGAAACATCTAACAACGCGTTTCTAGGACTCTAAACCAAATTTCATGCAACATGAGTGCTTATATGTGTCTCAATGAGCTTTATACAAGTTTCACGAACTTATGAAATATCTGACAACAAGGTTACTAGGACTCTAAACCAAGTTCCATGCAACATGAGTGCTTATAAGTGTCTCAATGAGCTTTGTACAAGTTTGACAAACTTATGAAATATCTAACAACGCGTTTCTAGGACTCTAAACCAAGTTTCATGCAAGATTAGTGCTTATAAGTGTCTCAATGAGCTTTGTTCAAGTTTGACGAACTTATAAAACATCTAACAACGCGTTTATAGGACTCTAAACCAAGTTTTATGCAACATGAGTGCTTATAAGTGTCTCAATGAGCTTTGTACAAGTTTGACGAACTTATGAAACCTCTAACAACGCGTTTCAAGGACTCGAAACCAAGTTTAATGCAACATGAATGCTTATAAGTGTCTCAATGAGCTTTGTACAAGTTTTACGAACTTAGGAAACATCTAACAACGCGTTTCTAGGACTCTAAACCAAGTTTCATGCAACATGAGTGCTTATAAGTTTCTCAATGAGCTTTGTACAAGTTTCATAAACTTATGAAACATCTAACAACGCGTTTCTAGGATTCTAAACCAAGTTTCATGCAACATGAGTGCTTATAAGTGTCTCAATGAGCTTTGTACAAGTTTGTCGAACTTATGAAACATCTAACAATGCGTTTTCTAGGACTCTAAACCAAGTTTCATGCAACATGAGTGCTTATAAGTGTCTCAATGAAATTTGTACAAGTTTGAAGAACTTATGAAACATCTAACAACGCGTTTCTAAGACTCTAATCCAAGTTTCATGCAACATGAGTGTCGAAAAGTGTCTCAATGAGCTTTGTACAAGTTTGACGAACTTATGAAACATCTAACAACGCGTTTCTAGGACTCGAAACCAAGTTTCATGCAACATGAGTGCTTATAAGTGTCACAATGAGCTTTGTACAAGTTTGACGAACTTAGGAAACATCTAACAACGCCTTTCTAGTACTCTAAACCAAGTTTCATGCAACATGAGTGCTTATTAGTTTCTCAATGAGCTTTGTACAAGTTTCATAAACTTATGAAACATCTAACAACGCGTTTACTAGGACTCTAAACCAAGTTTCATGCAACATGAGTGCTTATAAGTGTCTCAATAAGCTTTGTACAAGTTTGACGAACTTATGAAATATCTAACAACACGTTTCTAGGACTCTAAACCAAGTTTCATGCAACATTAGTGCTTATAAGTGTCTCAATGAGATTTGTACAAGTTTTACGAAGTTATGAAACATCTAACAACGCGTTTATAAGACTCTAAACAAAGTTTCATGCAACATGAGTGCTTATAAGTGTCTCAATGAGCTTTGTACATGTTTCACGAATTTATGAAACATCTAACAACGCGTTTCTAGGAATCAAAACCAAGTTTCATGCAACATGAGTGGTTATAAGTGTATCAATGAGCTTTGTACAAGTTTGACGAACTTAGGAAACATCTAACAACGCGTTTCTAGGACTCTAAACCAAGTTTCATGCAACATGAGTGCTTATAAGTTTCTCAATGAGCTTTGTACAAGTTTGAAGAACTTAAGAAACATCTAACAACGCGTTTTCTAGGACTCTAAATCAAGTTTCATGCAACATGAGTGCTTATAAGTGTCTCAATGAGCGTTGTACAAGTTTGAAGAACTTATGAAACATCTAACAACTCGTTTCTAAGACTCTAAACCAAGTTTCATGCAACATAAGTGCCGATAAGTGTCTCAATGAGCTTTGTACAAGTTTGACGAACTTATGAAACATCTAACAACGCGGTTTCCAGGATTCTAATCCAAGTTTCATGCAACATGAGTGCTTATAAGTGTCTCAATGAGCTTTTTACAAGTTTGACGAACTTGTGAAACATCTAACGACGCGGTGTCCATGTCTCTAAACCAAGTTTCATGCAACATGAGTACTTATAAGTGTCTCAATGAACTTTGTACAAGTTTGACAAACTTATGAAACATCTAACAACGCGTTTCTAGGACTCTAAACCAAGTTTCGTGCAACATGAGTGCTTATTAGTTTCTCAATGAGCTTTGTACAAGTTTCATAAACTTATGAAACATCTAACAACGCGTTTACTAGGACTCGAAACCAAGTTTCATGCAACATGAGTGCTTATAAGTGTCTCAATGAGCTTTGTACAAGTTTGACGAAATTATGAAACATCTAACAACGCGTGTTCTAGGACTCTAAACCAAGTTTCATGCAACATTAGTGCTTATAAGTTTCTCAATGAGCTTTGTACAAGTTTTACGAACTTATGAAACATCTAACAACGCGTTTCTAGGATCTAAACCAAGTTTCATGCAACATGAGTGCTTATAAGTGTCTTAATGAGCTTTGTATAAGTTTGACGAACTTATGAAACATCTAACAACGCGTTTCTAGGACTCTAAACCAAGTTTCATGCAACATGAGTGCTTATAAGTTTCTTAATGAGCTTTGTATAAGTTTGACGAATTTATGAAACATCTAACAATGCGTTTCTAGGACCCTAAACCAAGTTTCATGCAACATGAGTGCTTATAAGTTTCTCAATGAGCTTTGTACAAGTTTGACGAATTTATGAAACATCTAACAATGCGTTTCTAGGACTTAAAACCAAGTTTCATGCAACATGAGTGCTTATAAGTTTCTCAATGAGCTTTGTACAAGTTTCACGAACTTATGAAACATCTAACAACACGTTTCTAGGACATTAAACCAAGTTTCATGCAACATGAATGCTTATGAATGTCTCAATGAGCTTTGTACAAGTTTCACGAACTTATGAAATATCTAACAACGCGTTTCTAGGGATCTAAACCAAGTTTCGTGCAACATGAGTGCTTATAAGTGTCTCAATGAGCTTTGTACAAGTTTGACGAACTTATGAAATATCTAACAACGCGTTTGCTAAGACTCTAAACCAAGTTTCGTGCAACATGAGTGTTTATAAGTGTCTCAATGAGCTTTGTACAAGTTTTACGAACTTATGAATTATCTAACAACGCGTTTCTAGGACCGTAAACTAAGTTTCATGCAACATGAGTGTTTATAAGTGTCTCAATGAGCTTTGTACAAGTTTTACGAACTTATGAATTATCTAACAACGCGTTTCTAGGACTCTTAACTAAGTTTCATGCAACATGAGTGCTTATAAGTTTCTCAATGAGCTTTGTACTAGTTTTACGAACTTATGAAATATCTAACAACGTGTTTGTAGGACTCTTAACCAAGTTTCATGCAACATGAGTGCTTATAAGTTTCTCAATGAGCTTTGTACTAGTTTGACGAACTTATGAAATATCTAACAACGTGTTTGTTAGGACTGTAAACAACGTTTCATGCAACATGAGTGCTTAAAAGTGTCTCAATGAGCTTTGTACAAGTTTGACGAACTTATGAAACATCTAACAACGTGTTTCTAGGACTGTAAACCAAGTTTCATGCAACATGAGTGCTTATAAGTGTCTCAATGAGCTTTGTACAAGTTTGACAAACTTATGAAACATCTAACAACGTGTTTCTAGGACTCTAGACCAAGTTTTCATGCAACATGAGTGCTTATAAGTGTCTTAATGAGCTTTGTACTAATTTGACGAATTTATGAGATATCTAACAACGTGGTTTCTAGGACTCTAGACCAAGTTTTATGCAACATGAGTGATTATAAGTGTCTTAATGAGCTTTGTACAAGTTTGACGAACTTATGAGATATCTAACAACACGTTTCTAGGACTCTAAACCAAGTTTCATGCAACATGAGTGCTTATAATTGTCTCAATGAGCTTTGTACAAATTTGACGAACTTATGAAACATCTAACAACGCGTTTCTAGGACTCGAAACCAATGTTTCATGCAACATGAGTGCTTATAAAGTTTCTCAATGAGCTTTGTACAAATTTGACGAACTTATGAAACATCTAACAACGCGTTTCTAGGACTGTAAACAATGTTTCATGCAACATGAGTGCTTATAAGTTTCTCAATGAGCTTTGGACAAGTTTGACGAACTTATGAAACCTCTAACAACGCGTTTCAAGGACTCGAAACCAAGTTTAATGCAACATGAATGCTTATAAGTGTCTCAATGAGCTTTGTACAAGTTTGACGAACTTATGAAACCTCTAACAACGCGTTTCAAGGACTCGAAACCAAGTTTAATGCAACATGAATGCTTATAAGTGTCTCAATGAGCTTTGTACAAGTTTTATAAACTTATGAAACATCTAACAACGCGTTTCTAGGATTCTAAACCAAGTTTCATGCAACATGAGTGCTTATAAGTTTCTCAATGAGCTTTGTACAAGTTTCATCGAACTTATGAAACATCTAACAACGCGTTTCTAGGATTCTAAACCAAGTTTCATGCAACATGAGTGCTTATAAGTGTCTCAATGAGCTTTGTACAAGTTTGTCGAACTTATGAAACATCTAACAACGCGTTTTCTAAGACTCTAATCCAAGTTTCATGCAACATGAGTGTCGAATAAGTGTCTCAATGAGCTTTGTACAAGTTTGACGAACTTATGAAACATCTAACAACGCGTTTCTAGGACTCGAAACCAAGTTTCATGCAACATGAGTGTCTTATAAGTGTCACAATGAGCTTTGTACAAGTTTGACGAACTTAGGAAACATCTAACAACGCCTTTCTAGTACTCTAAACCAAGTTTCATGCAACATGAGTGCTTATTAGTTTCTCAATGAGGTTTGTACAAGTTTCATAAACTTATGAAACATCTAACAACGCGTTTACTAGGACTCTAAACCAAGTTTCATGCAACATGAGTGCTTATAAGTGTCTCAATGAGCTTTGTACAAGTTTGACGAACTTATGAAATATCTAACAACACGTTTCTAGGACTCTAAACCAAGTTTCATGCAACATTAGTGCTTATAAGTGTCTCAATGAGATTTATACAAGTTTTACGAAGTTATGAAACATCTAACAACGCGTTTATAAGACTCTAAACAAAGTTTCATGCAACATGAGTGCTTATAAGTGTCTCAATGAGCTTTGTACATGTTTCACGAATTTATGAAACATCTAACAACGCGTTTCTAGGAATCAAAACCAAGTTTCATGCAACATGAGTGGTTATAAGTGTATCAATGAGCTTTGTACAAGTTTGACGAACTTAGGAAACATCTAACAACGCGTTTCTAGGACTCTAAACCAAGTTTCATGCAACATGAGTGCTTATAAGTTTCTCAATGAGCTTTGTACAAGTTTGAAGAACTTAAGAAACATCTAACAACGCGTTTTCTAGGACTCTAAATCAAGTTTCATGCAACATGAGTGCTTATAAGTGTCTCAATGAGCGTTGTACAAGTTTGAAGAACTTATGAAACATCTAACAACTCGTTTTCTAAGACTCTAAACCAAGTTTCATGCAACATAAGTGCCGATAAGTGTCTCAATGAGCTTTGTACAAGTTTGACGAACTTATGAAACATCTAACAACGCGTTTTCTAGGATTCTAATCCAAGTTTCATGCAACATGAGTGCTTATAAGTGTCTCAATGAGCTTTTTACAAGTTTGACGAACTTGTGAAACATCTAACGACGCGGTGTCCATGATCTCTAAACCAAGTTTCATGCAACATGAGTACTTATAAGTGTCTCAATGAACTTTGTACAAGTTTGACAAACTTATGAAACATCTAACAACGCGTTGTCTAGGACTCTAAACCAAGTTTCGTGCAACATGAGTGCTTATTAGTTTCTCAATGAGCTTTGTACAAGTTTCATAAACTTATGAAACATCTAACAACGCGTTTACTAGGACTCGAAACCAAGTTTCATGCAACATGAGTGCTTATAAGTGTCTCAATGAGCTTTGTACAAGTTTGACGAATTTATGAAACATCTAACAACGCGTTTACTAGGACTCTAAACCAAGTTTCATGCAACATTAGTGCTTATAAGTTTCTCAATGAGCTTAGTACAAGTTTTACGAACTTATGAAACATCTAACAACCCGTTTATAGGACTTTAAACCAAGTTTCATGCAACATGAGTGCTTATAAGTTTCTCAATGAGCTTTGTACAAGTTTGACGAACTTATGAAACATCTAACAACGCGTTTCTAGGACTCAAAACCAAGTTTCATGCAACATGAGTGCTTATAAGTGTCTTAATGAGATTTGTATAAGTTTGACGAACTTAGGAAACATCTAACAACGCGTTTCTAGGACCCTAAACCAAGTTTCATGCAACATGAGTGCTTATAAGTTTCTCAATGAGCTTTGTACAAGTTTGACGAATTTATGAAACATCTAACAATGCGTTTCTAGGACTTAAAACCAAGTTTCATGCAACATGAGTACTTATAAGTTTCTCAATGAGCTTTGTAAAAGTTTCAAAAACTTATGAAACATCTAACAACACGTTTCTAGGACATTAAACCAAGTTTCATGCAACATGAATGCTTATGAATGTCACAATGAACTTTGTACAAGTTTCACGAACTTATGAAACATCTAACAACGCGTTTCTAGGGATCTAAACCAAGTTTCATGCAACATGAATGCTTATGAAGTGTCTCAATGAGCTTTGTACAAGTTTCACGAACTTATGAAATATCTAACAACAAGGTTGCTAAGGACTCTAAACCAAGTTTCGTGCAACATGAGTGATTATAACTGTCTCAATGAGCTTTGTACAAGTTTGACGAACTTATGAAACATCTAACAACGCGTTTCTAAGACTGTAAACCAAGTTTCATGCAACATGAGTGTTTATAAGTGTCTCAATGAGCTTTGTAAAAGTTTTACGAACTTATGAATTATCTAACAACGCGTTTATAGGACTCTAAACTAAGTTTCATGCAACATGAGTGCTTATAAGTGTCTCAATGAGCTTTGTACAAGTTTTACGAACTTATGAAACATCTAACAACGCGTTTCTAGAACTCTTAACCAAGTTTCATGCAACATGAGTGCTTATAAGTTTCTCAATGAGCTTTGTACTAGTTTGACGAACTAATAAAATATCTAACAACGTGGTTGTTAGGACTCTAAACAACGTTTCATGCAACATGAGTGCTTAAAAGTGTCTCAATGAGCTTTGTACAAGTTTGACGAACTTATGAAACATCTAACAACGTGTTTCTAGGACTGTAAACCAAGTTTCATGCAACATGAGTGCTTATAAGTGTCTCAATGAGCTTTGTACAAGTTTGACAAACTTATGAAACATCTAACAACGCGTTTCTAAGACCCTGAACAAGGTTTCATGCAACATGAGTGCTTATAAGTGTCTCAATGAGCTTTGTACTAATTTCACGAATTTATGAAACATCTAACAACGTGGTTTCTAGGACTCTAGACCAAGTTTTATGCAACATGAGTGATTATAAGTGTCTTAATGAGCTTTGTACAAGTTTGACGAACTTATGAGATATCTAACAACACGTTTCTAGGACTCTAAACCAAGTTTCATGCAACATGAGTGCTTATAATTGTCTCAATGAGCTTTGTACAAATTTCCCGAACTTATGAAACATCTAACAACGCGTTTCTAGGACTCGAAACCAAATTTCATGCAACATGAGTGCTTATAAAGGACTCAATGAGCTTTGTACAAATTTGACGAACTTATGAAACATCTAACAACGCGTTTCTAGGACTGTAAACAATGTTTCATGCAACATGAGTGCTTATAAGTTTCTCAATGAGCTTTGGACAAGTTTGACGAACTTATGAAACATCTAACAACGCGTTTCTAGGAGTCTAAACCAAGTTTCATGCAACATGAGTGATTAGAAGTGTCTGAATGAGTTTTGTACAAGTTTCACGAACTTATGAAACATCTAACAACGCGTGTCTAGGACTCTAAACCAAGTTTCATGCAACATGATTGCTTATAAGTGTCTCAATGAGCTTTGTACAAATTTGACGAACTTATGAAACATCTAACAACGCGTTTCTAGGACTCTAAACCAAGTTTCATGCAACATGAGTGATTATAAGTGTTTCAATAAGCTTTGTACAAATTTGACGAACTTATGAAACATCTAACGATGCGTTTCTAGAACTCTAAACCAGGTTTCATGCAACATGAGTGCTTATAAATGTCTCAATGAGCTTTGTACAAGTTTGACGAACTTACGAAACATCTAACAACGCAATTCTAAGACTCTAAACCAAGTTTCATGCAACGTGAGTGATTATAAGTGTCTAAATAAGCTTTGTACAAGTTTGACGAACTTATGAAACATCTAACGACGAGGTTTCCAGGAATCTAAACCAAGTTTCATGCTACATGAGTGCTTATAAGTGTCTCAATGAGCTTTGTACAATTTTACAAACTTATGATACATCTAACAACGAGTTTCTAGGACTCTAAACCAAGTTTCATGCAACATGAATGCTTATAAGTGTCTCAATGAGTTTTGTACAAGTTTGACAAACTTATAAAACATATAACAACGCGTTTCTAGGAGTCTTAACCAAGTTTCATGCAACATGAGTGCTTTAAGTGTCTCAATGAGCTTTGTACAAGTTTTACGAACTTATGAAACATATAACAAAGCGTATCTAAGACTCTAAACTAAGTTGAATGCAACATGAGTGCTTATAAGTGTCTCAATAAGCTTTGTACAAGTTTCACGAACTTATGAAACATCTAACAACGCGTTTCTAGGACTCTAAACAAGTTTCATGCAAGATGAGTGCTTATAATTGTCTCAATGAGCTTTGTACAAGTTTGACGAAGTTATGAAACATCTAAAAACGCGTTTCGGCGACTCTAAACCATGTTTCATGCAACATGAGTGATTATATGTGTCTCAATGACCATTGTACAAGTTTTACGAACTTATGAAACATATAACAACGCGTTTCTAGGACTCTAAACCAAGTTTCACGCAACATGAGTGCTTATAAGTTCCTCAATGATCTTTCTACAAGTTTCACGAACTTATGAAACATCTAACAACGCGTTTCTAGAACTCTAAACCAAGTTTCATGCAACATGAGTGCTTATATGTATCTCAATGAACTTTGTACAAGTTTCACGAACATATGAAACATCTAACAACGCGTTTCTAGGACTCTAAACCAAGTTTCATGCAACATGAGTGAATATAAGTGTCTCAATGAACTTTTCACAAGTTTGACGAACTTATGAAACATCTAACAACCCGTTTCTAGGACTCTAAACCAAGTTTCTTGCAACATGAGTGCTTATAAGTGTCTTAATGAGTTTGTACAAGTTTGACGAACTTATGAAACCTCTAACAGCGCGTTTCTAGGACTCTAAACCAAGTTTCATGTAACATGAGTGATTATAAGTGTCTCAATGAGCTTTGCACAAATTTGACGAACTTATGAAACATCTAACAACGCGTTTCTAGGACTCTAAACAATGTTTCATGCAACATGAGTGCTTATAAGTTTCTCAATGAGCTTTGTACAAGTTTGACAAACTTATGAAACATCTAACGACGCGGTTTCCAGGACTCTAAACCAAGTTTCATGAAACATGAGTACTTATAAGTGTCTCAATGAGCTTTGTACAAGTTTGACAAACTTATGAAACATCTAACAACGGGTTTACTAGGACTCTAAACCAAGGTTCATGCAACATGAGTGCTTATAAGTGTCTTAATGAGCTTTGTATAAGTTTGACGAACTTAGGAAACATCTAACAACGCGTTTCTATGACCCAAAACCAAGTTTCATGCAACATGAGTGCTTATAATTGTCTCAATGAGCTTTGTACTAGTTTGACAAACTTATGAAATATCTAACTACGTGGTTTTTAGGACTCTAAACCAAGTTTCATGCAACATGAGTGCTTATAAGTGTCTCAATGAGCTTTGTACAAATTTGACGAACTTATGAAACATCTAACAACGTGTTTCTAGGACTCTAAACCAAGTTTCATGCAACATGAGTGATTATAAGTGTTTCAATAAGCTTTGTACAAGTTTGACGAACTTATGAAACATCTAACGACGCGTTTCTAGAACTCTAAACCAAGTTTCATGCAACATGAGTGCTTATAAATGTCTCAATGAGCTTTGTACAAGTTTGACGAACTTATGAAACATCTAACAACGCAATTCTATGACTCTAAACTAAGTTTCATGCAACATGAGTGATTATAAGTGTCTCAATAAGCTTTGTACAAGTTTGACGAACTTATGAAACATCTAACGACGAGGTTTCCAGGACTCTAAACCAAGTTTCATGCTACATGAGTGCTTATAAGTGTCTCAATGAGCTTTGTACAATTTTAAAAACTTATGATACATCTAACAACGAGTTTCTAGGACTCTAAACCAAGTTTCATGCAACATGAATGCTTATAAGTGTCTCAATGAGTTTTGTACAAGTTTGACAAACTTATAAAACATATAACAACGCGTTTCTAGGACTCTTAACCAAGTTTCATGCAACATGAGTGCTTATAAGTGTCTCAATGAGCTTTGTACAAGTTTTACGAACTTATGAAACATATAACAAAGCTTATCTAAGACTCTAAACTAAGTTGAATGCAACATGAGTGCTTATAAGTGTCTCAATGAGCTTTGTACAGTTTCACGAACTTATGAAACATCTAACAACGCGTTTCTAGGACTCTAAACAAGTTTCATGCAAGATGAGTGCTTATATCTGACTCAAATAGCTTTGTACAAGTTTGACGAAGTTATGAAACATCTAAAAGCGCGTTTCGGCGACTCTAAACCATGTTTCATGCAACATGAGTGATTATAAGTGTCTCAATGACCTTTGTACAAGTTTTACGAACTTATGAAACATATAACAACGCTTTTCTAGGACTCTAAACCAAGTTTCACGCAACATGAGTGCTTATAAGTTCCTCAATGATCTTTCTACAAGTTTCACGAACTTATGAAACATCTAACAACGCGTTTCTAGAACTCTAAACCAAGTTTCATGCAACATGAGTGCTTATATGTATCTCAATGAACTTTGTACAAGTTTCACGAACTTATGAAACATCTAACAACGCGTTTCTAGGACTCTAAACCAAGTTTCATGCAACATGAGTGAGTATAAGTGTCTCAATGAACTTTTCACAAGTTTGACGAACTTATGAAACATCTAACAACGCGTTTCTAGGACTCTAAACCAAGTTTCACGCAACATGAGTACTTATAAGTTCCTCAATGATCTTTCTACAAGTTTCACGAACTTATGAAACATCTAACAATGCGTTTCTAGGACTCTAAACCAAGTTTCATGCAACATGAGTGCTTATATGTATCTCAATGAACTTTGTACAAGTTTCACGAACTTATGAAACATCTAACAACGCGTTTCTAGGACTCTAAACCAAGTTTCATGAAACATGAGTGAGTATAAGTGTATCAATGAACTTTTCACAAGTTTGACGAACTTATGAAACATCTAACAACCCGTTTCTAGGACTCTAAACCAAGTTCCATGCTACATGAGTGCTTATAAGTGTCTCAATGAGCTTTGTACAATTTTACAAACTTATGATACATCTAACAACGAGTTTCTAGGACTCTAAACCAAGTTTCATGCAACATGAATGCTTATAAGTGTCTCAATGAGTTTTGTACAAGTTTGACAAACTTATAAAACATATAACAACGCGTTTCTAGGACTCTAAACCAAGTTTCATGCAACATGAGTGCTTATAAGTTTCTCAATGAGTTTTGTACAAGTTTCATAAACTTATGAAACATCTGACAACGCGTTTCTAGGATTCTAAACCAAGTTTCATGCAACATGAGTGCTTATAAGTGTCTCAATGAGCTTTGTACAAGTTTGACGAACTTATGAAACATCTAACAACGCGTTTTCTAGGACTCTAAACCAAGTTTCATGCAACATGAGTGCTTATAAGTGTCTCAATGAGATTTGTACAAGTTTGAAGAACTTATGAAACATCTAACAACGCGTTTCTAAGACTCTAAACCAAGTTTCATGCAACATGAGTGCCGATAAGTGTCTCAATGAGCTTTGTACAAGTTTGACGAACTTATGAAACATCTAACAACGCGTTTTCTAGGATTCTAATCCAAGTGTCATGCAACATGAGTGCTTATAAGTGTCTCAATGAGCTTTGTACAAGTTTGACGAACTTATGAAACATCTAACTACGCGGTTTCCATGACTCTAAACCAAGTTTCATGCAACATGAGTACTTATAAGTGTCTCAATGAGCTTTGTACAAGTTTGACAAACTTATGAAACATCTAACAACACGTTTCTAGAACTCTAAACCAAGTTTCATGCAACATGAGTGCTTATAAGTGTCTCAATGAGCTTTATACAAGTTTCACGAACTTATGAAATATCTGACAAGGTTACTAGGACTCTAAACCAAGTTTCATGCAACATGAGTGCTTATAAGTGTCTCAATGAGCTTTGTACATGTTTGACGAACTTATGAAATATCTAACAACGCGTTTATAGGACTCTAAACCAAGTTTCATGCAACATTAGTGCTTATAAGTGTCTCAATGAGCTTTTTACAAGTTTGACGAACTTATGAAACATATAACAACGCGTTTATAGGACTCTAAACCAAGTTTCGTGCAACATGAGTTCTTATAAGTGTCTCAATGAGCTTTGTACAAGTTTGACGAACTTATGAAACATCTAACAACGCGTTTCTAGGAATCGAAACCAAGTTTCATTCAACATGAGTGCTTATAAGTGTCTCAATGAGCTTTGTACAAGTTTGGTGAACTTAGGAAACATCTAACAACGCGTTTCTATGACTCTAAACCAAGTTTCATGCAACATGAGTGCTTATTAGTTTTTCAATGAGCTTTGTACAAGTTTCATAAAATTATGAAACATCTAACAACGCGTTTACTAGGACTCGTAAACCAAGTTTCATGCAACATTAGTGCTTATAAGTGTCTCAATGAGCTTTGTACAAGTTTGACGAACTTATGAAACATCTAACAACACGTTTCTAGGACTCTAAACCAAGTTTCATGCAACATTAGTGCTTATAAGTTTCTCAATGAGCTTAGTACAAGTTTTACGAACTTATGAAACATCTAACAACCCGTTTCTAGGACTTTAAACCAAGTTTCATGTAACATGAATGCTTATAAGTTTCTCGATGAGTTTGTACAAGTTTGACGAACTTATGAAACATCTAACATCGCGTTTCTAGGACTCAAAACCAAGTTTCATGCAACATGAGTGCTTATAAGTGTCTTAATGAGCTTTGTATAAGTTTGACGAACTTAGGAAACATCTAACAACGCGTTTCTAGGACCCTAAACCAAGTTTCATGCAACATGACTGCTTATAAGTTTCTCAATGAGGTTTGTACAAGTTTCACAAACTTATGAAACATCTAACAACGCGTTTCTAGGACTCTAAACCAAGTTTCATGCAACATGAGTGCTTATGAATGTCACAATGAGCTTTGTACAAGTTTCACGAACTTATGAAACATCTAACAACGCGTTTCTATGGCTCTAAACCAAGTTTCATGCAACATGAATGCTTATAAGTGTCTCAATGAGCTTTGTACAAGTTTCACGAACTTATGAAATATCTAACAACAAGGTTGCTAAGACTCTAAACCAATTTTCGTGCAACATGAGTGATTATAACTGTATCAATGAGCTTTGTACAAGGTTGACGAACTTATGAAACATCTAACAACGCGTTTCTAAGACTATAAACCAAGTTTCATGCAACATGAGTGCTTAAAAGTGTCTCAATGAGCTTTGTACAAGTTTGACGAACGGAGGAAACATCTAGTAACGCGTTTCTAGGTCTCTAAACCAAGTTTCATGCAACATGAGTGCTTATAAGTTTCTCAATGAGCTTTGTACAAGTTTCATAAACTTATGAAACACTTGAGAACGCATTTCTAGGATTCTAAACCAAGTTTCATGCAACATGAGTGCGTATAAGTGTCTCAATGAGCTCTGTACAAGTTTGACGAACTTATGAAACATCTAACAACGCGTTTTCTAGGACTCTAAACCAAGTTTCATGCAACATGAGTGCTTATAAGTGTCTCAATGAGCTTTGTACAAGTTTCATAAAATTATGAAACATCTAACAACGCGTTTACTAGGATTGTAAACCAAGTTTCATGCAACATTAGTGCTTATAAGTGTCTCAATGAGCTTTGTACAAGTTTGACGAACTTATGAAACATCTAACAACGCGTTTCTAGGACTCTAAACCAAGTTTCATGCAACATTAGTGCTTATAAGTTTCTCAATGAGCTTAGTACAAGTTTTACGAACTTATGAAACATCTAACAACCCGTTTCTAGGACTTTAAACCAAGTTTCATGTAACATGAATGCTTATAAGTTTCTCAATGAGCTTTGTACAAGTTTGACGAACTTATGAAACATCTAACAACGCGTTTCTAGGACTCAAAACCAAGTTTCATGCTACATGAGTGCTTATAAGTGTCTTAATGAGCTTTGTATAAGTTTGACGAACTTAGGAAATATCTAACAACGCGTTTCTAGGACCCTAAACCAAGTTTCATGCAACATGAGTGCTTATAAGTTTCTCAATGAGGTTTTTACAAGTTTCACAAACTTATGAAACATCTAACAACGCGTTTCTAGGACTCTAAACCACGTTTCATGCAACATGAGTGCTTATGAATGTCACAATGAGCTTTGTACAAGTTTCACGAACTTATGAAACATCTAACAACGCGTTTCTAGGGCTCTAAACCAAGTTTCATGCAACATGAATGTTTATAAGTGTCTCAATGAGCTTTGTACAAGTTTCACGAACTTATGAAATATCTAACAACAAGGTTGCTAAGACTCTAAACCAAGTTTTGTGCAACATGAGTGATTATAACTGTCTCAATGAGCTTTGTACAAGTTTGACGAACTTATGAAACATCTAACAACGCATTTCTAAGACTATAAACCAAGTTTCATGCAACATGAGTGCTTATAAGTGTCTAAATGAGCTTTGTACAAGTTTTACAAACTTATGAAACATCTAACAACGCGTTTTTAGAACTCTAAACCAATTTTCATACAACATGAGTGCTTATAAGTTTCTCAATGAGCTTTGTACTAGTTTGACGAACTTATGAAATATCTAACAACGTGGTTGTTAGGACTCTAAACAAAGTTTCATGCAACATGAGTGCTTAAAAGTGTCTCAATGAGCTTTGTACAAGTTTGACAAACTTATGAAACATCTAACAACGCGTTTTCTAGGATTCTAATCCAAGTGTCATGCAACATGAGTGCTTATAAGTGTCTCAATGAGCTTTGTACAAGTTTGACGAACTTATGAAACATCTAACTACGCGGTTTCCATGACTCTAAACCAAGTTTCATGCAACATGAGTACTTATAAGTGTCTCAATGAGCTTTGTACAAGTTTGACAAACTTATGAAACATCTAACAACACGTTTCTAGAACTCTAAACCAAGTTTCATGCAACATGAGTGCTTATAAGTGTCTCAATGAGCTTTATACAAGTTTCACGAACTTATGAAATATCTGACAAGGTTACTAGGACTCTAAACCAAGTTTCATGCAACATGAGTGCTTATAAGTGTCTCAATGAGCTTTGTACATGTTTGACGAACTTATGAAATATCTAACAACGCGTTTATAGGACTCTAAACCAAGTTTCATGCAACATTAGTGCTTATAAGTGTCTCAATGAGCTTTTTACAAGTTTGACGAACTTATGAAACATATAACAACGCGTTTATAGGACTCTAAACCAAGTTTCGTGCAACATGAGTTCTTATAAGTGTCTCAATGAGCTTTGTACAAGTTTGACGAACTTATGAAACATCTAACAACGCGTTTCTAGGAATCGAAACCAAGTTTCATTCAACATGAGTGCTTATAAGTGTCTCAATGAGCTTTGTACAAGTTTGACGAACTTAGGAAACATCTAACAACGCGTTTCTAGGACTCTAAACCAAGTTTCATGCAACATGAGTGCTTATAAGTTTCTCAATGAGCTTTGTACAAGTTTAATAAACTTATGAAACATCTAACAACGCGTTTCTAGGATTCTAAACCATATTTCATGCAACATGAGTTCTTATAAGTGTCTCAATGCGCTTTGTACAAGTTTGACGAACTTATGAAACATCTAACAACGCGTTTTCTAGGACTCTAAACCAAGTTTCATGCAACATGAGTTCTTATAAGTGTCTCAATGAGCTTTGTACAAGTTTGGTGAACTTAGGAAACATCTAACAACGCGTTTCTATGACTCTAAACCAAGTTTCATGCAACATGAGTGCTTATTAGTTTTTCAATGAGCTTTGTACAAGTTTCATAAAATTATGAAACATCTAACAACGCGTTTACTAGGACTGTAAACCAAGTTTCATGCAACATTAGTGCTTATAAGTGTCTCAATGAGCTTTGTACAAGTTTGACGAACTTATGAAACATCTAACAACACGTTTCTAGGACTCTAAACCAAGTTTCATGCAACATTAGTGCTTATAAGTTTCTCAATGAGCTTAGTACAAGTTTTACGAACTTATGAAACATCTAACAACCCGTTTCTAGGACTTTAAACCAAGTTTCATGTAACATGAATGCTTATAAGTTTCTCGATGAGTTTGTACAAGTTTGACGAACTTATGAAACATCTAACATCGCGTTTCTAGGACTCAAAACCAAGTTTCATGCAACATGAGTGCTTATAAGTGTCTTAATGAGCTTTGTATAAGTTTGACGAACTTAGGAAACATCTAACAACGCGTTTCTAGGACCCTAAACCAAGTTTCATGCAACATGACTGCTTATAAGTTTCTCAATGAGGTTTGTACAAGTTTCACAAACTTATGAAACATCTAACAACGCGTTTCTAGGACTCTAAACCAAGTTTCATGCAACATGAGTGCTTATGAATGTCACAATGAGCTTTGTACAAGTTTCACGAACTTATGAAACATCTAACAACGCGTTTCTATGGCTCTAAACCAAGTTTCATGCAACATGAATGCTTATAAGTGTCTCAATGAGCTTTGTACAAGTTTCACGAACTTATGAAATATCTAACAACAAGGTTGCTAAGACTCTAAACCAATTTTCGTGCAACATGAGTGATTATAACTGTATCAATGAGCTTTGTACAAGGTTGACGAACTTATGAAACATCTAACAACGCGTTTCTAAGACTATAAACCAAGTTTCATGCAACATGAGTGCTTAAAAGTGTCTCAATGAGCTTTGTACAAGTTTGACGAACGGAGGAAACATCTAGTAACGCGTTTCTAGGTCTCTAAACCAAGTTTCATGCAACATGAGTGCTTATAAGTTTCTCAATGAGCTTTGTACAAGTTTCATAAACTTATGAAACACTTGAGAACGCATTTCTAGGATTCTAAACCAAGTTTCATGCAACATGAGTGCGTATAAGTGTCTCAATGAGCTCTGTACAAGTTTGACGAACTTATGAAACATCTAACAACGCGTTTTCTAGGACTCTAAACCAAGTTTCATGCAACATGAGTGCTTATAAGTGTCTCAATGAGCTTTGTACAAGTTTCATAAAATTATGAAACATCTAACAACGCGTTTACTAGGATTGTAAACCAAGTTTCATGCAACATTAGTGCTTATAAGTGTCTCAATGAGCTTTGTACAAGTTTGACGAACTTATGAAACATCTAACAACGCGTTTCTAGGACTCTAAACCAAGTTTCATGCAACATTAGTGCTTATAAGTTTCTCAATGAGCTTAGTACAAGTTTTACGAACTTATGAAACATCTAACAACCCGTTTCTAGGACTTTAAACCAAGTTTCATGTAACATGAATGCTTATAAGTTTCTCAATGAGCTTTGTACAAGTTTGACGAACTTATGAAACATCTAATAACGCGTTTCTAGGACTCAAAACCAAGTTTCATGCTACATGAGTGCTTATAAGTGTCTTAATGAGCTTTGTATAAGTTTGACGAACTTAGGAAATATCTAACAACGCGTTTCTAGGACCCTAAACCAAGTTTCATGCAACATGAGTGCTTATAAGTTTCTCAATGAGGTTTTTACAAGTTTCACAAACTTATGAAACATCTAACAACGCGTTTCTAGGACTCTAAACCACGTTTCATGCAACATGAGTGCTTATGAATGTCACAATGAGGTTTGTACAAGTTTCACGAACTTATGAAACATCTAACAACGCGTTTCTAGGGCTCTAAACCAAGTTTCATGCAACATGAATGTTTATAAGTGTCTCAATGAGCTTTGTACAAGTTTCACGAACTTATGAAATATCTAACAACAAGGTTGCTAAGACTCTAAACCAAGTTTTGTGCAACATGAGTGATTATAACTGTCTCAATGAGCTTTGTACAAGTTTGACGAACTTATGAAACATCTAACAACGCATTTCTAAGACTATAAACCAAGTTTCATGCAACATGAGTGCTTATAAGTGTCTAAATGAGCTTTGTACAAGTTTTACAAACTTATGAAACATCTAACAACGCGTTTTTAGAACTCTAAACCAATTTTCATACAACATGAGTGCTTATAAGTTTCTCAATGAGCTTTGTACTAGTTTGACGAACTTATGAAATATCTAACAACGTGGTTGTTAGGACTCTAAACAAAGTTTCATGCAACATGAGTGCTTAAAAGTGTCTCAATGAGCTTTGTACAAGTTTGACAAACTTATGAAACATCTAACAACGCGTTTCTAGGTCTGTAAACCAAGTTTCATGCAACATGAGTGCTTATAAGTGTCTCAATGAGCTTTGTACAAGTTTTACAAACTTATGAAATATCTAACAACGCGTTTCTGCGACTCTAAACCATGTTTCATGCAACATGAGTGATTATAAGTGTCTCAATAAACTTTGTACAAGCTTTACGAACTTATGAAACATTTAACAACGTGGTTTCTAGGACTCTAAACCAAGTTTCATGCAACATGAGTGATTATAAGTGTCTCAATGAGCTTTGTACTAGTTTGACGAACTTATGAGACATCTAACTACGCGTTTCTAGGACTCTAAACCAAGTTTCATGCAACATGAGTGCTTATAATTGTCTCAATGAACTTTGTACAACTTTCCCGAACTTATGAAACATCTAACAACGCGTTTCTAGGACTCAAAACCAAGTTTCATGCAACATGAGTGCTTATAAATGACTCAATGAGCTTTGTACAAATTTGACGAACTTATGAAACATCTAACAACGCGTTTCTAGGACTCTAAACAATGTTTCATGCAACATGAGTGCTTATAAGTGTCTTAATGAGTTTGTACAAGTTAGACGAACTTATGAAACCTCTAACAGCGCGTTTCTAGGACTCTAAACCAAGTTTCATGCAACATGAGTGATTATAAGTGTCTCAATGAGCTTTGGTAAAGTTTGACAAAATTTGAAACATCTAACAATGTGGTTTCTAGAACTTAAGAAACATCTAACTACGCGTTTCTAGGACACTAAACCAAGTTTCATGTAACATGAGTGATTATAAGTGTCTCAAAGAGCTTTGTACAAGTTTGACGAACTTATGAAACATCTAACAACGCGTTTCTAGAACTCTAAACCAAGTTGAATGCAACATGAGTGCTTATAAGTGTCTCAATGAACTTTGTACAAGTTTCACGAACTAATGAAATATCTAACAACGCAATTCTAGGAATCTAAACCAAGTTTTATTCAACCTGAGTGCTTATAAGTGTCTCAATGAGCTTTGTACAAGGTTGACGAACTTATGAATCATTTAACAATGCGTTTCTACGACTCTAAACTAAGTTTCATGCGAAATAAGTGTTTATAAGTGTCTCAATGATCTTTGTAAAAGTTTCACGAACTTATCAAACATCTAACAACGCCTTTCTAGGACTCTAAACCAAGTTTCATGCAACATGAGTTCTTATAAGTGTCTCAATGAAGTTTTTACATGTTTGACGAACTTATGAAACGTTTAACAACGATTTCTAGGACTCTAAACCAAGTTTCATGCAACATGAGTGCTTATAAGTTTTTGAATGATCTTTGTACAAGTTTCAGAAACTTATGAAACATCTAACAACGCGTTTCTAGGACTCCAAACCAAGTTTCATGCAAAATGAGTGATTATAAGTGTCTCAATGAGCTTTGTACAAGTTTGACGAACTTATGAAACATCTAACAACGCGTTTCTAGGACTCTAAACCAAGTTTCATGCAACATGAGTGCTTATAAGTTCTTTAATGAGCTTTGTACAAGTTTCACGAACTTATGAAACATCTAACAACGCGTTTCTAGGACTCTAAACCAAGTTTCATGCAACATGAGTGATTATAAGTGTCTCAATGAGCTTTGTTAAAGTTTGACAAACTTATGAAACATCTAACGTGCTTTCTAGAACTCTAAACCATGTTTCATGCAACATGAGTACTTATAAATTCCTCAATGAGCTTTGTACAAGTTTCACGAACTAATGAAATATCTAACAACGAAATTCTAGTTCTCTAAACCAAGTTTCATGCAACATGAGTGCTTATAATTGTCTCAATGGGCTTTGTACAAGTTTGAAGAATTTATGAAACAACTAACAACGCTTTTCTAGGACTCTAAACCAAGTTTCATGCAACATGAGTGCTTATAAATGTCTCAATGAGTTTTGTACAAGTTCGACGAACTTATGAAACATCTAACAACAATTTCTAGGACTCTAAACCAGGTTTCATGCAACATGAGTGCTTATAAGTTCCTGGTACATATGGGGAGATTGTAAAACAATATAGCATCATAGCACATATAATAAATATGAAGTAATTTGACGTATGTGTCACAACGAGAGACAATTAAGGAATTTTTTTAATTTTTTATTAATATAGTATTTTTGAAATATATAGTTATGAATATCCTTTTTATTTTTCAATGATGTATATTAGCATATACTATTTATTGATTTTTTTTTTTAATTTTTGGGGTTTTTATGAATTTATAATTTTCAAAATATTGTTCTGAAAATCTTATTTATTTTTCAATGAATTATATTATCATACATTATTTTTTATTGAATATTTTCGAAAAATATTGATTTTTTTATTAATTTAGTATTTTGAAAATATGTTTATAATTATCCCTTTGGTTGTTATTATAATATATTATTTATTAGCTTAATATTTTTGAAGTAATTGCCTAACCCTTCCATAGTTTTCTTTTTGAAATCATTTTCACAAAAAACCTTGTCAATTTTTTGTATTTTGTGTAATCAAGTTATATTTGATTCCACGATATAAATTAACTATGAAATTTTAGCAATATTTCAAAGTTTTAGCTATTATCTTTATCGATGGGTTTTTTCTAATTCTTGTAAATCTATTTTATTTGAATATATGTGGTTTTATATCAACCAAATTAGTTTATAACATGTATGTGATGTGTCAAAAAAGTCAATTAAAAAAATCTTGATTTACTATTAATTTAATAAATATTTTCAAAATTTGAGATCATATTTACAATATTTTCGAAAATAATAAATACTATAATGAATATCCAAAGAACATAGTTTTTACAAATGGTGTCTTCAACAAAGTATTCCAAAATATATCTTAATCATTGTTTATATCCCATTTGTTCCGTTTTATGTTTTTAAATTTTCATTGATAACACGTTATATTTTGGTTTTAGCTTTCAACATTTTGTTTCATTGTTTATAATTAAATAATATTTATAATACTAGGATTTAACCCATGGTACACCATGGGTCTACGGGTTTTTTTAAAAATAGTTTTAGATGTGTATATAAGTTTAAATTATACAAAAAATAGTAATTTAATCATTTAACACGAAAAATTGTTGAATTTTTTTTTTGTTACTATTTATTATCCAAATTACGCGGATCTAAAATACCATATTGGAACCTAACAAATATCCAAATTGAAACCGATCCAAAAAATAAATATCTCAAATGGGAAAGAAAAATTTACTAATCGAAAACCCGAAATCGAAATATTAAAGGAGACAATTTTTCGAAATAAAACTGAACGACCCAAAAAATATTTAAAATAATAACAATTTTAATATTAAAAGTTGTTAAAGTAAATTTCTTTTGTTAAAATAAAAAATATTTGGTGTTAATGAATGAACATATTGTAGAATCTTCTCTAAATATATTATAGTTGCTTTTGAATTTAGGATTTATGAATAGGTAGGATATCCTATATATAATTGTGATATTCCAAAGGTAAAGTTTTGGATTTAACAAAACTTGGTGAGCAATCCTTTTTCAATTTTGGAAACGTAGATTCATATGAATACACTCGGCGAAAATTATGAATAATCTACTTCCCATTTTTTATTTTCGTAACATGATGGTGCCAAAAATCTTCTAACGTATCTTCATAAGATACAAAATATGGTAATCGATTGATTTTATAAATTACTTAATGAAATTTGCATTTATTTAATTCCATTTTATGATATTCAGTATAAATCAATACCATATTTTGTTATTCTATTTATTTCTCTAAATAACTTATTTCTACAAATAAATAACAAAACAAATTTATATATTTTTTTATATCCGTAAATAACTATTTTTGTTCTTATATTTTTAATTATGTAAGGAAAACAAATTTAAAACATTGTGAACAAAACAAATTTAAATTCATTTTATTTCTAAAAATAACTCTTTTCGTATTTTATTTTAAATTATGTAAGGAAATTCATTTTATAACATTTGGAACAAAACGTATTTAAATTGATTTTTATTTATCTAAATAGTTTATTCGTATTTTATTTTTAATAATAAAAGAAAAACTAATTAAAAACATTTTGAAAACTAATTAATAACTTATTCGTAATTTTTTTTCGTATTTTGTTTTTTCCTAATATAAGAAAATTAATTAAAAACATTTTGAACAAAAGAGAAACTTATTAGTAACTTATTCGTATTTTATTTTTTTCGTATTTTTCACAATTTTAAATTCGATTTTTAATTCTTGAAATGAATTTTTCATAATTCTTTTTAACAATATAATAAAAAACTAATTTACCCACATGTTTGGTTATAAGTTTAGAATTATTATGGTTTATGATTGCTATCCAAGGTAAGGATAAAAATAATCTTGAATATGTTTGTTTGTATTTATGGAAGTTATTGTTTTGCCTTTTTTAAAATCAAAATTATTTGAAAAACCAATGGCATGGAATGTAAATCAGTGAGTTTTTTTGGAAAAATTCAAATTAGTACTCCAAAAATAATAATATAGATTGTCAAATTATTGAAATCATCAATATATTAAAAAAATTAAAAAAATATCATTTTTTAATTCATTCAATGTAAACACTATATTTATGGAATAATTGTCAATTTGGACAATTTTTGGAAAAGTAATTCAAAAACTAGTCCATTTACTATTCATTATTGTGTTTTAGTCCGTAGGGTCCACGTTCATACACTATGCACACTTTTTAAATTACTTTTTTTCACTAAGTTGTTCATTCCTACTGTATTACAAATACGTCTGACGTATCAGCTATCCAAATAGGAAGAGAATAACTGATATGTTGGAATTCAGAATTCCTGCCACGTGCACTTCGTGCCAGAAGATCCACCTTCGCATTGTTTTCCCTTGCTGCAAACCGAAGTGTGAAACCAGGGAAGACCGCTTGCAGATCACGTATCCAATCTAACTCGGAAGCAAAAGCTGGCCACATATGTGGTAACGATACCATCCTCTAAAGATCCAAGCAGTCCGTGTAGAAGACCCTACATATATGCCCATAATCTCTTAGGCTTTCCATTGCAAAAATTAATCCACATAGTTCCGTGTGTAGAGGAGATAAACTCCTTTTGTATCCCTTGAGACCCAATTTTCCTACCTGACCGAGTCCTGATTAAACCACTCATCCCATTCCACTTTTTGAATCACTATACTAAGTATAGTTTTTCTAGTATTTTCAAAAAATGACAATGAGAGAAATATTTATTTTTTAAACAAATAAATTATTATGTTTTGCTCTTTAAACTCTATTTACTCTTCTCTCCTCTCTCTCTCTCTCTCACTCTCTCACTCTCTCACTCTCTCTCTCTCACTCTCTCTCACTCTCTCACTCTCTCTCTCTCTCTCACTCTCTCACTCTCTCACTCTCTCACTCTCTCACCCTCTCTCTCTCTCTCTCTCTCTCTCTCTCTCTCTCTCTCTCTCTCTCTCTCTCTCTCTCTCTCTCTCTCTCTCTCTCTCTCTCTCTCTCTCTCTCTCTCTCTCTCTCTCTCTCTCTCTCTCTCTCTCTCTCTCTCTCTCTCTCTCTCTCTCTCTCTCTCTCTCTCTCTCTCTCTCTCTCTCTCTCTCTCTCTCTCTCTCTCTCTCTCTCTCTCTCTCTCTCTCTCTCTCTCTCTCTCTCTCTCTCTCTCTCTCTCTCTCTCTCTCTCTCTCTCTCTCTCTCTCTCCCTCCCTCCCTTTATATATATATATTGTCCATGTATTGTGTAAACAAAATGTACTAGTCATATAATTTGCATTTGTACTAGGTCCATATGTACATAATATAATATGTACAAATTTACTATGTCCATTGTACATATTGTACGATACTTTAATATGACTATACAATACAGTGGACAACATAATTATACATACAAATGACATTCGTATAAAGTTTATGCAATTCAATGAACAATTTAATGAAAATTATTTTGTCTAATTTTAAGTATACATGTTTTTGAGAAAAAGATAAGAGAAATAGAAAAAGATAGTAAATATGTACCTGTTGTAAAAGAAAAAAACTAAAAAAGACAAAGAAAAGAGAGAGAAAGAAGAATACGATTTTTATTTTTTTGTTTAATATATTCAAAAACGAATTTTATATTTGGTTTAATATATTCTTTGATTTTATTTTATTCTTTGTTTAATATATTTAAAAATCTATTTACATTTTTGGTTTAATATATTCAAAAATCTATTTATATTTTTGGTTTAATGTATATTCACTTATATGATTATCCATATCATCATCATATATAATAAATGGGAAGTAATTTCGTTTACTTGTCACCACGAAAGTAAATTTAGGAGTTTATCTCAGGTGTCAATTTCAGAGAAAATTTAGGAATTAAAAAATATGTTATTATTTTTCTTTAATTACGTTTCTTTTTTTATATATATATCGCCGATATATATCATCTATAATAAAAAATATTATAACAAATATATTCCGCATAGAATCCCTAATTTGTTGAAATATTTACTAATATTATGACGTTGATACAATTAATTATTAAATAGTATTTTGTTTTCTTTGTGAACAATGCTAATTTATTTATAATCTAAATAATCGTCATATATAATAAATGGGAAGTAATTTTGCTTACTTGTCACAAGGAGAAATTTTTTATGAATAATTTATTTTGAGTTTTTTATTAATATATTCATAACTCGTTCGGATTAATCCCTTATAAATTATTACAAATTCTTTTTCAATTTCTTGGGTTTAATATACTTACAATTCGTTTGGATTAATCCCTTCAAAATTATTCCAAATATTTATTTTTTTTCCTTCCTAAAATATTGTTTTACTTGTAAAAAACGAGAATTTAGGAAAATTATAATAATTTTATGTTTAATTTATTCAATATTCATTTCGATTTTTTATTTTCATTTTTATTAACTTCCTAAATTTGTTTGGATTATTTTTTGGTAATTCGTCTAGATTAATCCCTTCAATTTTATTCCAAACTTTTTAGTTTTTTCCTTCTTAAATTATTGTTTTACTTGTAAAACAGAGAGTTTAGGAAAATTATAATTTTATTTTTTTGGATTTTTATTAATTTAGTAAATATGAAGTAATTTGACTTATGTTTCACAAAGAGAGACAATTAAAATGTACTAGTCATATAATTTGCATTTGTACTAGGTCCATATGTACATAATATAATATGTACAAATTTACTATGTCCATTGTACATATTGTACGATACTTTAATATGACTATACAATACAGTGGACAACATAATTATACATACAAATGACATTCGTATAAAGTTTATGCAATTCAATGAACAATTTAATGAAAATTATTTTGTCTAATTTTAAGTATACATGTTTTTGAGAAAAAGATAAGAGAAATAGAAAAAGATAGTAAATATGTACCTGTTGTAAAAGAAAAAAACTAAAAAGACAAAGAAAAGAGAGAGAAAGAAGAATACGATTTTTATTTTTTTGTTTAATATATTCAAAAACGAATTTTATATTTGGTTTAATATATTCTTTGATTTTATTTTATTCTTTGTTTAATATATTTAAAAATCTATTTACATTTTTGGTTTAATATATTCAAAAATCTATTTATATTTTTGGTTTAATGTATATTCACTTATATGATTATCCATATCATCATCATATATAATAAATGGGAAGTAATTTCGTTTACTTGTCACCACGAAAGTAAATTTAGGAGTTTATCTCAGGTGTCAATTTCAGAGAAAATTTAGGAATTAAAAAATATGTTATTATTTTTCTTTAATTACGTTTCTTTTTTTACTTGTAAAACAGAGAGTTTAGGAAAATTATAATTTTATTTTTTTGGATTTTTATTTATTTAGTAAATATGAAGTAATTTGACTTATGTTTCACAAAGAGAGACAATTAAAGTAGTTTTTTGAAATTTTATTAATTTAGTATTTTTGATATATCCTTTTTATTTTTCAATGATTTATATTAGCATATACTATTTATCAATTAAATTTTTTCGATTTTTTGGGTTTTTATGAATTTATTATTTTCAAAATATTAAATTGAGAATCTTTTTTATTTTTTAATGAATTATATTATCATACATTATTTTATTTAATATTTTCGAAAAATATTGAATTTTATTAATTTAGTATTTTGAAATATGGTTATAATTATCCCTTTAGTTGAAATTATCCTATATTATTTATTATTCTTTGTTAAAACATTTTCACAAAAAAAACCTTGTCAATTTTTAGTATTTTGTGTCATAAAGTTATATTTGATTCCACAATATAACTTAACTATGGAATTTTAGCAATATTTTCGAAACTTTAGGTATTATCTTTATTGATGGGTTTTTCTCTAATTCTTATAAATATATTTTTCTTGAATATGTGTGGTTTTATATCAACCAAATCAGTTTATAACATGTATGTGACGTGTCACAAAAGACAATTAAATAAAATATTGATTTACTATTAATTTAATAAATATTTTCAAAACTTGAGATCATGTTTTTAATATTTTCGAAATATTAAATCCTATGATCGATATAAAAAGAAGATAGGTTTTACAAATGTTATCTTCAACAAATTATTCCAAAATATATCTTAATCATTTTTTATAGTCCATTTGTTTTGTTTTATGTTTTGTATTTTTATTGATAACATATTATATTTTTTGTTTTGGCTTTCAACATTTTTTCAATTTTTATAATTAAATAAAATTTATGATATTGTCATATGGTTGAAATCATCAATATAATGAAAAAATTAAGAAAATATAACTTTTTAATTCATTCAATGTAAACACTATATATATTTATTAGGTATGTTTAATTCGAAAACTATTTATATCCGCACTATGCACGCGAGTCAAACCACCTAGTATATATGTATATGTGTGCGTTTTGAGTTTTTTTATTTAGTTTCGGTTTGGTTTTCTCTTTTTTCGGTTTTATAAAAATTGAAACCATACAAAACCATAAGTATTTCGATCAGTCCGGTATTTTGGTTTATTTCATGCTTTATGAAGTATTTGTAAGATATTTTTTTTCTTTTTAACCCTATATGTATATGTATATTCATGATATCAAATATATGTTGTTGATAACAAATATCTTTTATCCCAAGTAACACAAGATTTATTATTACTCCGTTAGAAGGAAGATTGAATGTGGAAGAGGTTTAAAAGATGGTTCTCGAGAAAGTTTACACAACTGAAATGAATTCAACAAAGTGATTTCAATACTTGTTTCGCTGCAGCACATCTATAAAATTTTCGTTTCGGATTTTTCGGTGTTGTGGAAACAAGAATCACAATCTTCTCTCCACACCCACACGTTCTTGGAATGCATCGTATCTGATTAGAACTCGATCTTGATGATAAGCTACTCATCTTCCACTTATATCGAACCTTAAACACATAATAATCGCACGAATTGAATCTCAATGAAGAACTTCAAACCCTAATATCGTATTTCTCTTTCACTCTCTGTTTTTTCCCCCAATTTAGATTTTCTAGATTTTATTATCGACACAAATATGTGTTAATGAAACGCTGAGTTTTATATTTCGTCAAAAATTTGAGACTGTTACAAAGTGGGGGTCGTTTTGCTTAGAACAAAAACATTATGTTTTAATTGTTCAAATATATAGTTTAGGTTTTAATATGAAACACAATTTTCTTTGGGACAATGAGGAAGAAGAAGACGGCGACGAAGAAGAAGACGACGGTTTCCAAAATCGCACGGGAGAGAGGATGAGAGGAAGTTTTTAACGAACAAATTAAATGATAAATTTCCGGTTTTTTAATATATAATGGCATTTATTAACTGGGTTGTAGACTTGTTATTTATGTTTGTTGATGTGTTTCACCAGATTTCATCCTTTTGTGTCTGCTTTGTAGATTTCTTTGTGTCTGCTTTGTAGATTTATATGCATAAATGGCATTTTCGTAAATGGCACAACCGTAAATATTTTTTTGAAATTTATCCTTCAATGTCCATCTCGTGTTTTTTTGGAATAACTAGAATGACCCTCCGTTTTCGGGTTTCTCTAGTAATAACTGTTTGGGCAAAAGTTAGCGATCCGTTAGAAGAACCACGGAATTCGATAACGGTTTATACTACTAGAATCGGTTTGAGTTAGATGTCTTTATTAATCGATCAAAGAATACAAAAGAAGAGGAATATGATTCAAGATCTAGACTTAAAACAATCTAGAGCTTATAACCGAATATTCTCCTTAAAAGCAAGTGCTTATGTCGAAAAGTGTATGAATATATGAATGTGTGAATGTCGATATGAATGAATGAATCCTCTAGGTCTTCTAGCTTCTTCTCTTTATATAGAGATCTTTAGGTCAATGAGCTTCCTTTTCCTTTTATGAATAGGAATTGACATGTTTCCATTTATTGACATTTTTCCTTTTATTTAGATATTTTCCTAGATTCCCTCCTTAATGAATATTTAAGAGAATCTAACAATATATCTTTTCCATTTTACCTTATGTCGATAATTAAGCCCAAATAAAGTCCAATATCATCTAAAGGAGGCCGGTTCCGATATTGCCGCTGATTCCGGTTTAGCTGGTCCGATCTGCCGTCAACCCGGTCTGATTCTGTCGCCGGTTAAACCTTAACCGAGATGATTAAATTTATCCCCAACAATAACCAACTTATTAGGGTCATTCTAGTGTAATTTCACTAAAAATATGCAACCAATAAATTTTTGGTTCAAAACTGTTTATTTTTAAAAATTCAGCAAAATAAATTTACTTTTTAACTACATTTATACTTTCATAAAATAAAATATTTAAAAACAAATTTATTAATAATTCAGAAAACCAAATTATAGTTTCAACACGTAAACTCCAAACCAAAAATCATACTAAAACAAATCAAACAAAGTTTCAAAATGTTTGTTTATAACACTCCATCAAATGATCCACTATATTCTCATCTAAAAATAAATCATACTACAAATAATTTAAATCCACTATATAACTTATAAAATCTCAGTCATCAACTATTTCGAAATAACCTAAGACGAGGGTCAGTATTAACCGGCAGTATGCTCTCATCACCATCATCCGACATGATCTTTTCATATCGTGAACTGACATATGACCCATCTTTCCGCTTCTGGGTCTTCTTCAATATCTCCACAATAGGGGGAAGTTCGCCCTCTTCCTCGGCTTATATTTGATATTTATATTAAATATTTATTTATTTGAAAAATAAATAAAACAAAGTGTTAAAAAATTAAATTTACCATTTTAATACGAATATCGGCGTATGAACTCGGTCCCGAAGTGTGGACGTAGGGACCGCTACCGTCGATAGGAGTGAGGCGTGACTTGGAACAATTTTCCGCGACGACGAGAGAATGCGGTTATGTCCAGTAGTCGACCAACCCTTTCAACATCGTCGGGGCCATCGACTCCGGCTTTCCATCATCTCCTTTTAGTTTCCAGTCTTTCTTCCAACTGGAAACAATGCCGGTAAGGCGGTGCATCGCCCTCTCGTTGAACCCCTTACGGACTTTCACCGTATCAGCCTCGGCCCAATGTCATTTTTGCTATTAATTAAAACTAAGTTTTAGTTTAACTTTTTAAATTAGAATTTTTAAATTAAAATTTTCAAATTTAATATTTTAAATTTATATTAAAATTTAAATTAAAATTTAAAATTTAATTTAATTTACCGCGAAAGATTGGAACCAGATGTCCCGTATGTATCCCGCGTTTGGGACCAGTTCACGTGCGGCCCGACGAAGTAAGACTTCATTGTGTTCGCGACACTCCGGCTCACTTTGTTATCGCAGAACCTAACAAAGTACAATTTTTTATTAATATTTAATATTTAATAATTTTCTTAATATTTTTTTAATATAAATTTGATATTACCAAAATGTGTGTCGCGGCCGGTCTGGATCTATCAACGGCAAACAGTCGTGGTCTTCTTGCCGTAGGAGATCCAAGATCCGCATCATGTGGGGTCCTTGACGTGGAGGCGGTGGTAAATCCGCCGGCATATCTCCAACCGGTGGAATGTTGGAAGCAGCATCTAACCCCAACTCGGGGACCTCGGAGATGTCGGGCATGTCGGGTTGGGTTGGTTCTGTAGGTTGTCGGATCGGATTAGAATCAGATCCGCTACCAGAACGAGAATTGTTACGGATGAAATTAAAATAATGGTTTGGAAGAGGAGACATTTTTCTAAAAGGGTTTAGTGTTTTAGGAAGAAATTAGGATGTTTTTATAGAGAGATTGTAGAGAGATAAAATGTAGAGAGATGATTGTGTGAAAAAAATGAAAGAATTTGGCCATATATATAGATTTTGTGGTCGTTGCTAAATCGTCTTTATTTTTTAAAATATTTTCGGATTACACTTGTTCACACGTTTGGGTTTAGCAACGAATTAGCAACGATTCCAAAATTTTGTTGCTAATTCGTTGCTAAACCCCAACGTGTACTACGCCAAGTACAATACCTATGACATATACAGTGTACGTGTCCGATCAATTATTTAGCAACGATTTAGCAACGATTGATCAAACACATATGCTACATTCTATGTATCAGAAGTACGAGGTTAAACTCAAACCCTATTTTTAGGGTTTCAACCCCTAAAACGGTTTTCTATGCTATAATACATACTCTATATGTAATTATAGATTATAAGATTGATAATTGTTGGGATAAATTTAATCATCCCGGTTAAGGTTTAACCGGCGGCAGTTTCAGACCGGACTGACGGCAGATCGGACCAGCTAAATCGGAATCAGCGACAATATCGGAACCGGCCTCCTTTAGTTGATATTGGGCTTTATTTAGGCTTAATTATCGACATAAGGTAAAATGGAAAAGATATATTACTAGATTCTCTTAAATATTCATCAAGGAGAGAATCTTGGAAAATATCTAAATAAAAGGAAAAATGTCAATAAGTGGAAACATGTCAATTCCTATTCATAAAAGGAAAAGGAAGCTCATTGACCTAAAGATCTCTATATAAAGAAGGAGCTAGAAGACCTAGAGGATTCATTCATTGATATCGACTTTCACATACACTTTTCGACATAAACACTTGTTTCTAGAGAGAATATTCGATTATAAGCTTTAGATTGTTCTAAGTCTAGATCTTGAATCATACCGATTCTAGTAGTATTAAACCGTTATCGAATTCCGTGGTTCTTCTAACGGATCGCTAACTTTTGCCCAAACAGTTTGGCGCTAGAGAGAGGGGCAGAAGTATAGCGCTACGATGAGCGATAACGGAGCAACCTACTACACCGTTCTCGACGAACACGCTCAGCAACGGGTGGATGCCGTCAACGAGCAACTCCGGGCAAGCAACGAAAGGCTTGCTCGGCTGGAAGAGGATAATCTTCGACTTCGGGGGCAGAGCGCTAATCTCACCACCCAGGGTCAGAGATCCGCTTCCCGGCAGAATCTCGTCACCCCAATCCGGCCGATGAGATCCGATCAGGGACGGAACATCAGACGACGGAGGAAAGACCTGCTTTCTCCGACGATCAGCACACCGACGATCTAGATCGCAACGGATCTGGTTTCGAAAGAGATCATGCCTACATCGATTCCGTCATCGAGAAAAAGCTCAACGCTTTCGAATCGATGATCGAGCGGATGCCAGGAGTAGCTCCACCTATAAGACGTTCCGACCGCTAATCCTACGCCGATTCGCCCTTCGTAGACGAGATAGCCATGGTAGAGATGCCCAGAAAGTTCACCTTCCCGTCAATGAAGATGTACGATGGCTCTACCGACCCCGACAATCACGTGGCCTTGTACAAGCAACGGATGCTCACCTTGACAATTCCCCTCGAGTCAAGGGAAGCCGTCATGTGCAAAGGTTTCGGATCAAGCCTAACAGGACCGGCGCTCCAGTGGCTCGTCAACCTCGCCAACGGCGAAATAGATTCCTTTGCCGGCCTGACTAACAGGTTTATAGAGCAATTCGCAAGCAGCCGCTGCATAGAGAAAAACGCCGACGACCTCTATGAAATCGTCCAAGAAGTCGGGGAGCCCCTTCGGGCATATGTAGGACGATTCAACAGGGAAAAGGTGAATATCCCATCATGCAACGTGTCGACGGCCATATCTGCTTTTAAGAGAGGACTCTTGGTGACCGGCGATCTCTATAAGGAACTCACCAAGTATCGTCCGAAGACGATGGAAGATGTTCTGAGCAGAGCATGGGCTCAGATCAAGTGGGAAGAGGATCCGTCTCAGAGGAAATCCCTTCCCCCCAGAGTCGACTCAAGGTTCATCCGACCTGAGAAAGCTCCTCGAGACGACAAACCATACCTGCGACCTCGGGTGGCCTCAGAAGATGAGGGCGGACCCAGAAGGACGAGACACGCGGAAGTGGTGCGATTTCCATAGTGACCACGGGCATCGCACCGAAGATTGCGTCGCCCTCAGGATGGAGGTAAACAATCTAATCAAGAGAGGGCACCTCAAAGAATTCCTGTCTGACAGAGCTCGGAGACGGCCAAGCACCCAGAACCCCGAGCAAGAAGGGGCCAAAGAGAAACCTAAATTTCCACCGAGACAAGATCGGGTGATTAACGTCATATCCGGTGGCTCAGAGGTTAGCGGGATATCGCATTCGGTCGCCAAAAGGAATACGAGGATTGCGAGAAATTTCCAAAAGACCATGACGGAAATAACCACCGACCAATCGCTCAACGCAATTACCTTCACCGCCGAGGAGGGTGAAGAGATGATGACTCCTCATCATGACGCCCTCGTCATTACTTTGTCAGTGGCAAACCGCCTGATAAAGAGAATTCTGGTCGACAATGGAAGATCGGCGAACATTCTGCTCCTGCCCGCATACAAGGAGATGGGCCTCGACGAATCAAAGATTGTCTCCAGGGCAACCACTCTGGTAGGATTCAGTGGAGAGGTGAAACAGACCGTGGGCGAGATAACCCTGCCCGTCTACACCGAGGGAGTCAACAAGCAAACCAAACTCCTCGTTCTGGATTGCACGTCGGCCTACAACGCCATAGTGGGGAGACCTTGGATCCATGACATGAGAGTCGTGCCATCCACATTCCATCAGACAATAAAGTTTATGACACCCTGGGGTGTGAGGAAGATAAAAGGTGACCAGGAGAACTCGCGATCCTGCTACCAAACTACGCTCAAAGGAAAAACGGGGACGACCATGCAGATAGAGGGTCAGTCAACGACGAAAGAGGTATCGAGCTCTACAGAGGAGCCTGATGTAGAGCAGATAGATGAGATCCCATTGGATGAAGCCAATACGGAGCGCAAGGTAAACATTGGGTCAAAATTACCGAAAGACGTGCGTCAGAAACTCATCGACTTTCTGAGATCGAACGCCGATCGTTTCGCCCGGCCGCATGCGGACATGCCGGCATCGATCCCGAGATCATCACCCATCGTCTACGGTGTCGATCCCGATCATCACCGATCATGCGAAAAGAAGGAAGTTTGCGCCAGATCGCGATCTCATTGTCAACGACGAAGTGAACAACTTAGTCAGAGCCAGATTCATCCGCGAGGTGAAATACCCTGACTAGCTAGCTAATGTGGTCGTCCTTCGAAAGAAAAACGGTAAGTGGAGAGTCTGCATAGACTTCACCGACCTAAATAAGGCGTGCCCAAAGGACCCTTTTCCTTTGCCTCACATTGACAAGCTAGTAGACGCAACAGCCGGCCACGAACTGCTAAGTTTCATGGACGCCTTCAGCGGGTATAATCAAATTCTGATGCACCCCCAGGATCAGGAGAAGACGGCCTTCATGACCTCCAGGGGCATATATTGCTACAAGGTAATGCCCTTTGGATTGAAAAACGCTGGTTCAACCTATCAAAGGTTGGTGAATGCGATGTTCGCCGACCAGATTGGCCACACCATGGAGGTATACATCGACGATATGCTCGTAAAATCGTTAGTTGCCGACGATCACATCATGCATCTACGCCAAGCGTTCGACACGTTGAGGAAATACAACATGAAGCTCAATCCGACTAAGTGCTCATTCGGCGTAAGCTCGGGGAAGTTTTTGGGATATATTGTCACACATCGGGGCATTGAGGCGAACCCCGATCAGATCAGGGCCATCCAGACAATTCCACCACCGCGAAACATAAAGGAAGTCCAGAGACTTACGGGAAGAATGGCAGCCCTTAGCCGATTCATCTCTAGACTATCCGATAGATCTCATCCGTTTTTCGAGGCTCTCAAGAAGCCGAAGGGATTCACATGGAACGAAGGATGTGACGAAGCCTTTAAACAACTCAAGGACTATATGACTTCTCCACCGCTAATGTCGAAGCCAAAAACCAACGAGGCACTACTCCTATATCTAGCCGTGTCAGAACACGCAGTAAGTGGGGTACTAGTGCGAGAAGAAAGTGGAAAACAACATCCGGTCTATTACGTCAGCAAATCCTTGCTAGAAGCCGAGACCCGATATTCTCATCTCGAGAAATTGCCCCTCGCCTTGGTTGTGGCAGCGAGGAAGTTACTGTCATACTTCCAGTCGCATCCAATTATCATGGTGACATCGCATCCGATCAAAAGTGTTCTCCACAAACCAGATATCTCGGGAAGATTGGCCAAATACGCTATAGAGCTTGGCGAATACGACGTGATCTATCGACCAACCTCCGCCATCAAGTCACAAGTCCTCGCCGATTTCGTGGCCGAGTTTATACAAAAGATGCTTTCGGAGGTTCAGAAGGAAGTGAACGCATTAGAAAACCAGGCGGTAACAGGGACATGAAAACTTTATGTGGACGGATCCAGCAACGTACGAGGATCCGACCTGGGACTCACACTGACCTCCCCTATCGGAAACACCATCTCGAGGGCGATCCGATGCAGCTTCCGAGCGACAAATAACGAGGCGGAGTATGAAGAGCTAATCGCAGGTCTATCTCTGGCATGCGATTTAGGAGTCAAAGATATAGAGATCTATAGTGACTCGCAGTTGGTCGTTAGCCAAACCGAGGGTGACTATCAAGCCAAGGACTCAAGCATGATCATATACTTAGCGATAGTCAAACAGCTCGAAAAAAGGTTCAATAGCTGCAAAATCACCCAAATCCCTCGAGAAGAAAACGGGCAAGCAGACGCTCTCGCCAACCTTGGTTCATCTTTCAAAACCGACTCACCGACGGATGTGCCACTGCTAGTATTACAGTGGCCGGCAACGCAAACAGATCTCGATGCGATCCCAGTCAACGAAATAAGTGGAGCCAGATGCTGGATGACTCCCCTTGTGGAATACCTGAGAGATGGAACGCTGCCATTGGAAAGACCAGAGTGCCGAAGGATCAAACGACAAGCAGCTCGATTCAGCCTCATTAACGGAGCATTATATCGCCGATCATACTCAGGTCCATATCTCAAGTGCATCAGCATCGCCGAGGCTCAACAAGTCCTGCTAGAGCTGCATTCCGGTGAGTGCGGAAATCATTCAGGGGCCAGAAGTCTAGTCCTCCGAACCATGCGAGTCGGGTACTATTGGAAATCGATGAACCACGACGCAACCATATTCGTCAAAAGATGCGACAAGTGCCAAAGGTTCGCCACTATATCCAAACTTCCGCCAGAGAACCTAAAAACTATTAGTGCCCCCTGGCCATTCATGAAGTGGGGCATGGATATAGTCGGCAAACTCCCCACGACACCAGGCCAAAAAGTCTTCCTATTGGTGATGACTGACTATTTCTCCAAGTGGATCGAAGCGGAAGCGCTCAGTCAGATAACCGACAAGGAGATCCGCAACTTCGTATGGAGAAACATAATCTGCAAATTCGGCATTCTCCACGAGATAGTGACCGACAATGGACCACAGTTCGCGAGCAACAACTTCAAAAGCTTTTGCGAAGACTAGAAAATCAAATTAAGCTTCGCGACACCCAGACATCCGCAGTCCAATGGCCAAGCCGAAGCCTCGAACAAAACCATCGTCAAGCTCCTTAAGAAAAGATTAGAGAGTGCTAAAGGAAAGTGGGCCGAGGAACTCCCCGGAGTCTTATGGGCCTACAGAACAACCTCAAAAGTTTCCACTGGCGAGACACCTTTCTCACTCGTTTATGGAATGGACGCGGTGATACCCATCGAGATAAGTGTACAGTCCAGCCGCACTGAAAACCCCGATGAGGAAAGCAACAACGAAGCAATGGCGCTCGACCTCGACTTGCTCGACGAGAAACGAGAAGCCGCGCAAATAAGAAACTGGTGTTACCAACAAGACGTAGCCAGATCATACGACAAAAAGGTGAGGACGAGAACCTTCAAACTGGGTCAGTGGGTCTTAAGGCGAGTATTCCAAAACACAATGGAGAAAGAAGCAGGAAAGCTAGGACCAAACTGGGAAGCCCTTACCAAATCATTAAAGTCTGCGGAGCTGGAGCCTACGCACTCCAAGACAAAGACGGAAAAAGACTCACCAACAGTTGAAACGCTTTGCACCTCAAGAGATATTTCTTCTAACAAACGGGCCACGCCCGCAAAAGGTCATGTATACTTAAAATATTTTTTAATTCTATACTTTCATATCTTTTAGCTAAAAACCTCGCCGAGAATTTCGCTGACGAGAAGAACTCCAAAGGAAAATTTCTCGCTGAGATTTTCGGGGGCAAGGGATATCTATCCTTTTGAACTCGAAAACCAAAAGCCCTACTCCGCGTAGGCCAAAAGCCCTACTCCGCGTAGGCCAAAAGCCCTACTCCGCGTAGGCCAAAAGCCCTACTCCGCGTAGGCCAAAAGCCCTACTCCGCGTAGGCCAAAAGCCCTACTCCGCGTAGGCCAAAAGCCCTATTCCGCATAGGCCAAAAGCCCTACTCCGCGTAGGCCAAAAGCCCTATTCCGCATAGGCCAAAAACCCTATTCCGCATAGGCCAAAAGCCCTATTCCGTATAGGCCAAAAGCCCTATTCCGTATAGGCCAATAGCCCACTATGGTGGATAAATTTGCTCGAAATTTATCAAACCACAGGCTCAATCCTAGCCGAAAACATCTCGACAGCCTGTGTCAGTGTAAATCGAACGCTAGAAGGGTTCCATACGGGTTTCCGGACCACGTTAGGACCAGGCAAAAGTTAGAGTTATTGTCTGCGGGCATGTAACCTAACAACCGAGTGTATAGGCGCGACGGCACCTCGCTCCATAAGACTGCTGGTATGGTTGCCCGAACCGCCCAGTCGACAAGATGGAGGCTAATTGTGTGTTAATGACCTTCCTCGAAAGTATAAAATCAGCAACGCACATTAGTCGCCCTCTTGGGTGTACAGGTATGACGAGACCTCGCCGAAACCCCACTGAGATGGCCGATCTCCGGATCCCATCCAGGCAATGTACAGCACAAAGGCTCGGCGAAACTTAACCGACTCACCCGACAGGCTCTGTACGGTTAATACAGCGCCGAGACCCTTAACTGGTCCACTATTAATGACGATCGAATCTCTGAGATCTCGTCCAAAAAACCGTCGACCCCCGCGGTCCCATACGCATTAAAAACAGCCAGCGGATAGAATCCCCACGAGAGATAGTAGATTCACAACTTAGAGATGAAAGATGACCGACCTCGTCGGATCCATCCGGATTTAAGATGGTCAGCGACGGATAACCTAACGAGGCTTAATTTGCTCGGTGCATCTAAACGGATTTGACGCTCAAAAGATACAGTTCAAACTTATCGAAAGCTCAAAACAAAAAGATAACCGAAAAAACAAGTTTAGCCTCGGGGGCAAAATCCAAAAAACCCCACCAAGGGCAAAAACATAAGGGTCCGCTATGATTAACGAAAGTTTGAGCGGCCCACTTAACAGTTTAAAGATGGCCCATCCCACGGATGGACCACAACAGAATTACAAGTTTTTAGATGAAGGAGAATCAAGACGGAGGAGTATCGCTAAACGCCATCAGCGACTCAACCACCTCCGGAGCAGGCATACCCTTGAACTCCGCCTAAGCCTTCACCACTTGGGCATAACGGCGATCAAGGCCCTCAAGGTCCCACGACAAATGCTGCCCGGCCAGATACTCCTTCACCGTCTCCCACCGGGTTATAACCGCAGACCCACCAAGGAAGAAGTCGTATTCGGCTCGAAGCAACTCATTCTTCCCCGTTCGCCGACTTCACCTCCTCATCTTTGAGCTCATCCTCCCTTTCCAGATCAGCAACTCTTTTTTGGAGACCCTCCTTAGCCTGCTCACATCCGGCTATGGAGTCCTTGAGATCTTTTATCTCCTTGTCCCTGGCATCAATGGCGGCAAGCTGATCCTCTCCTCTCTTCTTCTCCACCTCGTACCTTTCTCTCATATAGACGGAGGCCTCATGATCCTTGGAAGATTCCTACATAGTTTCAGCGAGTTTGGTCTCCATGCTGCTAAAAGAGAACATCACCTACAGGCAGCAAAACCAAAGAGGTTCAGACGATGTCAATAAAAGGTTTCAAGTACACGAAGATTCTTACCTTCATCGGCGGCTAACTCAGCACCACCCTCAGCAATTGATTCCATATCCCATGACAAGAGTTTACTCTTCATCTTGCCTACCCGAGAGGAAGATTGGGAACTGCCAAGTTCACACCTTCACCCTGCGACCCTCCACGGGACCGCATGGACTCCGTCCAGCCTTACGTTTACCAGCGGCCACTGTTCCACTCCTCGGAACCTCGGTGACCTTTGCCTGACTCTCAGAGGCGTTGACAGATCCTCCCATCTCAGCTAACCTCCCCGAAGCAGCGAGAAAAAGTTCAAAGGGATCAGGGGCAGATGCTCGTTGACTCTCAGACATGTTACAATCTAACAAGCAATGTGTCATCCTCGGAATCAACGTTAAAGAAAGAACTTAAGGATGGAATGAAAGCTTACCCCAGATAACACTGTGTTCTAAGGCAAAGTGGCTGGAAAGGAATTCAAGGGATCTCCGTTCGATGGGATCTCTAACACCGCTCTATGATCTTTTCCCGACGGCGTCGTCACCTTTGTTCAAATGGCCAATGTCTGCAAACAAACAACAAAAGAACAATAAGAAGAAGTCAGCAAACTTCCAAGATCTGAGAAATAAAAGCACCCACCAGAATAAGACCACGCGGTTGGAAAATTTGGAGCAGGTCCAACCGACAAAAACAAGAAACGACGACGCCGAGTCTTCTCCGATGCGCCTTGATCGCCAATCTCAAGATTAGTCACCCACGCTAGGTTACGACGAGGATGGAGGTGATAACGATTGATATCACCCGCATAGGGCTTGAAATAGAAGGCGTACAGAACAGAGGCCACCGATACCTCGATGGAATTCAAATTGCCCATCACCTCAAGCGCCATCAGCATTCTCCACACCATTGGAGAAAGCTGCCCTGGAGATAGACCAAGATAGCGGGATATCGCCGCAACTAGCGAAGGAACAACTCCGCGAAACCCATAGCCTTATACACCGCAATCTCCTCTGGACCGGCATCCATCGGACGCTCCGCCGCGTTGGGAATCCTCAAACAGGAAAGAGGAAGACCAAAGGTCCGGGAGATCTGAGCCACCGAGTTCATGGTGGTGGAAGATTTAGGGTTCTTCTTAGAATCTATCGGCGGATCTTGCGAAGAACCGGAGTCCTCGATTTTTATCGCGTCGCGAAGGCAGCGACGGTCAGATCTGTTGGATCGCCGTGATTTTAGACGCTCCCCGACAGATGAATCATTGGAAAGATTCATAGCTTCAGGATCGAAGGACACAATAGCAGTAGTTGGGTCCCAATCAATCGATGACATGCAAAGAAGAAGGAAGAAAGGAGAAATCGAAGATGCTCACTTGATGACAAGACGAAGAAATCGCAGACTCGATCACCGTCGAAGACGAAACCAAGCTTTGTCTGACTGGGTATGGAGAAGGTGAAAGAAAATCTTGAGAAAGAAGATGAAAGGACCGCCGCGGAAGAAAATGAAGTAGACGGAATGCGAAAATTGTCTTTAGGTCAAGAAAAGGATATTTCGCATGGTTTGGGCTTATAGACAGGCCCAAATATGAAGAAGGAACCCAAGACGGTGATAGAAGGCCATATTCGGAATTGTGATTGAACAAGAAGTATAAGCTTGTGGAAGACCAATTCATCACCGATCAAAGTAAGTACGAAGCTCTCAAATTCATCCTCGACAAGCTACTTTCCTCTTCTTATCCGAGGTCAGAGAAGAGCAAAGCTGGGGGCAAACTGTTGGGGATAAATTTAATCATCCCGGTTAAGGTTTAACCGGCGGCAGTTTCAGACCGGACTGACGGCAGATCGGACCAGCTAAACCGGAATCAACGACAATATCGGAACCGACCTCCTTTAGTTGATATTGGGCTTTATTTAGGCTTAATTATCGACATAAGGTAAAATGGAAAAGATATATTACTAGATTCTCTTAAATATTCATCAAGGAGAGAATCTAGGAAAATATCTAAATAAAAGGAAAAATGTCAATAAATGGAAACATGTCAATTCATATTCATAAAAGGAAGCTCATTGACCTAAAGATCTCTATATAAAGAAGGAGCTAGAAGACCTAGAGGATTCATTCATTGATATCGACTTTCACATACACTTTTCGACATAAACACTTGTTTCTAGAGAGAATATTCGATTATAAGCTTTAGATTGTTCTAAGTCTAGATCTTGAATCATATTCCTCTTCTCTTGTATTCTTTTATCGATTAATAAAAACATCTAATTCATACCGATTCTAGTATTATTAAACCGTTATCGAATTCCGTGGTTCTTCTAACGGATCACTAACTTTTGTCCAAACAATAATAACACTTCAAATTATGATATTTACTAAAAAACTGAAAATATTATGTATTATAAACTTTATGTTATTAAAACATATAAGTTAACGGTAAGTTAATACACGTTAAGTATAATATTGTAATCAATTTTTTTTATTGAGTTATACAATTGTTTTCACCTTTGTTTTCACTTTTTCAGTTAACACTAATCCTTAAAAACCTTTATTTAGGGGTGGTTTGAGGGTTTGAAAATTTGTATATTGCAAAAATTAGCTACGATTTAGCAACGATTCGTCGCTAAATCGTCGCTAAATAGCAACGAATTAGCGACGAATCGTTGCTAAATCGTTGCTAAATATCAAATAGCAACGATTTAGCAACGATTTGTAAATCATATTAGTCCAACAAATTTAAACCCCTAAAAGTACTAAACGTTACTAAATCGTTGTTAAATCGTTGCTAAATCGTTGCTTAATCGTTGCTAAATAACTGATTGGACTAATATGTGACATTCTATGTATCATAAGTACGAGGTTAATGTCAGAAACATTAGCAACGATTTAGCAACGATTACAACTCAAACCCTATTTTCAGGGTTTCAACCCCTAAAACGGTTGTCTATGCTATAATACATACTTAATATGTAATTATAAATTATAAGATTGAGAATAACACTTCAAATTATGATATTTACTAAAAACTGAAAATATTCTGTATTATAAAATTTATGTTATTAAAACATATAAGTTAACGGTAAGTTAATACACGTTAAGTATAATATTGTAATTAATTTTTTTTTTTTGATTTATACAATTGTTTTCACATTTGTTTACACTTTTTCAGTTAACACTAATTCTTAACAACCTTTATTTAGGGGTGGTTTGAGGGTTTGAAGATTTGTATCAAATAGCAACGATTTAGCGACGACAATATAAATCGTTGCTAAATATCAAATAGCAACGATTTAGCGACGGCAATTTAAACCCCTAAAAGTACTAAACTTATGAATTAGTTGCTAAATCGTTGCAAATTCGTAGCAAATTCGTAGCAAATTCGTTGCTAATTCGTTAATAATCTGCAAAAAAAAATTAAAAAAAAATTAAAATTGCAAATACAAGTTACAAATTTATTCATTATTGTCGGAATCAAATGATTCGATATCGCTAACTTCATCGAATTCTTCATTTTCTTCTGCGGATCCTTCGTTTTCATCATCCACAATATCTTCAGCTACTTGGTTATCAGGATCAACAAGAAATACATCTTCGGTCGATTGATTTGTTTGTATAATTGTCCCACCAACGACATCTTGTTGCATAAGAACTTCATCGTTATCCATAATTAAACCTCTCGAAACCACTCGAATTACTGCACTCCATGATATACCACTAGTTTTAACGCGAGTATATGGAATGAATGTAACTTGCTCAGCCTGCGATCCGAGGATAAATGGTTCGAACTTCCGATATCGTCGTGATTGGTTGACGTCGATGACACCAAATTTGTTGTAACGTACACCACGACCTAACGTTGGATCAAACCAATCACATTTAAAGAGTGTTGTTCTTAAATTGACTAATCTCGGTTATTGGACTTCAATAATATCCGTGAGAACCCCATAAAAAACTGAATCACCCTCAACAGTGACACCATAATTTGCAGTTGCTCGATGTTGACCATGACTTACTGTGTGGAAGACGTAACCACGAGTAAAATACATAGGCGAAGTTGTGATCTTTCCAAGCGGTCCTTGTATTAACTCGCGAAACCAAACCGGATATGTGGTGTCACCATATTCAACTTGCGTTTTTAACCAACCCGCAAAATCGCGTTCTTTATAAGCAGTAAGTTCGTCTTTCGAAAGTCCTGGATAGACTTCCTCCAGTTGTTCCTCAAACATTCTAATTGAAACCACCTCGTTATATATAGATCGTTAGGAAAAATATAATAGCTTATATATAAAAACATATAATATATTACCTTTCTAAAGGTCGTGCGTAATCATAATTAAGGAGGATGTAAGTATGGGCACTTTGTCGATGTTGATCACTTTCCCACCAAACTTCTTTTATTTTTCCGCTAGCTCTTCCAATTGGGGAAAATATATCAGGTACCCCATCTACTACATATACTACGCCAACGTCGCCGTCATTGTATCGTCGTGTTTTTGTTCTACGTGTTCGTACATTAGAACCGAAATAGTATGATGCGAAATGAGAAGTCTCTTCCATTAAAGATCTAGCAACGATAGATCCTTCAACCCTTGTTAGGTTTTTCGCCTTTCCTTTCAAATGTCCCATAAATCATTCAAAGGGATACATCCACCGAAACTGCACAGGCCCTCCTAGTTCTGCCTCGTGAGGAAGATGTTCCATTACATCGAAAAAGGATGGAGGAAAAATCATTTCCAAGTTGCACAACAAGATAGGGATATTTTCACGCAACTGTTCAATGACATCTTCTGAAAGTGTACGAGTACATAATCTCGGAAAAACGCACCGATACCAGAATTTTTTAAAAATTCATGAGTCTATATACATATATATTGTAATTAAAAAGATAATTAATTAATTATTATTTAGTACCTGCAATTGCTAAGTGTGCGGGTTCAGGTGGAGGCTTGTCGAAGGCAAAAGGTAATAGTCTCTGCATAAATACATGACAATCATGACTTTTCATACATGAAAACTTTTGTCCATTCTCAACACATGCGGATAGCTTTGAAACATATCCGTCAGGGAATTTGACATTTGACGCTACCCAATTAAATAAAGGTTTTTTCGTTTCAGGTTTCAATCTGTAGATCGGGACAGGAGCCTTACCATCGTTCGTGATATGCAACTCACTTCTAAAACATATTTATGGCAAATCCAATCTTGTCTTCAAATTGTCTTTCATTCTCCCCTGCACATTCAACAATGTGTACATGATGTTATCAATGAAATTTTTCTCAATGTGCATAACATCAAGGTTATGTCTCAACAAATGATCTTTCCAGTAAGGGAGTTCCGAAAAGATGTTTTTTGTGCCAGTTATGGGTTTCCCCGTATCCGTCAGGTAAATTCGAAACATGCCAATTTCCACCCCGTCTATATGTTTCTTGCGCCCCGTAATAATCCAACTCGTTTAGTAACTCTGTCTCCGCCGGATATAATAGGGGTGGTTGTTTAACGACTTTGTTCTTCTTGAACAACCTTCTGTTTTTCCGGTACGGATGATTCATTGGAAGAAATCGTCGGTAACAATCAAACCAACTTTGTTTTCCTTCCGTGTGGGAGTTGAAACGCATCAGTCCGATGACGACAATAAGGGCAAGACAATCGGCCATGCGTTGTCCAACCGGATAACATGGCATAAGCAGAAAATCCACTAATAGTCCACATAAGCACTCCACGCATCATAAAATTTCTTTTGCACGATATATCGTACGTACGAAACCCAGTGTACCATAACTCTTTTAGCTCATCGATTAAAGGTTGCAGAAAAACATCTAGAGCTCTCTTTGGATGTTTCGGACCATGAAAAAATATACTTCAGAAGAGGAATTCTCTTTGCATGCACATATATGGAGGAAGATTATAAGGGGTTACGATAACTGGCCACAAGGAGTATTGTTTACCAGACATACCAAATGGACTAAATCCGTCAATGCATAAACCAATATATACATTACGAATCTCTCTAAAGAAGTCAGCGTATACCGTGTTAAAGTGCTTCCAAGCTTTTGCATATGACGGATGAGTTACTTCCCCATCTACGACTGAGTGCTCTGCATGCCATCTCATTGAATCGGATGTCCTTTCTGATTGATACAATCTCTTGAGCCTGTCCGTAATGGGTAAGTACCACATCCGTTGATACGGGACCTTACTCCCTTTTCCATGGACCTTATATCTCGACTGACAGCAAAAACGACATTCCTGCAACTTATTATCATCTTTCCAATAAATCATACAATTGTTAACACAAACATCAATCATTTATGAAGGCAATCCAAGACTAGAAACCAACTTTTTTATTTCATAATATGAATCAACAACTACATTATCCTCAGACAAATACTCTTTTATTAATTCCGCCCAGGAGTCCATGCAAAATTCACTCAAATTATGATCCGATTTGATATTCATCATTCTAGATGCTAATGATAGTTTTGACAATCCATCTTTACATCCATCGTAAATTGGTTTATTCGCAGCGTCTAACATATCATAAAAACGTTTAGCATCTTGGTTAGGTTCTTCAACAACATTTTCAAATAAATACTCTCTCGTATCATGAAATGCATCAGCAACCATGTCATGATATCTATTATCATATACATGCACATTAGACCCACCATGATGATCATAGCTACTATCAAAATGATGCGGTAAATTAGCTGGTTCGTTAGTTTCAGCAACATGAAACGAACAACTTTCTCCAAATTCGGTGTTATTATAATTATACACTTCCCCATGTTGAAACCAAACAAAATATTGTGGCATAAAACCCCTATTAAAAAGATGTTTCCATACGGTATCAACATGAATGTATTTAGTGTTCACACACTTCTTACATGGACAATGCATTTTACCAGTTTCTTGAGTAGTCTGCATGTTTCCAGCTTGATACATGAATGTTTGAAGTCCCTCCGTGAACTCTGTTGTCACTATCCCCGATTGATCTTTGTGTCTATACATCCAAGATCGTAACTCGTATACGTTATTACCGTGAGACCTTTTGAGTATATTTGTTATTAAAGTTTTTGTATAAGTGTTTAGAATATATATAAGAGAGAATGTTTTGATATTGTGTTGTGATTTTGATTTGGTCGAATGAGTTTATATAGGGACATTGTAAATTTTAGCAAGGAATTAGCAAGGAAATTTAGCAACGATTTTGCAACGAAATATTTTTATTAATGAATTAGCAACAATTTTGAGAGGAAATTTCAACGAATAATTCGTCGCCAATTACCGGTGGAGCTTAATGAAAACGTGCTCACCAACTTAGCAATATTCCTTGCAAATTCGTCGCTATTTAACAAGGAAATATCTTCGTCGCCAATTTGTCGCTATTTAGCGACGATTTAGCGACGATGTCAGAATTCCTCCTTAAATCGTCACTATTTCGTCGCTAAATAGCTACGAAATAGCGACGAATGGTTTCGTTGCTATTTGGCGACGAATTAGCGACGAAATTTAGTGTCGTCGCCAATTCATCGCTAATACCTCACAAATTCGTTGCTAAATAAATTTCTCGCTAATTCCTTGCTAAAATTCGTTGCTATTTGCCCACTTTCTTGTAGTGCCCTTATATTTAAAAGAGTGGTGTGTAAGTATATACATATATATAATATACATAAAATATTGGTGAACATCAATCAATGAATTCACATGCAATAATATGGGATCATGTTATGCAAGACTACAACTATATAATAGTAATACTCAAGACATAATTATATCATCAATCTATTACTACATGATTTTTTAATAAAAACAAACTATGTAATTAAAAAATTGAAAAATATGGACTTAATTGTACGTACGTGCGTTTTAACAAATTATCGGATTTTCTGTTCAAATAAAACAAATAATTGTCTTGACTTGATTAAAACAAATGTATGTAGTTAGAAACTCAAGTCATTATTTTATTTTTGTAAAATGGTCATTCCTTTAATTATTTTCTTAATCCCTATATACAACAAATTAATACATAACATGTAATGATTATTGATATAGTAGCTAGAATTCACAATATAACAAAATTACATGTGTTTTATTTATTTCGAATTTTAGAGTATATGGACTACAAAGTCTCATAATTGTCTGAGTAAGTTCACCACCTATAATTGATTGATTGATATTTTAATAATATTTTTATTGTAATTTACCTATATAATAAGTTATTATTTTGTTGTATATTATTTTTTATAATAACATTTACATATTTTATGAAAATATAGATCTTATTTTAAGAGTTAAATTTCGTATTCATGTATCACCTATATGACAGTAAATTGTAAGATTTAATTTTGATCGACCGTAATTATGTAAACTTGGATGCGACAAAAAACATTTGTCCTTTGATATCTAATATATTTTTCATATATATCTCTCTTTATCTATCCATTCCCTTTGCTACACGTGTTGACTTGACTTTTTGGTTAACCAAATAAAATGGTAATTTTTCTTAATTTTATTAGCTAGTTATTTAAATATTATAACATGTAGTGTTCCATATATAAATGTTTAAACTTTCGAAATAAACATATATATTTAGGAAACTGGTATAAAATTAATATAATAATTTTACTCATTTATAAGAATGAAAATAGCTTTTATATAGGCACATTAAGTCGGTCAAAATGAGGCGGTGGAAACAAGATAATTAACAAGTATATTATCTACATTAAATGGATAATTATCAAAGGTATTATCTAACACTCCCCCTTAATTATTCATTATTGCGTAGACGTATCGTGTATTGCCATTGTTGTTATGTGAAAGAAAAGAGAAGAAGTAGTGGAAAAAGAAATGAGTGGTGATGGGAGTAGTGTTTATGTATTTATTCATTGCGTATTTATGGCGTATTTAGTTTGATAGTTATGAAAGTAGTAGGTTAGTCCATCAATTTGATAAGATGGGTCATTAGTTAATGTCACAATTTCAAATTTGAAAAGCACAACAAAACCATAAAAGTCTGCTTAATAAAGTCATACAACAAACCTACAACGATAAGCTAGTTCGGAAAACAATATAATTTACAAGCGAAACCATGTAACAATTCCTACAACAATGATAAGTAAAACAAACTTGTTCAAAACTCTAGTCATAGTCGATATATTTTAATACTGGTTATCCCTTCTAATTGTCTAAGTTTTACTTCATTGTTTTCAAGTTTCTAAAGCATTAGTTTCTTGTACTTATTCACAACTTCAACGAGGTTCTTTGGTTGTGCTTGGAGTACCCTTATTTCGTCGACCAAACCTTCTTCCACCCATTTATATACATGACTTTCTTCTTTTCGCTTCAAAAAAACATGATGTCCTAACATTTACGGTAGAAAACCGAAAATAAATTGTGTAATAAGTCATTCCACCAACCTTCAAAGCGACATCACATCTTAAGAATCTCCTACAAGGATTCTCATTTTTCTTCGCAGTAAAATTCGTTATACGACCTCCACATAATCATTAATTTGGAATCCCATCGAATGTATTACCTGACAAAAACGATTCGAAGAAGAAGAGTTGCAAGTTAACATATTTGGAGTTTTTTTCACGGTATTGCGAAAAGTAAATGCCGAGAGATTTGGAAATCGACATATTAGGTATAAACTAATTTAATTTGGGTTTTACGATAATGGGCTATGAGGCCCAATGAACAATAAGTTTTGAAGTACATAAGATATTTGGTGAAAGATTTGGTTCGTAGGTTTGTTTAGCAGATTTGTTGCATTGTTAAGTTTGTTGGATGGACGAATTAACTTTTCGAGTTGGTAGGTAGGTGGTGATCCATTAACTCCTCGTTTTTTACACAACACAATTAACACTTTCGTTCATCAAAACATAAAATTTATTAACCAAGCAATGAAGTACGATTCCAATAACGTCCAAATCATTGTCGTGACCGGTGAATGGAGATTTCATAAGAAAAGGTGATTGTTTTTTGTTGACAGTCGACGTGGTAGTAGCCCTATAACCGCTAATGGTAAGATGATGTTTTTAGATATTGTTAGTTTGATTAAAAAGGAGTATGGATTCGATGATAGTGACGAAGTTATGGAGTTGAGTTATATGTTGTCTAAGAGGATGTAACGACGTTTACCCCAAGATAAACCTTCGTTGATTATTGAGAATGATCGACAATTTCAAGTATATTTACAACAATGCGAAGAGAATTCTTTACGGTTATGTGTATCCGTGAAGATAGCGCCAAATATACCAAAGGATGAGGTGAATCCTGGAATATATGAAGAAGTACCGATGGTAGTGTAAATTATGATGCAAAATTAAAGGTTGGTGAAAACATAGATGATAACGGTGAGGATGAGGTGGACGACAAAAGCCCTATATTTGATTGTTGCGACGACAAAGACATTGTAACTTCAGATGATGAAGATAACATAGTTTACGGTAAGTCGGATGTTTTAGACAATGCATTTGAATAAAAGAGGTTCACAAATGCATTTTATTGTCCACGAAAATTTAGAGAGACTTGAAACTCCAGATATGACCATTGCGGTTGGCCAACGTTACGAAACTAAAAAGACATTAGAATCAAGGTTGAAGATTGTATCAGTGATAAATCATTTTGATTTTGACGTCGTTAAATCTACCTTTAAGTTATATGTAGTTAATGTTGGGTGAATGGTTGCTCGTGGAAGGTTCTAGCCTCGCCGGTGGGATCTAGTTCTCATTTTTATAATAGAAAATACGTTGAATATCACACTTTTTTTCTTTACGGAACGATCGACGCGTTCAAGAAAAGCAACTCCTTAAAATTTAGGAGAACTTTACAAAGATTTTATGGACAGTGTTGGTCCAACTGTGTTACCTGAACATTTAGCAGATGTTATAGGATTCGCTTCCGTATTAAGGTTAAAAATATATGAACAATATAATAATATATAATAACTTTTATTATACGTGACATTAATTGAATTTATTTATTAGGTCGATTATTGGAAAGCACACCGTGCACTTATTCATGATAGAAATTTAGTAACCGGATCATCGGAGAGTGGGTACGAAGATTTGCCTATGTACTTATTTCAAATAAGACATGCAAATCCAGGTACCTTACACCCTACTCGAAGTTGATGAAGAAAATATGTTGAAGTATGTTTTTATATTGTTCGGAGCTAGTATTTTTGGCTTTCAATACATGCGTAAAGTGTTAGTCGTTGATGGTACCTTTTTAAAAAGAAAATACAAAGGAATGTTGCTTATAGTCACAACACCAGACATAAATTTTCAAATATTTTCCATAGCTTTTGGCATTGTATATACGAAAAATGATAAGTCTTGGGAGTGGTTCTTCACACAATTAGCCAAAGTTTTTCTGGATGATAGAGATTTGACTATCATTCCGATCAGCACAAATCTATAAGTAATGCTATTCGACTTGTATTTCCTCTAAATGCAAGAGGAATTTGCACTTACCATTTGAACAAGAACGTCTTAGTTAGATTCAAAGGGGTTGAAGTTTTTGGTGTTGTCAAGAAGGCGACTAATGCTTTTCGAATTGATGAGTTTGAGGAATACTTTGAAGAAATTCAAAATCTCAATCCTTTACTTCATCAATATTTGATACGCGCCGATGTGAAGAAGTGGACAAGAGTTCATTTCCCCGGCCAACGCTATAACATTACAACAAAAACCATCCCTGAGTCTTTAAACCACGTTATCTCAAAACGGCAGGATCTCCCAATAGTGAATCTCATCGATGAGATTCAGTTGATATTAACACGATGGTTTGCGGACCGCCGGAACGATGCCGCTAATACATCCACAATACTTACTCGTGGTTTTAAAAAAATCTTGCAGGTTTAACGAAACATTTCCACAAAAACTCTTTCGTGATATATTAAAAATCTTTGTTCGTAGGCTCGGATTCGTGCGGCAAAAGACATACATGTACAAGAGATCAACCAAAATATGTATGAAGTCAGTAATGGGACGTTCGTTAATATCGTCAATATAACGTTACAAAAATGTACTTATCGTATGTATGCTTTGGAGAAGATACCATGTATACATGCTATAACGGCTATAAAAAGAAGGAAACTTTCTATCATCATTCATTGTCATCCTTACTATTGCAAGAGCTATTTGGCTTACATGTATTCATGAACCGTAATCTCTCGCGATAGTGCCTTGTTTGTCATCGCTAACGTGGAGGCAAAAATTTGCTTACCTTCTGATGTTCGTCAACCACCAGGAAGACCCAAAAAAGCAGATTCAAATATGAACTAGAAGTTGCAATAGGTAAAAAAAGGGTTTAAAAAAACAATTGTTGTTCTCGATATGGTGAAGTCGGACACAACTCACGTACGTGTAATGTGTAGTACCGTTTTTCTCATTGAAAATTTAATTGATGTTGTTATCGTTATTGGTAAAAATTATTTTTGTTTGGTATCATTGAACGTTTAATCTGCAACCGAAAGAGTCAAAAGTCTGCAAAACAATACTAACGAAAAACATACAATCTAACTTATGCAGTTTTTTGCTAAACATTTGTTTAGCAAAGTTTCCGAAAAACACAAAAACCGTGAAAACAAATTCCACATCTCCAAAACAGCCGACAAAAAATTCATATCCATCCAAGATAAAAAAAAGCATGCTAATTCCAAGAGTCAGTGACGAGCAACAACTTATCCTTATTAGACCCCGGTAGTGGGTTCGACATCTCGTTATAGCCATTGGGTATCTCGTCGTAGATCTCAGCGGCCGTTTTCTTCCGGATAAACTGTATATTCTCGTCGCACAAACCATCAAAGCTAATCCCAAGAGCAAGTCACTCAATATATTTCATCGCATACACACCACAATTTCTTCCGATAGATCGTATACTTCTTCAAAACAATGTTCTTTTCCACAAGGAGGGGAAATAGAGGGTAACATGAATGGTAACATTCGCGCGTAAGGTGTGATTTCTTCAACCATTTGCATGTCGCTTGTTGACCAAATGATATTGTGGTATATGTCTATGTGGTGGCGAAGCAGATTTATATGAAGAGCAACCCAATGCTCAACATTAATTTTATGACAAAAGTACACGTGGTCCACATCTTTAACCCACTCTTTGTTTGTAGGTGCATGAGTTGGATACCGCCCCATCATCACCTCCTTGTATGCATCGCCAAATAAAAATTTCTTTAAGTTACTAGCATGTTACTAGTCTGTAGTCTTGATGCCAACACATGACCCATGACTGATCTAGGAATGCTATCCTCGACGATGTAAATGGTGTTGGTTGCGCCAAAGATCTTTTCATAACCATATGCATGAATGAGTTGATGTGCTGGGGATTGAACGAAGAAATATTATTTATTCGTACACTTAACAAAATTGTAAGCACGTATATATATCAAAATTAGCTTACATATTCACCAACACAACCGAAATTATCCTTCTCACTAGGAGGCCAATCTTGTTTTGGAGTCTTCAACGTCGCGAAAAAATGGGTCCTTGAAAAAAAGGAACCTATAGGCAACGACCTATCACTACAAGAATCTGCGCAAATAACAACAAAAATTTTACAACGATTTTGGTCGTCGTAAATTTACGACGATTTTACTACCATTTTTGCAATCGTCGTAAACTTTACAACGATTTTGGTCGTCGTTATTTTACGACGATTTAATGACGATTTTCTGAATATACACGTAATTGTCGTTTAATCGTCGTAAATTTACAACGATTTAACGACATTTTAATTTAAAATAAAATTTCGTCGCTAAATCGTTGCTAATTTACAACGAGTTTATAACTTCTGATTTTGGGGCATTTTAACAACGATTTGAAGACATTAATCTGGTAGGTGAAAACGTGTATTTACTGTTGCACCTAATTATTTACAACTTTCATTTTAGTCGTTAAATCGTTGTAAAATCGTTGTAAATCCCTTGTTAAATTATGAATCGTTGTAAATTAGTAGTTAATTTCCTTGGTAAAAAGTTGGAAATTTTTTAAAAATCCTATAAATACATCCTCATCTTTCACCACAAATGACACCACCAATTTTATATCTCTCTCACATACGAAAAAACTCTTTTTTTAAAAAAAAACTTTAAAAAAAAAAAATGTCCGGAGGCGATATTTACGAAATCCGAAAATGGATGTACATACATCGAGGCGATGACGGATCGGTGACACGGGAGTTCCTCGACGGGGTTGAAATATTCATGCAGCAAGCCACAAATCTACTTGTCACTATCGAAAGCGGTAAGATGTTTTGTCCTTGTATCAAATGCGACATTAGACGGTTCATTTTGGTTGAAAATGTTTGGAAGTATTTGTTAAATAGAGGATTTACACCACAATATTTTATATGGTTTCAGCATGGGGAAGGTGTGGTAATGTTGCTAGTAATAGTAATTATCATCAGGAATCTGTAGACTATGACCAACATGTAGAAAATGAGTATGATTATTATAATTTTCATCATGATCATGGAAATGAACCGGATATGATAAATGACATGGTTAGCGATGCATTTTGTCCCGAAGTTGCATTGTCATCTGATGGAAATTTAGTCGAAGAACCTAATTTAGATGCTAAAAAATTCTACGACATGTTAAATGCTGCAAATCAACCAATATATGATAATTGTAGAGAAGGGCACTCTAAATTGTGATTAGCTGCTAGAATGATGAATATTAAAACATACCATAACTTATCTGAGGTTTGCATGGATGATTGGGCTTCATTGTTAAAAGAATATCTACCTTCTGATAATTTAGCTGCTGAAACGTTTTATGAGGTTCAAAAATTGGTTATCAGTCTTAGTCTTCCGTATCAGTCAATTTATGTATGTGTAGACAATTGTAAGATATATTGGAAAGACGACAACATTCTTGAGGAATGTCGTTTTTGCAAAAAACAAAGATATAGGCTAGAAGGAGTAGGTCGGAAGAGGGTGCCGTACCAGAAGATGTGGTATTTCCCTATAACAGACAGGCTACAAAGGATGTATCACTCGGAGAGGACAGCTTCTTCGATGAGGTGGCATGCAGAACATACACAGAAGCCTGGAGAGGTGACCCACCCATCAGATGCGAAAGCCTGGAAACACTTTAACTCGGTGTACCCCGATTTTGCTAGACGAAAAGGTAACGTCTACCTTGGTCTATGTACGGATGGATTTAGTCCATTTGGTATGTCAGGTAGGCAGTATTCTTTATGGCCCGTCATCGTCACCCCTTATAACCTCCCACCAGAGATGTGTATGCAAAGGGAATTTTTATTTCTGAGTATATTAGTCCCTGGACCTAAACATCCAAAAAGATCCCTTGATGTTTTTCTACAGCCTTTGGTGGAAGAGTTGAAGGAGTTATGGCACACTGGGGTAAAGACTTACGATTGTTCGAGGAAACGGAATTTTACAATGCGTGCAGTGCTTCTATGGACGATTAGCGACTTTCCCGCTTATGGAATGTTGACGGGCTGGACTACACACGGACGACTCTCTTGTCCTTACTGCATGCATCGTACTGATGCCTTCCAATTGAAGCATGGAAGGAAAACTAGTTGGTTCGATTGTCACCGTCACTTTCTTAATCTGCGTCACCCTTAGCGGAAAAACAAACGAATGTTTAAAAAGAACAAAGTGGTATGTGATCCTCCACCGGTGTATTACACGGGCGAACAAGTTGAGGCGCATATGGATCATTACTGTGCGAATTACACAGTTCCCCAAGGAGAAAACTGGCATGTCCCGCCTATTCTGCCTGATGGTTATCTTACGGAACACAACTGGCATAAGAAAAATATTTTCTAGGTGCTTCCATACTGGAAAGATCATCTACTCCGACATAATCTTGATGTGATGCACATAGAGAAGAACTTTTTCGATAACATTATGAACACTCTTTTGAATGTGCAGGGAAAGACAAAAGACAATTTTAAATCACGTCTTGACTTGGCTGAGATATGTGCGAGATCCGAATTGCACATTGATAAAGACGGATAAGCGCCAGTACCTATAATCAGATTATCGAGTGCAGCGAAGACGTCGTTGTTCCAATGGGTGATCTCTGAAGTTAAGTTTCCTGATGGTTTTGTTTCTAATCTTTCTCGGTGTGTAGATGGTAGTAAATTCACAGGTATGAAAAGTCACGATTGTCATGTGTTCATGCAACGACTGCTACCATTTGTCTTGGTCGAACTTGTTCCACAGAATGTGCACGAAGCAATTGCTGGTACGTAATGTCTAATTAATTAATAAAATATTTCATAAACTGAATATATCGTAATACGTTTGATTTAATTTATGTAGGTGTTGGGTTGTTCTTTCGTGATCTTTCCATAAGAACGTTGAACGATGAAGTAATAAGACAACTCGACGAGAACATTCCTCTCATTTTGTGCAATTTGGAGAAGATATTTCCCCCCCATCCTTTTTGATGTTATGGAGCACCTACCAGTACATCTCCCACACGAAGCAGAACTAGGGGGACCCGTTCACTTCCGATGGATGTACCCTTTCGAAAGATTTATGAAACATCTAAAAGGGAAGGCGAAGAATCTAGCTAAAGTCGAGGGTTCAATCGTTGCGGGTAGTATTACAGAGGAGACGTCTCACTTTACGTCGTACTACTTTGCACAAACCGTGAGGACACGTAAAAGAGCGCCAAGGAGATATGATGACGGAGGCATTCAAACAACGTACGCAGTGGAGGGAGTACCTGACATATTTTGTCTCATTGGCCGGCTTAGCGGACGTATAAAAGTGGTTTGGTGGAGCAACGAGGATGAAATTCATTGTGCACACACGTACATTGTATTGAACTTATTGTTACTCCACGGGAAAGGTAAAATTAAATGTTTTTTAATACTCTTTCATTACACAACATGTCATAAAATATTGCTTACTTATGATATTTTCATATAGTATCTTCGTCGAACAAGTTCAAGAAGGAATTCCGGGGATATCTGAAGATGAGCTCGATTCCCGTAAAACTCAACACTTTGTGATGTGGTTGCAAAGACAGGTATGAAAATATCGAATATGAAATTACATACCAACCTAATATATTTAAACAAAATTAATTTTGATGTCTGCAGATTGAGTACGAGGACGAATCTTATCCGGTGTGGTTCCACGAGATGCTACAACGTCCCCTTGCGAAGATTCAGACATCACCAATGTATTTTACAAGAGGTTATGCTTTCCACGCGTACGAGTACGGCCGACATCGAACAAGTGTTAACTACGGTGTTTGTGTTAGAGGAGACATTGATTTCTACGGAATCATCCAGGAAATCATAAAAATAACGTTTCTCGGGTTGCTCATGTTTAAGTGCGTACTCTTCAAGTGCGAGTGGTTTGATCCTACGATCGGAAGAGGTGTACGAATCAACAAGTCTGGGATCGTTGATGTTAATAAGAATAGAAGATACAACAAGTTCGAGCCTTTCATACTTGAATCGCAAGCTGAGCAAGTAAGCTTCATTCCTTATCCGCGTCTTAAGTCCACGGGAATACATTGGCTATCCGTCATCAAAATTTCCCCGAGAGGGTACATAGTCAGGGAAGAAGAATCAACACTCCAGAATGACACGCCCGTCGATATTCCTTCGCCAGAACTAAACACGGACATGGTCTTACTCTTTGATCCTCATATTAGGGAAGTTGAAGAGGTGAATGAGGACGAAGAAAAAGTCGAAGAGACTGACGAATTTGATGAATCTGACTCCGAGGAAGAATATGAGTCTAATGATGACTCCGAGTAATAAATAAGTTGTTTGTTTAAATGTAACCAATGCCCCTACGACGAATTTACGACGAAATTTTATTTTATTTTATAAAAAAAAATTGATCGTCGTTAATTCGTCGTAAATTTACGACGATTTCCCGACGATTCGTCTTATAAATCGTTGTCAGGTCATACGATGTTGTACTTTTCCGTACAAATACACAATCGTCGTAAATTAGACGTAAACTAGTCGTATATTTACATCTGTTTTACAAAGTTTTTTTTATAAACCCCTAAACCCCAAACATTTTCAAAGTATGTCTTATATTACGTACAAACACTCATAAAGACCTCTAAAGTTAATGAATAACTATAAAAACAATGCTAAAATTGCTTATCAATCAATTTTGTTACATATTCTTAGAATTTATAAAGTTTAAGATAAAGTGTACTATATATATTGTGTTTAATATGTATATATGTTTTAATTTTACCAAAACATATTTTTTTGCAATCATATGACTTAGTATGATTTCATATGCATACAATACCATAACTATATTCAACATGAAGTCAAATGGCAAATGTATTTCAGCGAAATCCATTTACTGTAAATAATCGTCGTAAAATCGTGGTAAATTTGCCACGATTTTACGACGATTCTAACAAAATCGATGTAAATTCGTGGTATTCTAACAACGAATTTACGACCAAACATGAAACTCTAAACGTCACATCCTCAGAAGTTTTGTTTGTACGAGGTTGTCAACATCAACGATTACCACGATTTTACAACGATTAAGAAGGTAATCGTCGTAAAATCGTGGTAAATTTGCCACGATTTTACGACGATTATAATTTCATCATTCCCAAAGCGCGACAAACCAAAACGAACCAAAACGTTTGAACTTATTTTATGACGATTTAACGAGGAATTTACGACGATTTTACGACAATTGCTAATAGTATATATAGTCGACCATATTTTTCCCATTTCTCTCATTCTCTCTAAAATTTTATATCTCTACACTTTCTCACACACTACAACTTTCAGACTCTCTTTCAACATCTCAACAGGTAAATATATTTAATATATGTGTTTTAAAACAGGATTTTAGAATTAGTTTTAGGATTTGGAATTTAGTTTTAGGATTTGGATTTTACTTTTAGGATTCAGATTTTAGATTTATGTTCAGAACATAATTAATTATTAAAATACTTAATGTTTAGTTTTTAAAATACATAAAACTTATTATTTTAGTTTTTAAAATACTTAAAACTTATTATTTAACATAATTAATTATTAACCTTAGTTTTTAAAATACATAATTATTAAAATACTTAATGATTAATTTTTAAAATACTTAATGTTAATTATTTAAATACTTAATGTTTTTTTTGGCAGGTACTTATACATGGCTCCTAGGTGAGGCAAGACTTTACCTCCGGACTACATGCAGATGTTGGCGGAGAGGAGGGCTTCCCGGGAAGCTACAGGTTCCGGTCAGGCATCAGCTTCCGGGACATCTCTTGTCTAGACCGGGACATCTGTCCATGGCGAGCAACCTCCTTCTCCTCCTCATGTGCCCGCCGCAGACGCCGTAGACGCCGCAGACGCCGCAGACGCCGCAGACGGAGTTTTCCCGGGCCTGGTACATCTAGAGTTGGATGTACCGGGACACGCGTCGTACGCCACCCTCCGGGTTGAAGATATCCTCGCTCAACCCGGGCATGACAGTCTCCGCCGTTTGGATCCGCACAAGTCTGCGGACACTTACTGGTAAGTTTAATTAATTTGTTAATTATTTTAAAGGAAGATTACTAAAGTAACTTACAATTTGACTTTTATTGCTAAAACGGACCTAATCTTTTTTTATAACTAGGGTAACCCCTCTGAACTTTTGGCCCGAAACTGCCCCCCTCCTTCCCTTTGACATGAAAAAACAGTTTTCGAAACTGCAATTATGACGTCATAAAAAAAAGCCAGCGCATTTAAACACGCGAATTATTTACAAAATTGCCACCGCCAGCGAGGATAAGTCTGCCGCAGATTTATTTTTCACGTTTTATAGATTTATTTTGCCACGTCATTTTCAATATTTTGAAAGTCTGTCGCAAATTTAGTCCCTTTGATGCAGATTTAGACTTAATAAATCTGCGACAGACTTAATAAATCTGCGGCAGCCTTAATAAATCTGCGGCAGACTTAATAAATCTGCGGCACGTTAAAGCGTTTTGTAGATTTGTTGATACCATTGTAGATTTGTTTCGGATTTTGCAGATTTTTTGGCGCTTACTTTACAGTTTGTCTCTATGTGCGTGACTTTAACTTCATGGGTGAAATCGCCGTAGATCCAGTTTTTCTTAGTTTTCTTATCAACCGCCATCGCCATTGTAGATCCAGTTTTTCTTAGCTTTTTCATAAATTCTCATCTCCGTTTGTTGCATCGGTAGTCCCTCGTCGTCGTCGTCGCTGTAGCCGTTATCTTTTTCGGCTACTTTTCGTCGTTCTCTTCATGTTCGTTGTCGGGGTTGTCTTCATCGTCGTTGTCTTCGTCGGCGGGATTTTTGTCGTCTATGTTGAGCTTTCTTTGGCTTAGTCGTCGGCTTTTTTCCTCATCGTGTAAGTCTTGATCGGCTTATTGGTGGTTGTCGTCTTCGTCGTCTAGATCTGGTTAAAAATCTGCAGCAGATTTTTAACTCTCGTTGCAGATTTATTTTTAAAACCATCAATGGAACAAGTTGTGCTTGTTTTAGGTTTATGGAAGCTCAAGAAGAAAGGATGGGTGTTTGAAGTTGACAGTAAACGAGGATATCGTATTCTTGGAGTTAACCCATACACGCGTTTCGTCGTATTTGTCTTCTCCGACGTCGTCATCTTGTTCTTCAACGTGTCCTTAATCGTTGTTCTCTTTCTCATCGTCAATTTCATTGTTTTCGTCGTCTTTGTTAAGCTTCTTCGTCTTCATCTTCTTCTTTACTGTTGTTGTATTCATCGTCTACTTCGTCGTCGTCGTGTTCTTTTTCATCAACTCTTTTATGTTCATTGTCTTCATGGTGGAATAAATCGGCGAACCACTAAAATAACTCTACAATACAGTCAATTAACTCTGCGAAACCCATAACAAATCTGCAAAAATATATAACAAATCTGCAAAACTATATAACAAATTCACATACTTGTATAACCCCTATACCCTAAACACGGCACAATCTTATATACTTTTTTGTTGATGTGGATATGTTTGTATGATTCTTCATACTTGATAAACCTTAAAAACCAAGATTCTAAAGTGAAGACAATTTTTGATATCCTTCCTCAAGGGGTATGTGAACATTGATTTGCTTGGTATTACTTAGTAAGTTTTGAAAAAATGTGTTGAATTGTATTTTTGTTTTTTTAGGCTTGAACACTATTTTTACTAGGTGAGGTTAAGTTTAAAACACATTTTTCTATGTTGAAATAAATTCGCGAACCACTAAATCTACATACATGTATAACCCCTATACTCAACACACGATACAACCTTATATACTTTTTTGTTGATGTGGATATGTCTTTATGATACTTCATACTTGATAAACCTTAAAAACCCGAATTCGAATGTGAAATTTTTTTTGTAATCCTTCCTCATGGCTCGTGTGAATATTGCTTTACTTGGTATTACTCAGTAAGTTTTGAAGAAATGTGTTGAATTGTAATCTTGTATTTGTATGTTCTTGTTTTTGTATGCTTGACTACTACTTTGTAATGGGCGAAATTAAGTTTAAAAACAGGTTTTTATAAGTTGGAATAAATCCGCAAACACCTAAATATATCAATAATACAGTCAGTTAACTCTGCGAAACCCATAACAAGTATGCGAAACTGTGTATCTCTTATACTCTAAACACGATACAATCTTATATACTTTTTTGTTTATGTTGATATGTTTTTAAGGTTCTTCATAATTGATAAACCTTAAAAGACAAGATTCGAAATTGAAGACAATTTTTATAGAACGATGGCGACGACAAGGGAGAACGGCGACGACAATAGCAACGGAGAGGAAGAACGACAACGAAGAAGATGAAACAAATCTACAAAGAAGATGAAACAAGTCTGCAAAAGATGAAACAAGTCTACAAAAGATGAAACAAGTCTACAAAAGATGAAATAAGTCTATAAAAGATGAAACAAGTTTACAAAAAGTGAATAAAGTCTACAAAACGTGAAACATGAGAACAATAACGACGACGAGAAAGAACGAAAAACAACGACGAAAAATGATAACGAAGGCGAGGAAGAACGGCGACGAAGAACAATGACGAAGAAAAACCGTGATGAAAACGAAGAACGATGACAACGGTGAGGAAAAACGGCGACGAAGATGAAGAACGAAGAACAACGACGAAGAAGATGAAACAAATCTACAAAAGATGAAACAAGTCTACAAAAGATGAAACAAGTTTACAAAAGATGAAACAAGTCTACAAAAGATGAAACAAGTTTACAAAAGATGAAACAAGTCTACAAAAGATGAAACAAGTCTACAAAAAGTGAATCAAGTCTACAAAACGTGAAACATGAGAACAATAACGACGACTAGAAAGAACGAAAAACAACGACGAAAAACGATAACGAAGGTGAGGAAGAACAATGACGAAGAAAAACCGTGATGAAAACAAAGAACGATGACAACGACGAGGAAAAACGGCGACGAAGATGAAGAACGATAGCGACGGCGAGGAAGAACGACGACGAAGAACGATAACGACGGCGAGGAAGAACGGTGACGAAGAACGATAACGACCACGAGGAAGAACGGTGACGATAATAACAACAGAGAGGAAAAATGACAACGAAGAATATGAAACAAATCTACAAAGAAGATGAAACAAGTCTACAAATAAGCTCAAACAAATCTACAAAAGATGAAACAAATCTACAAAAGATGAATCAAGTCTACAAAAAGTGAATCAAGTCTACAAAACGTGAAACATGAGAATGAATAACAACGACGAAGAACAACAACGAAGAACGAAGAACAACGACGAATAACGAAGAACAACGACGAATAATGAAGAACAACGACGAATAACCAAGAACAACGACGAATAACGGAGAACGAAGAACAACGACGAAGAAGATGAAACAAATCTACAAAAGATGAAACAAGTCTACAAAAGATGAAACAAGTCTACAAAAGATGAAACAAGTCTACAAAAGATGAAACAAGTCTACAAAAGACGAAAAAAGTCTACAAAAAGTGAATCAAGTCTACAAAACGTGAAACATGAGAACAATAACGACGACGAGAAAGAACGAAAAACAACGACGAAAAACGATAACGAAAGCGAGGAAGAACGGCGAGGAAGAACAATGACAAAGAAAAACCGTGATGAAAACAAAGAACGATTACAATGACGAGGAAAAACGGCGACGAAGATGAAGAACGATAGCGGTGGTGAGGAAGAAGGACGACGAAGAACGATAACGACGGCGAGGATGAACGATGACGAAGAACGATAATGACGGCGAGGAAGAACGGTTACGATAATAACAACAAAGAAGAAAAATGACAACGAAGAAGATGAAACAAATCTACAAAGAAGATGAAACAAGTCTACAAAGAAGATGAAACAAATCTACAAAAGATGAAACAAATCTACAAAAGATGAATCATGTCTACAAAAAGTGAATCAAGTCTACAAAACGTGAAACATGAGAACGAATAACAACGACGGAGAAGAACGATGAATAACGAAGAACAACGACGAATAACGAAGAACGAAGAACAACGACGAAGAAGATGAAACAAATCTACAAAAGATGAAACAAGTCTACAAAACATGAAACAAGTCTACAAAAGATGAAACAAGTCTACAAAAGATGAAACAAGTCTACAAAAAGTGAATCAAGTCTACAAAACGTGAAACATGAGAACAATAACGACGACGAGAAAGAACGAAAAACAACGACGAAAAATGATAACGAAGGCGAGGAAGAACAATGACGAAGAAAAATCGTGATGAAAACGAAGAACAATGACAACGGCGAGGAAGAACGGTGACGATAATAACAACAGAGAGGAAAAATGACAACGAAGAAGATGAAGCAAATCTACAAAGAAGATGAAGCAAATCTACAAAGAAGATGAAACAAGTCTACAAAGAAGATGAAACAAATCTACAAAAGATGAAAAAAATCTACAAAAGATGAATCAAGTCTACAAAAAGTGAATCAAGTCTACAAAATGTGAAACATGAGAACGAAGAACAACGACGAAGAACGAAGAACAACGACGAATAACGAAGAACAACGACGAAGAACAACGACGAAGAACGAAGAACAACGACGAAAAACGAAGAACAACGACGAAGAGCGAAGAACAACGACGAAGAACGAAGAACAACGACGAAGAACGAAGAACAACGACGAAAAACGAAGAACAACGACGAAGAGCGAAGAACAACGACGAAGAACGAAGAACAACGACGAAGAACGAAGAACAACGACGAAGAACAACAACGAAAAACGAAGAACAACAACGAAAAACGAAGAACAACAACGAAGAATGAAGAACAACAACGAGGAAGAAGACGGTGAAGACGACGAAGACGAAGAACAACGAAGACGATGGTGATGGCGGCGAAGAACGGCGACAAAGACGAAAAACAACGAAGACGATGAAGAACGAAGACGATGTAGAACGGCGTTTGATTTTTTTGGGAGAATTAGAGTTTTTTTCTTAAATTTTTTTTTTGTAAAAAATGAAAATTTTCAATAATAAAGCAAAAATAAATTTAAAAAAAAATTAATTTTTTTTTTCGTAATGTCATTTTCGTAAATGGCATTTTTGTAAATATTTTTTTGTTTTATAACCCTCTTTGTCCATCTCATGTTTTTTTATAATAACTAAAGTAACCCTCCAAAAATAGGTTACTCTAGTCATTTCGGGGTTTATTAGGGTCATTTAAGGTCTTTTTCACTTATTTTAATACTTTATATTTTTTGATTTTTTTATATATTAATAAATCAAATATTGTTTTTTCAGGTTCAAGTACGACAACCAGGTCGCGCGTTCTATCGCGGACATAATCAAGGGATACTTCACCGAGTCGCATCCCAACTGGAGCAAGACACCGAGCACATCAAGAGGACGTGGTTCAAATGTTTCGCGGTAATATTTTGATTTTATTTTTATTAAATTAATTTATTTAACTTTAAATTATTTATTATATATTACTCTCGTACACATAACTTTACTAATGTTTTAATTTCTCATATTTTGCAGCAAAACAGGCATTGGGATGTCTCGATCAACGAGTCCGTGAGGACGGAGTTCAACAAGACGGCGAAATTTCGTCTCGCCAACACGGTCTCCGACTAGAAGGACAAGTGGAGGCTCATCGGCGACGCGGGGAAGCTAGTATTTCTTTCGGTCGCGGTCTGGGACGGCTTGAAGAAATACTGGACAGATGGCCACAATGCCAGTGTAGCTGAGAAGTGTTCCACCTCCATGAACGCTAAGCTACCTGACGGGACGCCGAAGCAGATGACTCACACATCCGGACAAATCCCGTTCACAGGTCGGATGCACGAAATGGTAAGTTTTTTCTTACTTACTCTTTCAAATTTATTTTTATTTTCAAATTATTAATGTTAATTACATACTAATGCGCATGTGTTTATTATTTGATTTTAGATCAAGCAGTTGGGTCACAAACCGGCCGTCAGTGCCGTCTTCGAGAAGACGCACGGGAAAAAGACCGGCGAGTTCGTTGACGCCCATTCGGAGCGGATGTTCAACGACCTGGAAGCTCGAAGACAGAGATCGAGAGTCAGCGATCTCAGAGATCCCCGGGAGGCACTCAGCATCCTAGCGAGCCGCTTACGACCGCCGAGCTCGATCAGATTTATCAAGAGGTAAAATTTTACTTATAAAATTTTAAACGTTCATTTTTACTAATTTTTTATTTTATAGGTTGCTCCTAAGAAGAAAAGGCGGGTTCTAGGCATGGGATCCATGCAGGACGTCCCGCTTGCTCCTACTCATTATCGATCTCCCACTGAGATGGAGGCGGAGATTCAGGAGTTACGGACGACACATGCGGAGGGGGCGAAGAACATGGCGTTCTACAACAACATGCTCACAGTGCTTTCTGCATCTTAACCCAGCACTACTTCGGGCGATGCAGACACATCCCGACCGCCCGACTGATCAGGCTGGAACAAGCACCGTCGATCCCGACAACAAAACGCAGGACTGTTTTGGCGACGATTTCAACCTGCAGCACGACTGATTGCGTTTAGTTTTTACTTGTTTTTTGTAATTTGAAATTGTATACATTTTATATTTTATTAATATAAAAAAAAAATTTATTATAAAATATTATTATTTTTTTTATATATAATATTGTCAATCGTCGTAAAATCGTCCCTAAATAGGGACGATTTTACGACGATTATAACAATTTCCAATTTATTATAATTATAAATTTACAACCAAATATTCGTTGTAAAAAGGTTGTAAAAATTACAATGATTTTACAACGAACATTCTACCACGATTTTACGACGAATTTATTCCGTCGTAAATTTACCACGAATTTACGACGATTTGGTTTTTACTTCGATCGATTAACGACGAATTTGAAATCGTCGTTAAATCGTAGTTAGTTGCGTTTTACCACGATTTAACAACGATTATGGTCGTTGTTAAAGTCCAAATTTCTTGTAGTGTATAAATCAAAACAATAGGTTCACTATTTACCTTTAAAAACAAAATGGAAAATTTACTCTTCTTCAGCAATACAATCCAAGAGTTCTTGCGCTTTGACTTCGTTGTAAGGTCCAAAAGGATCATAGAACGTTGGAGAAGACACCACTTCTTGCATCACACGTTTCATTGTTGAATCTCTTTGAAATGGAGATTTTTGTGTGGTCGCCATAAATAGTCTCATTTTCCCAATAGCTTTCTTCTCGTCGAGACGCTTGGATACGGCTTCGACTCTTTCCCGATGATATGAAACATATAATGTGTCTTCGAAGTTAGGCTTGCGTATTTCACATTCCGCCTTCGCCACTACCAATGTAACATCCTCCATGTCATTCCAATTTTCTTGTGCATTGCGTTTCTTATTCACAACAAAATCAACTGGGGTATCATCTTGGGAGGAAGGCTTAGTCATGACCAGCCAAAACTGTATAAAAGAAATAAAATCACCAAAAAGTTAGATACAACAATCACATTTCATAACACAAAAATGACAAACAATTCAACATAAAAAATATGCAACCAATAAATTTTTGGTTCAAAACTGTTTATTTTTAAAAATTCGGCAAAATAAATTTACTTTTTAACTACATTTATACTTTCATAAAATAAAATATTTAAAAACAAATTTATTAATAATTCGGAAAACCAAATTATAGTTTCAACACGTAAACTCCAAACCACAAATCATACTAAAACAAATCAAACAAAGATTCAAAATGTTTGTTTATAACACTCCATCAAATGATCCACTATATTCTCCTCTAAAAATAAATCATACTACAAATAAATTAAATCCACTATATAACTTATAAAATCTAACTCATCAACTATTTAGAAATATCCTAAGACGAGGGTCAGTACTAACCGGCAATATGCTCTCAGCACCATCATCCGTATTGTGCTTAATCGACTCCTTGCTCTCTACAAAATCCTCCGCAACGTGTTTTGTAGATTGAACTACTTCTTTTTCCACAATTTTCTCAACACCCTTTACCTTCTCAACTTTTTTTCCCAAGTTCTCAATCTTCGCATCCAATTTACTTTCTATGAAACTCATCCTCCTCTCCATATACCTTTGGAAACAAGTAAAATTTTCTCCCAACTTGTTCTCTAACCTTTTCATGTTGGTAGCCAAAGTCTCAAACAACGAAAAAAGCCCTTTCATGTCCATTCATAAGTTTTGTCTACTGTCCTCCTTAGAAACCTTAACAAAATTAAACATAACTCATTAAAAAGTAACCATAAGTCTTACCATCAACATATTTATAAAGAAATCGTAAGTATTATCATAACCATAAGATTACTATGATACCTTCTTAGGGAATTGGTTTTCGGACAATTTCTTCTCCGTGTATTTGTTTTCACACACTTTCTTCTCTCTTTCCTTTTCTTTAACGACCTTATCCTTCGGAGACTCTCTTGCCGTCTCTTCCTCAAAGTCATAATAACTTTGTGCTTCATCGTCTTTTGTTTTTTTTCCTTGAGAGGCATTCTTCGTTCATACAACTTTCTTCTTCTCTTGGGAAAAGTCATCATCACTACATTCCTCTACGACCACATCAACATTCCTCTTTTTAAATGTTTTCTTCTTAGACTTAGAAATTGTGTCCCAAAAACCACTATCAAAATTATCATCAAGGATATCATTTAAAAGTTTGTCTACATCCTCACCTTCCTCTTCATCTGCCCATGTTGGAATTACCTCTTCTTCGGAGATTGAGAATACGTGTCTCACTCTCACCTACAAATAACACAACAAAAAAATAACGTTATAAGAAACATCGTATTTAAATTACCCGTATATAACACCACATCAAATTATTACATAATTACACTTTATCTTCCCATATTTATTCTTGTCTTGAAAAAGAATATATTCAATTTTAGTTCTTCCTCTAAAACTAGGTCAAGACAAAAGTAGGACATCATGTTTCTTATGTCCAATTTTTTCCACCAATAATAGGTATGACCTCATAGGCCCAAATCTAAAGTACATGAATGAACCCCGTGATACAATATGAATCACCAACAAATTGAGAAACTTTCACACCCTCCACCAAATTCTCACAAGCTTTCCTACCCCACGGAAACCTTTCATAATTTTCAACATCAATTACCCTTCGAGCTAGGTTTAGGGGAATTATGCTATTCCGATGCAACCAAAATATACTAGTAGATATAACACATAAACAACCTATCATTCTCCGCTTCTCAAATGGCCAAAATGCATATTGCCAATACCTCCAACAGCTGGTCCCAAGTTGGGCCTTCAGAGATAGGAACATCCATGTCCAACCACAACTCCTTACGGTAACCCTCGCAAACACCTCAAACCACATACGAGTCTATGTTCATACATGCGATAAAATATAAACAACTATGCAAACATATAGATTAATAAGTCTGCAAACAAATACATAACTCTACATCCACAAAATTTCATACATTCAGTCATAAAACCTTCAACTTAACTCTACACTAGATATGCAAAAATTAGAGTTTTATAACACACGAAAAACATGCAAACTCAATGCATAGAGAAAGGTCCTATCAAAATATTCAAAACCGACCACAAAATCATTAATAAACAATATACATATACACAATTACGAAAATATTTCAAACATATGCAAATCAAACAAATCTCATACGGATTTTATTACAAATTATAACTTTCACCACCTAGAGTAACGACTACGAGATTTACACCACTAACCAACAATATAATAGAAAGCAACTAAGAAATACATCAAACAAAAATTGAAACTTTCAATATGTACCATAAAACTCGTATTTTAATTTTTAAACCCAACAACAAGTTTCCCTTTCTTCAACCTAAATGGTACCTTCACTTCGGCGACGATTTCTTCACAACGACGACGGCGGAGGACAAAGAGATCGACGCCGGAAGATTCTCTGTAACGAGAGATAGACCGACGACGACATATCCCTTATAACGAGAGAAAGAGAGACGGAGGCGGTTTCCGGTTTCGTAGAGAGAGACGCGGGTTACAAAGATGGTATATATTCAGAAAAGGGGAAAATGATTTTTTTAGTTAAGGTTGATTTCTTTGGATGACTAATTTTCCTTTGAATAAAAAAATGGTCATTCCTTTAATTATTTTCTTAGTCCCTAGATACAACAAATTAATACATAGCATGTAATGATTATTGATATAATAGCTAGAATTCACAATATAACAAAATTACATATGTTTTATTTATTTCGAATTTGAGAGTATATGGACTACAAAGTCTCATAATTGTGAGAGTAAGTTCACCACCTATAATTGATTGATTGATATTTTAATAATATTTTTATTGTAATTTACCTATATAATAAGTTATTATTTTGTTGTATATTATTTTTTATAATAACATTGGCATATTTTATGAAAAGATAGATCTTATTTTAAGAGTTAACTTTCGTATTCATGTATCACCTATGACAGTAAATTGTAAGATTTAATTTTTATCGACCGTAATTATGTAAACTTGGAAGCGGCAAAAAACATTTGCCCTTTGGATATCTAATATAATTTTCATATCTCTCTCTATCTATCCATTCCCTATGCTACACGTGTTGACTTGACTTTAGGTTAACCAAATAAAATGGTAAACTTTCTTAATTTTATTTGCTAGTTATTTAAATATTATAACATGTAGTGTTCTATATATAAAGGTTTAAACTTTCAAAATAAACATATATATTTAGGAAAAAGTTATAAAACTAATATAATAAAAATATATGTGTCGTAGAAAGAGAATTGAAGGAAGGTAAGGTTTTTTTTACTCATTTATAAGAATGAAAATAGCCTTTATATAGGCACATTAAGTCGGTCAAAATGAGTCGGTGGAAACAAGATAATTAACAAGTATATTATCTAAATTAAATGGATAATTAACAAACGTATTATCTAACACTCCCCCTTAATTATCCATTATTGCGTAGACGTATCGTGTATTGCCTCGGTAAAAATTTTATCCATGGAAAACCTCGACGGGATAAAAACCATGGCAAGGAAAAGAGTACAATAACATAATCTTCCTTGAAACAACTGGGGTATAATCTCCTTTTATGATTTTTGTACACAACGTCTTCCAAATTTTTCTTTTGCGTGTTTGTTGTTGTTGCCTCGTTAAAAACCTTACCATGGAAAACTCATTGGGACAAAAACCATGATGAGGGAAAAAGAGTGCAACCACGCATTTCATCATTTCTCTCTCTAGAATCATCACCTTCTGGAACAATCGTCTTTTGTAAATAGATCCTCGGGAGAATATGTTTTCTTCTTCCACAAATTTCTATATTTTGGTGTGTTCTTGTTGCCTCGTTAAAAACCTTACCATGGAAAACACGTTGGGACAAAACCAATGATGAGGGAAAAAGAGTGCAACCACGCACAAAATCCTAACTTCATATGGAAGTCTTATCTTCACAAATAATAATCTTTTCAAAATAATAATCTTTTCAAATAGGTCTTTGAATGAATGTGTTTTCTTCTATTGTTCCCCTTGGGAGCTTCATATTCCAAAATAAACACTTTTGCACATTCTTAATATGCCTTCTGAAACATTGATTTTGGCATTAATAAGTGGCGACCAAAAGCACGTACTGGAAACACCACTAGATTGTTGTTTTGCAATTTCACTTTATATGATCTTAAATATTCTTCATTTGCAAAACAAGTTATACCAAAATTTGGGATTTCTAATAACTCCAAGTTAATCATATCTTATCTCATCCGAATATGCACATAAGAGACGAGTTATATCCTGCATATATATTAATAGCAAATTCTATGTATAATTTGCAAAATCTATGGATGCTTAACATCATATAAGTATGATCATTTATGACCATATATATATATATATATATTCAACTTCTTCTAGAACTTCTTAACATAACATCTTTTTCATTAGATGTTTAACTTAATATCTGAAGAAATCTGGTCTTTCCAAGGTCTTGTACTTTGTTTATAACTCTTCAGAGTTGATCGATCTTTATTCTCGAGAACATTACTATGATATCATTAATTCTTCAGGAATTTAAACTTTGCATGCATTTTATTTATGAGACGCAACAAGTCTCTCATATATATTTCTCAATACCGAGTATTTTAACAAAACCTTATATCATAAGCGTTTTGTTTTATATCACTTAACACTCTTTTCATATTTGGACTTCTGGTCCAAAACTCTCGTTACTCAAACGAGTTTAATATAGACTTGATTGTCTCTTTTATATATTGGCCAATATTATCCCTCAACGCTAATCCAGAGAGCGAAGTTTTTTCATCCTCATTTATAACATTGCGCGTTATGTCACTATTTATAGTCGACATTTATTTTGACTTTGGTTCCATATTTACTTTATTATCATGATCCATCACGATCTCTTAATCATTATCAATGATTTTATTTAAGTACTTGATTTCATCTTTGATCCTTAAGGGATCTTTAATCGTTCAGGGATCTTTGATCCTTATGGGATTTCTGATTATGACTCATTACTCCTCTTCTCTTAAATTTTTGCTCCTTTCTCTTTACTCAATCTTCGGAACCAAAGTAGTCTATCATAGACTTTATGTGTTATCCTTCATAGATACATATATTTATTAACGGAGTATTTTCATATGGAGTGAACTTTCTTTTCATCACCTTTAATTATCTTATGAACTTCAAGTTCATTTCCTTTTATATGAGGATCTTATAATGATACTTCATTTCATGAAATCTCATCCATCATTTGATTTGCAATAAATATGAATAGTGATCCTTTGAACTTTTTGAACTTCTGGTTCATAATCCTTTTGTTCAATGATTCCAACTATTCCATAATTTTCCCTTAGATAAATTTTATCATCAAAATTATGATTCCAAATCTTACAATAAGCACATCTCCAATGATGGCTTTTTAGAGCAGATCTTCATTTCCAGCTCATATAATTCATCTTCTTTGGATGTAATTTTATGTGGTGTGGAGGAACATTCATAATATATATCACACACCCACAAAATTCCAAACGAAAAATATCACCATTTTTTAAAACTCATTGACTGTGAATACTGTGAATATCATCTTCTAGATGTTTCACTTTATCTCATTTGTCATATAATGAGTACTAGTTTTGGGATATCAATCCACCAAAACTATCAATTTAATGTCATCGCGGGATTCTTTATTTCTCCCCCTCGAGATGATAACTCTTCTAGATTACTGATCTCGAAATGAATCCATTTTCGGGATCAACAATATATCCTTCTAGGATCATGTGTTTCATCTTGGATCCTTTTAACTTTTAATATATGATTCATATTACTCTCTTTCTCAAGATAACGGCTATACATGCCGTTTATCTTGGACTGATTTTCACTTTTAGATCGGTCATACTAAGAGTATAATACGGGGGATCTGTTAAAGAAATCAACCATCATATTCAATGAGCTCTTTTAACCCCAAAATGGTGATTTTCATCTGTTTTCACATGATGACTTTGATTCTTCTTTTCTTTAAAACATGCATAAGTTGAAAAACTTCTTGTTTTTCCAACAAATTTTAATGATCTTCAATCATTAATACTCTCGGATGGCTTAACCGGATATATTAAACTTTAATCAATCAATAAACTTCATGTTTACTTTCATATACATCTTTTGCCATTTTTATACATATTGCATGTCGTCATCATGTTTTCTTTTAGAGCGTTTAGCTCTTCTTTCGCTCTTTTAAAATAGTTTTAACTCTTCGGAAGTTAAGGTCTTCATGAGCGTTTATTATTTCATGAACCTTTAAGCTCTTCATGAGTATTTATTCTTCATCAGTGTTTATTCTTCATGAGCCTTTAAGCTCTTCATGAGCTTTTGAGCTCTTTATGAGCATTTAAGCTCTTCATGAGCCTTTAAGCTCTTCATGAGCATTTAAGTTCTTCATGAGCATTTAAGCTCTTCATGAGCATTTAAGCTCTTTATGAGCATTTAATATTTTGTGAGCATTTCAGCTCCCTATGAGACTTTTAGCTTTTTATTAGTTTTATATCAATAAAATATTTTACTCTTTTAAAACATTTAATTATTTTGCAATAAGCAAAATTTTCATATATTTTGGATTTTAACTTACAGTATAATGAAATCGATATAGCCTTTCATGTAATCAATGAGACAAAACCTCAATACAATCAAAGAGACCTTATCTTCAATTTGATTAATGACATATATTTTCACATAATCAAAGAGACATAGTCTTCTATTTGATTATGAATCATAGTCTTCTATTTGATCAAAGAATCATATTCTATTATATATTTTTGGAGACAAAACTTTATGTTCCAATATAAAAATTAAATTAGATTGGTAAATATCGATAATTTTTATCGATTAAATTTTGGCAAAGTTTCTTTTAGATTTTATTACTATACTAGTTTAAATTTTGTCAGAGTTTATTTTAGATTTATTAACCTTATACTTTTGGCAAAAATTATTTTGACAGAGTTTCTCTTAAATTTTAAACTATATTAGTTTAAATTTTGTCATAGTTTATTTTAGATTATTAGCTTTATACTTTTTAACGTTAAATTTTGCCAGAGCTTCTCTAATATTTTTAAACTATATTAATTTAAATTTTGCCAAATTTTCTTTTAGATAAAAATTAAAATTTAAAATATTTTAGGATACACTCTAGCATGAGTTTAAAACATAATTTTTCCTTATATTTATAAATATAACGACATAATTTAAAATTACGTGGATAATATTTAACCGGGGTATATTAAAGCTCATGCAACGATTACCTCGTATAAACAGAGACGTTCGTCCTGATAACGTGTTATAAAACTAATATAATAAAATATATATGTCGTAGAAAGAGAATTGAACAAAGGTAAGGTTTTTTTACTCATTTATAAGAATGAAAATAGCCTTTATATAGACACATTAAGTGGGTCAAAATGAGGCGGTGGAAACAAGATAATTAACAAGTATATTATCTACATTAAATGGATAATTATCAAAGGTATTATCTAACAGAAACATAATTTTGAAAGTTAACATTATGTGTTTTTTTACTTGTCTAAAGGCCATCAAATTACGTATAAACTCGAACTTTCAAAGTCTTCTTTTACATATTGTTTATTGCCTTCAATAGTAAAAAATGAAAATATCTAAATTGTAAATCATTAATTCCACTTTTTCATAAGTAGAAAAATATAAATGCAAATTTCCAACAAGAAACAAATGACTTTTACTTATATTTGGAGTTCAAATTTAATGAATGAATTCATATAAAATGCGAAAATACTATATTACACACTAAAAACTCAAATTTATCCAATACATATATAAATAGGTTAAGGATACAATAAAAGGGCTTATTACCGTCTCAATGATCTTTCTACAAGTTTTATGAAAAATCTAACACCGTGTTTTCTAGAATTATACCCCAAGTCTTAAGCAAGATGAGTTCTTATAATTCACTCAATGATCTTCGTACAAGTTTCAAGAACTTATGAAACATTTAACAACTCGTTTTCTACGACTATAAACCAAGTTTTAAGAAAGATGAGTGCTTATAAGTTCCTCAAAGATATTTGTACAAGTTTCAAGAATGTATGAAACATATAACAACGCATTTTCTAGGACTCGAAACCAATTTTTAAGCAAGATAAGTTCTTCTTAGTGCCTCGATGATCTTTTTACAAGTTTTACGAACTTATGAAACATATAATGCGTTTCTACGACTCTAAACCAAGTTTTAAGCAAGATGAGTGCTTATAAGTACCTCAATGATCTTTGGACAAGTTTCAAAAACTTATGAAACATCTAACAACACTATTTATATGACTCTAAACCATGTTCTAGGAAAGATTAGTGCTCATAATTACATCAATGATATTTTTACTAGTTTTGACGAACTTATGAAACATCTAACAAAAAGTTTTCTACAACTATAAACCATGTTTTAAGCAAGATGAATGCTTATAAGTGTCTCAAAGATCTTTGTACAAGTTTCACAAAGTTATGAAACATCTAACAACGCGTTTTAAGGAAGATGAATGTTTATAAGTGTCTCAATAATCTTTGTACAAGTTTCAGGAATCTATGAAACATCTAACAACAAGTTTTCTACGACTCTACACCACGTTTTAAGAAAGATTATGTAACACCCCGACACGTGATTAACAGGAACGACGTCGTACAACTAATATCATCGCCAAAAACCTTTATTAAATACCACCAATATAGTTTTGAATCATCACATCCATCACTAAACCTGTAAAAGAAAAAGGGAAGCGAGAGGGGTGAGTGACAGGGGAGTCACTCAGTATGGGGGGATGCTAAAACAAGCACAACACCGGTCAGGTAATATCACACCAATAACAATATAGCATAGACTAAATATGAGCAAACACATCACCTAAAGTTCTCAAGAATAACAAACAATGGTCCTATATGGCTTAAGTGTCCACATCACCGCCCGAAGACGCTTTATTGATCCCTAGGGCACAGACAACGGATCGACTATGATGCCTGTCCCCAAACCACTTTGCGGCTGCGGTACCGACGCCCGATTATGAGCCCCGAATAAATCACGAAGAAATAGGCGGCCGACCCAACAACTCTTCTCGGTACCTTCGCTCGCACACACATCAGACAGAAAAACCATCTCCATATACATACATATATCTCTATATTTATTCAAACAACTATAAACAAATGCAAAATGAAGCAAGCAATGGGTTGAATCATCTAGACCCCTAAGTCCAATTCAATCAAAACTAATTAGACTCAATCAAAGAGACTACACATTTAGTTGTCAAATTACATGTTAAAAGAGTTCTTTACAATCACAAAATTTGTACGGAGTAGCCTCACCTTTGTGTTTGGACAGATTCGCCGCATCTTCTTACTTTTCCGGTCTCCAAATGACTTCTCCTTTTGCACACACTTATTTCTCTGTCTTGATTTGGTTCTTGTGAAGTATAAGCCATAACGAACATCCCTAGACCATCCAAACATCACAAATTCAGTAACTCGACAAATCCGTAAAAAGGAAAGAATCTAAAGGGTTAAGAGATGGAACCATAACGTTAGATCGCACCGTCCACTTCCTGAGATATTTTCACAGAAGATAGATGTCGATGTCATAAACGTCTCTGACAAATTTCATCTCTATCGGATCAGATTTGATTCGTCTGGATGCAGCTCTACCCGGACTGGTCGCAGTTCGGGACAGCTTTAGTACCTCTCACCAAAACATTCATAACTATTAATCCACATATCCGAATAACAAATCGTTTTCTCTCACGTGTATATAAAGGAATAGGCTACTTACACAGAGAGTTTCCGGATGATTTGAGATGATTTGCTCTGCCGTTTCTCTATACTCCCGAACGTGTCTCTGCAGTCTTCTTGGCCTTTACATGAAGCTATTCTTGCGGTGGTGAAACAGTGACTCCGGCGGCTACGGGATGGAGGAGATTGGCCAGGGCTTCTCCTTCTTTCATTTATGTGTCTCTTCTCACCTCTAAACATCTCTTTATATTTAGAAGGGAATAGAGTTAGGGTTTTACGCTAATGAGCCTGTTTTCCGAAATGGGCATTCACTTTACAAACGGACTGAAATTCGGGTCGTTACAGATTAGTGCTTATAAGTTCTTCAATGATCTTTGTACAAGTTCCACGAACATATGAAACATCTAGCAAGATTAGTTTTTATGAGTGCCTAAATAATCTTTGTATAAGTTTAACGAACATATTAAACATCTAACAACGCGTTTTCTACAAATTTAAACCTAGTTTTAAGCAAGATGAGTTCTTATTAGGGCCTAAATGATCTTTGTACAAGTTTCACGAACTTGTGAAACATCTAACAACACGTTTTCTACGACTGTACACAAAGTTTTAAGAAAGATTAATTCCTACAAATGCCTCCATGATCTTTGAACATATTTCATGAACTTATGAAAGATCTAAAACCGTGTTTTGTACAACTCTAAACCAATGATAAAGGAACACGATTCCATGCAAATGCCTTAATGATCTTTGAACATGTTTCAATAACTTATGAAACAACTAAAAACATGTTTTCTACGAATCTAATGGATGTATTAAACAAATTGAATTCTTATTAGTCCCTCAATGATCTTTGTACAAGTTTCACGAACTTATGAAACATCTAACAATGAGTTTTATAAGACCATAAACCAAGTTTTAAGCAAGATGAGTGCTTACAGGGGTTTTAATGATCTTTGTACATGTTTCAAGAACATATGAAACATCTAATAATGGGGTTTCTACAAGACTAATGAAAGTTTTAGGCAAGATTAGTTTTTATTAGTGCCTCAATAATCTTTGTACAAGTTTCATGAATTTATGAAACATCTAACAACGTGTTTTGTACGAATCTAAACCAAATTTTAAGCAATATTAGTTCTTATAAGTACCTCAATGATCTTTGTACAAATTTCATGAACTTATGAAAGATCTAACAACGTGTTTTCTACGTCTATAAACCAAGGTTTAAGGTAGATGAGTGCATACAAATGCCTCAATCATCTTTAAACAAGTTTCAAGAACTTATGAAACAACTAACACCATGTTTTCTACGAATCAAATGAAACTTTTAACCAAATTGAGTTTTTATTAGTCCCTCAATGATCTTTTTACAAGTTTCACGGACTTTTGAAACATCCAACAATGCGTTTTATACGACTATAAACAAAGTTTTAAGCAAGATGAGTGCTTATAAGTGCCTCAATGATCTTTTAACAAGTTCCACAAACTTATGAAACATCTAACAACACAAACGAATTAATGAAACATCTAACAAAGAGTTTTCAACAACCCTAAACCAAGTTTTCAGCAAGATGATTGCTTATAAGTGCCTCAATGATCTACGAATAAGTTTCACAAACTTTTGAAAGATGAGTTCTAATAAGTGCTTCAATGATCTATGGATAAGTTTCACAAACTTATGAAACATCTAACAAAGAGTTTTTTATAGCTATAATCAAGTTTTTTAAGGAAGATGAGTGCTTATAAATGCTTCAATGATCTTTGTACAAGTTTCATGAACTTATGAAACATCTAACAAAGCGTTTTCTACAACCCTAAACCAAGTCTTAAGCAAGATGAGTGCTTATCAGTGCATCAATGATCAATGGATAAGTTTCACGAACTTAAGAAACATCTAACTTCACGTTTTCTATGACTCTTAACCAAGTTTTAAGAAAGATGAGTGCTTATAAGTGCTTTAAAGATATTTGTAAAAGTTTCACAAACTTTGGAAACATCTAACAACGCGCTTTATACAACTCTAAACCAAGTTTTAAGAAAGATGAGTGCTTATAGGCGCCTTAATGATTTTTGTACATGTTTCATGAACTTATGAAACATCTAATAATGGGGTTTCTACGACTCTAATACAAGTTTTATACGAGAGTAGTTTTCATTAGTTCCTCAATAATCTTTGTACAAGTTTCCCGAACATATGAAACATCTAACAACGCGTTTTCTACGACTCTAAACCAAATTTTAAGCAAGATTAGTGCTCATAAGTACCTAAAAGATCTTTGTAAAAGTTTCATGAACTTATAAAAGATCTAATAACGCCTTTTTCTACGATACTAACCCAAGTTTTACGCAAGATGAGTGTTTATAATTGCCTCAATGATCTTTGAACAAGTTTCACAAACTTATGAAACATCTAACAACACGTTTTCTACGACTCCAAACCATGTTTGAAGGTACATTAGTGCTTTTAATTGCCTCATCTTTTTAAAAGTTTCAAGAACTACGAAACAACTAACAACGGGTTTTCTACGAATCCAAAGCATGTTTTAAGAAAGATGAGTTCTTATAAGTGACTCAATGAACTTTTAAAAATTTTTACGAACTTATGAAACATCTAACAACGCGTTTTCTATGACTCTAAACCAAGTTTTAATCAAGATGAGTGCTTATAAGTGAATCAATGATCTTTTAAAAAGTTTCACATACTTATGACATCTAACACTACGTTTTCTACGACTCTAAAAAAAGTTTTAAGCAAGATCATTGCTTATAAGTGCCTCGATGATCTTTGTTAAAGTCTTAAGAAATTATGAAACATCTAACAACGCCTTTTCTACAACTCGAAACTAAGTTTTAAGCAAGATGAGTGTTTATCAGTGCCTAACTGTTCTTTGTACACGTTTCACGAACTAATGAAACATCTAAAAACACGTTTTCTACGACTGTACACCATGTTTTAAGAAAGATTAATTCTTATAAGTGCCTCAATGATCTTTGTACAAATTTCATGAACTTATTAAAGATTTATCAACGTGTTTTCTACGACTTTAAACCCTGGTTTAAGGAAGACGAGTCCATACAAATTCACAAACTTATGAAACATCTAACAAAGCGTTTTCTACGTCTCTAAACTAAGTTTTAACAAATATGAGTGCTTATAATTGCCTTAGTTATCAATTTCTATAACCCACTTTTGAAGAGAGATGAGTGCTTACAAGTTCCTCAATGATCTTTGTACAAGTTTCAAAAACTTATGAAACATCTAACAACACGTGTTCTACGACTCTTATACGAGTTTGAAGAAATATTAGTCCTTATTAGTTCCTCAATGAACTTTGTACAAGTTTTACGAACTTATGAAACATCTAACCAATAGTTTTCTATGTCTTGAACGAACTTTGTACAAGTTTTAAGCAAAATGAGTGATTATAATTGCCTTAATGATCTTTGGATAAGTTTCACGAACATATTAAACATCTAAGAACGCGTTTTCTACGTCTCTAAACCAAATTTTAAGCAAGATGAGTGCTTATAAGTGCCTCAAAGATCTTTGGATAAGTTTCAAGAACTTATGAAACATCTAACAACGCGTTTTCTAATACTCTAAACCAAGTTTTAACCAAAATTAGTGCTTATATATGCCTCAGTGATCTTTGTACAAGTTTCACGAACTTATGAAACATCTAACAACGCGATTTCAACGACTCTAAACTAAATTTTAAACAAGATGAGTTGTTATAAGAGTCTCAATGATGTTTTTATAAGTTTCCCGAACTTATGAACCATCTAACAACACATTTTCTATTACTCTAAACCAATTTTAAAGCAAGTTAGTGCTTCTAAGTGCCTCAATGAACAAGTTTCACAACCTTATGAAACATCTAACAACGTATTTTCTACGACTCTAAACCAAGTATTAAGCAAGGTTAGTTCTTATAAGTGCCTCGATTATCTTTGTACAATATTCATGACCTTATGAAACATCTAACAAATTGTTTTCTACAACTATAAACCAAGTGATAAGTAAGATGAGTTTTTGTAAGTGTCTCAATGATCTTTGTACAAGTTTCAAGAACTTATGAATCATCTAACAACGCGTTTTCTTTGACTCTAAAACAAGTTTTAAGCAAGATGAGTGCTTATTAGTTCCTCAATAATTTTTAAGAAGTTTCAAAAACTTATGAAACATCTAACACCGTGTTTTCTACGACTCTAAATCATGTTTTAAGCTAAATTAGTGCTTATAAGTGTCTCGATTATCTTTGTACAAGTTTCATGAAATTACGAAATATCTAACAACACGTTTTATACGACTCTAAACTAAAGCTTAAGGAAGATGACTTCCTATTAATGCCTTAATGATCTTTGAACAAGTTTCCAGAACTTATGAAAGATCTAACAACGTGTTTTCTACGAATCTAATCCATGTTTTAAGCAAGATGAGTTATTATAAGTGCCTAAAAGATCTATGTACAAGTTTCAAAAACTTATGAAACATCTAATAACATGATTTCTACGACTCTAAACTAAGTTTTAAGAAAGATTAGGGCTAATAAGTGACTCAATGAGCTTTGTATAACTTTTGACAAACTTATGAAACATCTAACAAAACGTTTTCTACGATTATAAACCAAGTTTTCAACAAGATGAATGCTTATAAGTGCCTCAATAATCATATTACAAGTTTCTCGAATTTATGAAACATCTAACCCCACGATTTCTACGACTCTAAACCAAGTTATGAGTGTTTATAAGTGCCTTAATCATATTTGGATAAGTTTCACGAACTTATGAAATATCTAAAAACACGTATTTACGACTCTAAACCAAGTTTTAAGAAATATGAGTTCTTATAAATGCCTCAATGATCTTTATACGAGTTTTATAAACTAATGAAACAACTAACAACACCTTTTCTACGACTCTATGATCTTTGTATAAGTTTCACGAACTTATGAAACATCTAACAACGCGTTTTTACGACTTTTAACAAAGTTATAATCAAGATGAGTGCTTATAAGTGCCTCAATTATCTTTGTACAAGTTTCATGAACTTATGAAACATCTAACGACGCGTTTTCTACAACTTTAAACCAAGTTTTAAACAAGATAAGTGCTTTTAAGTGCCTTAATGAAATTTGTACAAATTTCACAAACTTATGAAAAATCTAACAACGCGTTTTCTACGAATCTAAACCAAGATTTAAGCAACATAAGTGCTTATAAGTGACCCAATGATCTTTGTACAAGTTTCACGAATGTATGAAACATCTAACAACACGATTTTTGCGACTCTAAAACAAGTTTGAAGAAAATTCGTGCTTATAAGTTCCTTAATGATCCTTGTACAAGTTTCTCGAACTTATGAAACATCTAACAGCGCGTTTCGACCACTCTAAACCAAATTTTAATCAAGATGAGTTCTTATTAGTGCCTTAATGATCTTTCTGCAAGTTTCTTGAACCTATGAAACAACTAAAAACGCGTTTTCTACGACTCTAAACCATGTTTTAAGCAAGATAGATGTTTATAAGTGCCCCAATGATCTTTGTACAAGTTTCAAGAACTTATGAAACATCTAACAACGCGTTTTTAGGACTTTTAACCAATTTTTAAGCAAGATGAGTGCTTATAATTGTCGCAGTTATCTTTGTACAAGTTTCATGAACTTATAAAACATCTAGTGACGCCATTTCTACAACTCCAAACACAGTTTTAAACAAGATAAGTGCTTTTAAGTGTCTCAATAATCTTTGTACAAATTTCACAAACTTATGAAACATCTAACAACACGATTTTCTACGAATCTAAACCAAGTTTTAAGCCACATGAGTGCTTATAAGTGTCCCAATGATCTTTGTCCAAGTTTCAAGAACTTATGAAACATCTAACTACACAATTTTTACGACTCTTAACCAAGTTTTAAGGAAGATTATTGCTTATAAGTTCCTCAATGATGCTTGTTCAAGTTTAACAAACTTATGAAACATCTAACTACACGATTTCTACGACTCTTAACCAAGTTTTAAGCGATATGAATTCTTATTAGTGCCTTAGTGATCTTTGTATAGGTTTCAAGAACTTATGAAACATATGACAACTTGTTTTCTATGACTCATATAACAACTAAACCAAGTTTTAAACAAGATGAGTGTTTATAAGTTCTTCAATGATTTTTGTACAGGTCTCATGAACTTATGAGGCATCGGACAACGTGTTTTCTATGTCTCTAAACAAAGTTTTCAGCAAGATGAGTTTTTATCAGTTTCTCAGTGATCTTTAAACAAGTTTCATGAACTTATGAAACATCTAACAACACGTTTTTCTAAGACTCTAAACAGAGTTTTAAGCAAGTTGAGTGCTTATAAGTGCCTCAATGATCTTTGTAGAAATTCCACGGACTTATAAAACATCTAAAAACGCTTTTTAAACATTTCTAAACAAAATTTTAAGCAAGATGAGTGCTTATAAGTGCCTCAATGATCTTTGTACAAGTTTCATGAACTTATGAAACATCTAACAATGCGTTATCTATAACTATAACCCACTAGTGAAGAAAGATGAGTGCTTATAAGTCCCTCAATGATCTTTGTACAAGTTTAAAAAACTTATGAAACATCTAACTTTGCTTTTTTATACGTTTCTTAACCAAGTTTAAATCAAGAATAGAGCTTCTAAGTGCCTCAATGATCTTTGTACAAGTTTCAAGAACGTATGAAACATATGACAACTTGTTTTCTACCACTATAAACCATTTTATAAGCAAGATAAGTGTTTATAAGTGCTTAAGTGATCTTTGTACAAGTTTCACGAACTTATGAAACATCTAACAACTCGTTTTCTATGACTCTAAAACAAAGTTTTAAGCAACATGGGTGTTTATAAATGTCTCAATGATCTTTGGATAAGTTTCACGAACTTATTAAACATCTAACAACGCGTTTTCTACGTCTCTAAACCAAGTTTTAAGCTTGATGAGTGCTTATAAGTGCCTAAATGATATTTAAACAAGTTTCACGAACTTATGAAACATCTAAAATCGCGTTTTCTACGACTCTAAACCTAATTTTCAACAAGATGAGTGCTTATAAGTGCATCAATCATCTTTGAACAAGTTTAACAACTATATGAAACATCTAATAACGCTTTTTCTACAACTCTAAACCAGGGTTTAAGCAGGATGGGTTCTTATTATTGCCTCAATCATCTTTGTACAAGTTTAACGAACTGATAAATCATATAATTGGTTTTATACGACTAAACAAAGTTTTAAGCAAGATGAGTGCTTATAAGTGCCTCAATAATCTTTGTACAAGTATCACGAAACCATGTTTTAAGCTAGATGAGTTGTTATAATTGCCCTAATGATTTACTTATGTAGAAGTTTGACAAACTTATAAAATATCTTACAACGCCTTTTCTAAAACTCTAAACCAAGTTTTAAGCGATATGAATTCTTATTAGTGTCTCAATGATCTTTGTATAAGTTTCAAGAACTTATGAAACATATGACAACTTCTTTTCTACAAATTTAAACCAATTCTTAAGAAAGATGAGTGTTTATAAGTGCTTCATTGATCTTAGTACAAGTTTCATGAACTTATGAAACATCTAAAAACACGTTTTCTACGACTTTAAACCAAGTTTTAAGGTAGATGAATTATGATTAGTGCCTTAACGGTCTTTGTATACTTTTCCCAAACTTTTGAAAAATCTAACAACGTGTTTTCTAGAACTATACCCCAAGTCTGAAGCAAGATGAGTGCTTATAAGTGCGTCGAATATATTTGTACAAGTTTCAGGAACGTATGAAACATCTAACAACGCATTTTCTAGGACTCGAAACCAAATTTTAAGCAAGATAAGTTCTTATTAGCGCCTTAATGATCTTTGTACAAGTTTCACGAACTTATGAAACATATAATGCATTTTTACGACTCTAAACCAAGTTTTAAGCAAGATGATTGCTTAAAACTGCCTCAATGATCTTTGTACAAGTTTCACGAACTTATGAAATATTTAACAACGCGTTTTCTACGACTCTAAACCAAGTTTTAAACAAGATGAGTGTTTATAAGTTCCTCTATGGTTTTCGTACAAGTTTCATGAACTTATGAAAAATCTAACAACGCGTGTTCTACTAGTCTAAACCAAGTTTTAAGCTTGATAAGTTCTTATAAGTGCTTCAATGATCTTTGTACAAGTTTAACAAATTTATGAAACATCTACCAACACGTTTTCTCCGACTCTTAACAAGGTGTAAAGCAAGATTAATTCTTATAATTGCCTCAATGATCTTTGTACAAGTTTCACGAACATATCATGCATCGAACAACAAATTTTCTACGTCTCTAAACATGGTTTCGAGTGGTTGAAAACGCGTACATAGATCATTGAGGCACTTATAAGCACTCATCTTGCTTAAAATTGGTTTAGAGTCGTAGAAAACGCGTTGTTAGATGGTTCATAAGTTCTTGAAACTTTTACAAAGATCACTGAGGCACTAATTATAACTCATCGTGCTTAAAACTTGGTTTAGATTTTTAGAAAAGACGTTGTTAGATGTTTTATATCATTGAGGCACTTATATTCCCTCATCTTGCTTAAAACTAAGATTAGACTTGTAGGAAACCCGGTTTTAGATGTTTCATAAGTTCTAAAAACTTGCTAAAAAACCATTGAGGAACGAATAAGAACTCATCTTGTTTCAAACTTGGTTTAGAGTCGTAGAAAATCCATTGTTAGATGTTTCATATGTTCGTGAAAACTTGTACAAAGATCTTTGAGGCTCTTATAAGTTGTCATCTTTCTTAATATTTAGTTTAGAGTTGTAGAAAACAAGTTGTTAGATGTTTCATAAGTTTGTGAAATTTGTACAAAGATAATTGATGCACTTATAAACACTCATTTTGCTTAAAATTTGGTCTAGACGTAGAAAACACATTATTAGATGATTCATAAGTTGGTGACACTTGTATAAAGATAATTAAGGCATTTATAAGCCATGTTCTTGCTTAAAACTTGATTTAGAGTCGTATTAAAAGCGTTGTTTGTTGTTTCATAAGTTTGTAATACTTATAAAAGAACATCGAGGCACTTATAATCAGTCATCTCGCTTAAAACTTTGTTTAGAGTCATAGAAAACGCATTGTTAGATGTTTCATATGTTCGTGAAACTTGTACAACGATCATTGAGTCACTAATAAGAACTCATCTTGCTTAAAGCTTGCATTAGAGTCGTAGAAAATTCTTTGTTAGATTTTTCTTAAGTTCATGAAACTTGTAGAATGATCATTGAGAAACTTATAAGCATTTATTTTTCTTAAAACTTGGTTTAGAGTTGAAGAAAAGTCTTTGTTAGATGTTTCATAAGTTTTTGATACTTGTTCATAGATCACTGATGCACTTATAAGCATTCATCTTTCTTAAAATTTTGTTTAGAGTCGTAGAAAACGCGTTGTTAGATGTTTCATAAGTTTGTGAAACTTGCATAAAGATCATTGAGGCACTAATAAGAACTCATCTTTCTTAAAACTTGTTTTATGGTTGTTATAAACACTATATTAAATGTTTCATAAGTTAGTGAAATTTGTACAAAGATCATCAAGGCACCTATAAGGACTCGTCTAGCTTAAAAATTGATTAAGAGTCGTAAAAAACGCTTTGTTAAATATTTCATAAGTTCTTGAAACTTGTACAAAGATCATTAAGCCACTTATACGGTCATAGTTGGAAAAAGCTTTGTTATATGTTTCATAAGTTAGTGAAACTTGTATAATCACCATAGAGGCACTAATAAGAATTTATCTTAGAATTTGGTATAGAATCGTAGAAAACGCGTTGTTAGATGTTTCATATGTTCATGAAACTTCTATAAAGATCATTGAGGCACTTATAGGCAGTCATCTTGTTTAATACCTTGTTCAAAGTTGTAGAAAACGTGTTATTAGATGTTTCATAAGTTTGTGAATCTTTTACAAAGATCATTGAATAACTAATATGAGAATTCAATAAACGAAATATCTAAAGACATGATTCATTAGCCAAATTGCGGGTATAACTAAATTTAGTGAAGACTAAGGGCAGGCCCATGGCAGGCCCATATTCCCAAGGGCACGCATCCTCAGATGCTTCATGTTCACCCAACTCAAAGGGGCTTACAGAGTTTCAAAGAAATCTTTTTGAATGGTTTCCACATTGAAACTAAGTGTGAAGGGAACAAAGGATTCCCACATATTACTAAGAGCACCCAAGACCATGAGAAGGTCTTAGAGACTATACCCGCTTCATAAACCTTTACTATGACAAAGTCAATATGATAGAGGCTAATACATTAAACAAAAGGGTTTACTGAGAAATTCACTAATGGCATGATCGGCTTGGCCATTCTAGTTCTAACATGATGCGTAAAGCTTATATTAAAATAAAAGGGCACACTCCTTAAGGACCTCACATGTATAGCTTGTACACAAGGAAAACTCATACTAAGGCCATTACCAGTCAAAGCAACTAGAAACTTGGTGTTTGCTAGATTGTTGGCCCATACCATAAGTCTGTGAGCCCACATTCTTAAGACTATATGTCTAGATAATGCTGATAAATAATGTCCCAAGCGTTTTATTGCTACAATATGTCCATCTAGTGAGCATAGATATTCACCATCCCAATTAATCACGGGTCATGAGCAATATTTATCCTATCTAAAGACATTTGGGTGTGCCGTTTATGTACCCATTGCACCACCACATAAAAAAAGATGGGACCTCAAAAGGGGATGGGAATATACGTTGAAAATGATTCTCCCACCATCATTAAGTATCTCGAGCCAAAGGCCAGATACAAGGATTGTCATCTTAATGAATCGTTTTCTCAACACTGGGTGGAGAGACTAACAAGCTGGTCAAAGAAATGACATGGAATCAAACATCCTCCACATGACAAGATCCCCGGACTCCATCAGAGATCTAAAAGACTATACATTTACAAAAGCTAGTTAATCAATTGTCATATTCCTTTTCTGACCCAAAGAAAGTAATAAAATCGTACATGCCAACTTGTAATGCACCAGTACATATTGATGTTCACAAGGAGCACAATCAAGTTGCTACAGAGGCTACAACACGTAAGAAACGTGGTAGACCCAAAAGGTTCCAAAGACAAGAACCCTCGGAAATCAAAGAAAGGTGCAAGGGAAACCGAGAAGGTTCAAGAAACCATAGACATGGCCGGCTAATAGACATAACCCGAAGGTACCAATCAATGAGGTTTGGGACGTCAAACCTCAAGGTCCTGAAGGTGTAAAGAGATCTCTATAAACTATATCATGTTTATAATACAATGGAACCGAAAAGATGTCGACATCAATGATAATATATTTGTGCACAAAATAACAACTGAAATGAATGAGGATCAAAAGCCCACGTCTATACTAGAGTGCACTCAAAGACCTGATTGATTAAAATGGTACAAGACCATACAACGTGGAGCTAAGAATCATTAAGTAAAGACAGTGGGACAAAAGAGTATTTGTGATTGTGTGAAATAAACATAGAGAAAGCGTGATATATCAGACACGGCTTGACGCACAAGGATTCACACAAAGACCAGAAATAGAGGAGATATATTCCCCTGTGGTGGATGCTAAGACATTTAAACTTTTGCTAAGTCTGGCTATATAAAAGAGAAAAACTTGATTTGCGGCTAATAGATGTAATGCCTGCATATTTATATAAGTGCACTGGATAATATATGAGTCTACTAGAGGTTATTGAGCCCAAAGCTAAGAAAGATTCTCGAGTACATCACTGCATAAGGTTGGACAAAGTGGGCATATGGAAGGTTATATATGATCCCATTAGTCCATGTATTTTCATAAAGAGGTTTGCAAACAAAGGATTTGTAATCATAGCAGTGTATATGAATGATTTAAACCTCTGGATAATCGACCAAACACTTGAGTATGTGAATAATGGAATCCTTGTGCATCAAATGGCATACACTGAAAAAGTACTCAAGGAAATTTAGTAAGGACTAGGCCCTCCCATTGACCAGGCCCAATGGTGGTGAGAAGACTCAGATTGGATAATTATCCATTCAGTCCGGAAATGTCATACCTCAGTGCCATAAGAGTTCTAATGAATTTGGCTAGACACACTAGACCAAACATTTGTTTTGTCGTGAGTCTCCTATCTAATTTTAGTTCATGATCAACCCTAAGCATTGGATCCCTATGTGTGGCTTGATCCCTTCCAAGGGTACGTAGGCAACCTTCTTTAAGGCGCAACTACTACTACATCAAATACCATCATATTTGAAGACAACGTAGTCTATATTGCTCAACTCAAGGACGAATACATTAAGAGAGACCGGGCGAAGCTCATTTTGCCAAAGTTCTTCTTCACACACGAGTTACAGAATGCCGGTGAAGTACAAGTTCAACAGGTTTGGTCCAGCAACAACTCAGCCAATCTATTCGCCAAGTCTTTGCCAACATCAACACTTAAGAAACTCATACATCAGATTGGGATGTGAATACTTAAGGAGTTTTAGTGATGTACAAATCAGGGGGAGTAATGTGTGTTGTACTCTTTTTCCTTCACCACGGTTTTGTCCCAATGGGTTTTCCTGGTAAGGTTTTAATGAGGCAGTATTCCCAAGCACATTACGAAGATATCTGAACATCTACATGGTTACTTCATTCAAGGGGGAGTGTTGTGAACCATTCGGTTCAATATATGTGAATGGACGAACCGTTGGGCACAAACCCTAAGAGAGATTTCGGTCACCTCCTTATTACTATTAGGGTTTATGATATATTGTATTCCCTATATAAGTAACCCTTAATTTAACGAATAAACACAACTTTCATTCATCCAGTTTACAACAATTTCAATTTTCTCATCTTCATGGTATAATATACCATTACCTAGACTATTTTTTCTAATTCTTCATCCTCATATCTTTTTCTTTTATTTCTTTTTTTCGGATTAGTAAACCTATTTATTGGTTAATGTTATGGTTAAAGCCATCATTAAAACCAATGTTTGCTGATTATTATGTTTCGAACTATATTTTTGGATGAATTAAGATTTGATGATAACTCGGGGATAATATATGATTTGAAGTATGCATTCGGGTAAATACAATATTAGGTCTTAATTTTCACTATATCAAGTAATTTTTGATAGTTATTGTCATCCCAATTTAAAATTATAACTTACTTTCAAATTAACTTTTGTTATTATATCTAAAAATTTGATAATTTTAATTTTTTAGGTTTTCTATATTAATAGAGTAATTGAAACTGGTATTAAATATTGAACCAATTTGTTTTTGTTTGTACTTTTAAAAAGTTTTGTATTAAGATCATCTTTAAAATGTGAGACTATGATTTACAACAAATAACTTATATTGGAGATGATATTATTAACATAATACTTGCTATTTCGTAAGACTAGGAGAATAACTTCTATGTTGTAAATCGTAGATTTGATGGAGTTGGCATGCTTTTTGAAAACTCATACAATTTTTTTTAGATTTGTATATTTTTTCGGCTGTTTGGCATTTTACTAAAAATCTTGTTGTATTTTCTCCTGGTCCGTAATTTCGGAAATGCAAGTATTTCTATCAAACAATTTAAAAAAGAAAGAATTCTCCAAATAAAGATGAAAGTGAATTAGAATGTATATATAACTCTCATGTATCATGTGGGTTTTAGCTTTTCTTTTTTACAATTGTAATAAAAACATTTTCCTATATAACTATCTGGTTATCGAAGAGTTAAAGAAATAAATTACCTAAATCATATGTTATCATCGATACGCACATTATGATGATAATATTTACTTGGGATGAATTGGATATATTTATTGTCAAACATACGAAAGACTATTTAAAAACAGCTACGAGATATTGATCCTTTCCGCAGTGATAAAATGTACTAATATTTTATGTTCATTAGAAAAAATAATAAGAAACCTAAAAAACCTAAAAAGTTATAATTATGGTTTAGAAACCTTTCCTCATCTCCCCTAAACCCAATTTTCTTGAACGGTGTGGGAGACTTTTAGGCTCGTTGCATGTTTTTGGCTTTCGGCTCATGAAGGTTGTTTGCCATTGTAACTAAACTATTTTATAAAATTTCATTAAAGGTAATTTAGATATATTAGAAAACATTTAGTTATCATATAAAAATAAAAGAAAAAAATACATTTGTAACAAGAAAGAATCTTTTCAATATCTTCTTAAAAAATTATGGATATATGTATATATTTATTTAAAATAATATCTTCTTAAAAAATTCGTTTTTATTTATATTATTAAATAAAAAACCATGATAAATTATAACACATATAAAAATATAAATTAACATTATAAAAATGAGTATTTTATAATTTAAAATTAAACGGGTAAATGTTGATGTTTATTTAAAATTATCAACTAAAATATATTAGGAAAAATATATATAATAAAACTTTAAATCAACTTTAATTATTATAAAAAGATATATATTTCCTTAAATAAAAACATATTTTAACTTATATTCATATTCATTAGATTGATAAAAAAAATAAAATATAAATATTATAATAAAATTTATACGGAATACAAATTAACCATTTAAATTTGAATAATTTTTTTTTATTTATAATTAAACGGGTTAATGTTTATGTTTATATGAAAATAATTAAATTTGGATCGAAATATAACATATATTACTGTCAAATTTTAGTATTATAATATTTATGTCAAATTTTTGAAAGAAAATTATTCCTCGCGTATACATGTTTCGAATCCTAGAATATATTTTTTTAAACTGACCACCCGGCTTAATATCATTTTTCAAACACAACTCTAGTTAAAATATAAAGTGTTCTATGATTTTTTTATTGGAATTTTTTTATATCTCTATTGATTTTTTCAATGTCAAATTTTAGTATTATAAAAGTTAATTTATTTTGCAAAATGAAATTCTATTTATTTTATTTAGTAGAGTTCTAGGAATTACTAAACCGGTTTAACCCTAATAAAGTTTTAAAACCAAAACAAATTAAGAAATTTAAATATGTCCGATTCAATTCTAGGAGGTGTTACATATGTTTTTATATATCCTTACATATATATAAATCTTTTTATCTTGTAATTTTGGTTTTTTGAATTTTTTTATTTTTTGTTTGGTTTAGGGCATTTGTCTCATATATCTAATATATAACTAATTGGAAAAAATCTTGTTTAAATGTCCAACTTTTAAATTTGGGCCTTTTAAAGCCTCAGCTTTTTGGTGGGTTAAAAAAAACAAAAGTTCTGTTTACTTTTTAAATTAAACACCATACTTTTGTTGACCTGTTTATTTAGTCACGTTGACTAGTCAACTTACGGAATAAATGACGGGGTTAAGATGACGTTTAATTTTGATTTAACCTCCGTTTAAGCACAGAACGTCGTCATTTTAAATTAGACCAAAACCATGTCCCTTTATAGATGAAAGATACGACAAAACAAAACCCCAAATCGATTTTCCTCTAAAACAAACCCTAGAAATCGATTTTCTCCTTTGTGTTCTCCGCTATGAATCCAGAGCACGAAGCGCGGAACAGATGTTCTTCGTCGAGATGGAAAGAAGACTCGAAGAATGAAGAGAGGAAAGAAGCCCATTCGTCGTAGATCACGAAGCAAGCAGAATGAAGAGATTGACGAAGATCAAGAGCCCATTCGTCGGGATCCATCAGTGGACGAAGAATAGGCTTCTGGTGTTGTTCATCGACCAAGAAAGAAGGCTCGAAGAAAGATGAAACAAGCTGATGTTGAAGAAGACCGAGAGCCAATTAGTGGGGATGATTGTGAGGTCTTTGAAGATGATGATATTGATGAAGTAAAATATCCAGATGAAGAACCAAATGCCATCATTACATATGATGATTATGAAGGAGAAGAAGCACCGATTAACTTAGGATTTCAGGAGAAGGAACATGATTGTCCTGACTTTGAAGCAGAGTTCGGAGAAGCTGCGAGAGATGATGATAATTTGATTGATGCATATAGTGGTGATGATATATGGGATGATGAGAAAATACCCGAGCCATTGGCAAAGAGTGATGATGAAGATGAATTCGATGATCTTGAAAATACGCGAGCTCGTCCTTCTGAATATGAAGATCCAGAACACATCCTGAAGTTAGGAAAAACATTTAGCTGTCCAAAGGAGTTCAAGCTAGTTGTGTTGAGGTATTCTCTGAAAACTCGGTATGATATTAAATTGTATAGGTCCCAAGCATTGAAGGTTGGAGTGAAATGCAATGACAGAGAAAAAATTTGAATGGAGGTGTTATTGTTGATATGATAACACTTCCATTCGGTTACACTAAAATCCAATCGGTTAAGCTCCGCCTAGCGCCTAAGCACCGCCTAGACGGGCGCCTAGGTCGCTCTTTAGACCACTGATTACACTAAAATCCAATCGGTTAAGCTCCGCCTAGTGCCTAGACGGGCACCTAGGCCACTTTTTAGAACACTGATGATAAGAAGAAACACAAAATGCAAATCAAGGTATATGAAGGTTTGCATTGTTGTGTAAGGTCACGGTATACTAAGATGTTGAAACAAAGGACTATAGCTTGGTTATTTTTGGATAGGTCAAGCAAGAATCCTAAGATCACAAAGAAAGAGATGGCTGATGAGATTAAAAGAGAGTATAACTTAGAAGTCACTGATGCACAATGTTATAATGCTAAGACAAAGATCATGAAAGAGAAAAAAGCTTCACATGAAGAGCATTTTTCAAGGATTTGAGATTATCAGGCTGAGATCTTCGGGATCAATGAAGGGACCACATTTGAGATTGAGACCATGCCAGGACAAACCATTGGAAGTAAACAAAGGTTCTACCATCTATTTATATGTTTCAAATCACAGAGAGATATGAAAGGGCATCTATTAGATGCAACTGGTAGAGATGGGGACAATAGGATTGTTCCCATTGCTTGGGCAATGGTTGAGATTGAGAATGATGATAACTAGGATTGGCTTATGAAGTTGTTAGCTAAAGATTTGGAACTTGGAGATGGAAATAAAGTGGCAGTCATATCAGACAAACAATCAGTAAGTTTGTTCACTTTATTACTTTATATTTGTTTGTATGTGGTTTAATGTAATTGTTTTGTATATAGAGGGATTAGTGACAATTTTCAAGGCATATCATGGACAATTGAAAGAGGAACAACCATGATATGCAGTTGCAGAGGATGTTCTGGAAGATTACAAGGAGTTACACCATTGGAGAGTTTGAAACTCTTATGCAAGCATAGAAGGACTACAATCCAGGTGCTTTTGCTTCTTTGTTATATACTCAACCTAAGACATGGTCAAGAGCTTTCTTTAAGGTATATAGTTGTTGCAATGACATCTTGAACAACCTTAGTGAGTCCTTTAATAAAACAATTAGACTTGCTAGGAAAAACCCTCTTTTAGACATGTTAGAGGAAATAAGGAGGCAATTTATGGTACATAATGAGAAGAGATATGTGATTGTTGGAAGACTTAAGACTAGATTTACTAAAAGAGCTCATGAAGAGATAGAGAAAGTGATAGCAGGATCACAGTTTTGTGTGATGTGGATGGCTAGGGACAATTTGCATGAGATACAATATGGAGATGATCAATTCTGTGTGGATATGAATAACAACACATGTGGTTGTAGAAAACGGCATATGAAAGGGATCCCTTGTATTCATTCGGCTTCTGTCATCATAGGAAAGAAACAGAGAATTGAAGATAGTGTTTGTGATTGGTTCACAATGGTTAGGTGGTAAGCTAGGTATTAAGCCTGTCGAAGGAAGGAAGATGTGGCCAAGACAGAATCGGTTACCTGTCTTACCACCTCCATGGAGAAAAGGTAACCCTGGGAGACATAGCAACTATGAGAGGAAAAAGGAAGAAATGAAACTGTATCTAAGACAACATTATCCAGAGATCACAGAGTTATGACATGTTCTAACTGCAAGATAGATGTTCACAATAAAGCTGGTTGTGCTAATCAGACTGTTCCTAACCCACCAAAAAGGCCAAGGGGTCGTCCATGGAATATTGAGGTTTGTTTTCATTTTCTTTGTCTTTATGTTATGGTTGATGTTTTAACCATACTTGTAATGGTAACAGGAACCTAGGAACATTTTATTCGGGCAAGGACAAGCCTCTCAAAGACAAGGCTCTCAAAGACAAGCCTCTCAAGGACAACGTTATCAGAGACAATCATCGCAGAGAAGACAAGCCTCTCAAAGAGCAGCCACTCAAGAACATGCCTCTCAAAGACAAGTAAGTCAAGAACATGCCTCTCAAAGAAAAGGTTCTCAAGAACCAACTAGTCAAGGCTTTGAGGCTTGATTCAATTGTTCAACATGATATTTTGTTTAAGTGTGTTTGTGTCAAAACTGATCTTTTGTTTAAGTGTCATTAAGTGTGTTTCTGTCATAACTGATATTTTCTTTGATGTCAAAACTGATATTTTGTTTGTGCTATTAATATCAAAACTGATTTAATCTTTGTCGTATTGATATCAAAAACTGAACTTATCTTTGTGGTATTAATGTCAAAATTGACCTTATCTTTGTGGTATTACTGTCAAAACTGAACTTATTGATTTCAAAACTTAACATATATTTGTGGTATTGATGTTAAAACTGATCTTTTCACATAAACGTTTCATAATCATATCCCAAAACATCAAACATAAGTCATCATAAGAACATAATTCATACACAACAACAACACATAAGTCACTACAGACATCCTCCCCAAGACACAACATTCATTAGTCATTACCAAATTAACAAGTTATGATCATTTCCTTTACCATACATTAAGTACAAGATCATAATCGTAATGAGGCAAAGCCATACAATAATCACGAAAGACCTAAGTTTCCACTTCATCACTTGCATCTTATTCACTTTTGCATCTTCTTTTAGCTCCTCAATAGCAACTTTTAAACCATTAATCTCATCGGCCATGTTGTTCATTATTGGTATAACTTCTTCTACTTGTTCAAGAACACTTTCCTCAACCCATTTAAACAAGTGACCATGTCATAAGTCAAACAAATTCAAACACCAACACACAATCAAAATAAGAGTTTTTTCAAATTGTTGAGGATAAACAACAACTAAACTTATAACATATACAATCAAATATGAAACACATATGTTTCAATCAATGTGATTCTGTAAACAACAACTAAAATTACATCATTTTTTTCCCAAGAACTCGGATCTTGCTTGCTTAGACAACTAAAGAAAATTCTCCCTGGATTTTCCTTGGTTTTCGACATACAAAAAATCACATCCAAACCACATAAACATTTTGACGGGATTCCACGAGATACGCTCACACACGAAGACGACGAATTCATCGATTTTCCCTTTTGCATTAGGGTTCATAAGTCTGATTTGGGGAAAATCAAAGAGCAACTCGATTTTCTTTTGTTTTGGATTTAATTACTTAACGACTTCGTTTTAGTCTAATTTAAAATGACGTCGTTTTGTGCTTAAACGAAAGTTAAATCAAAATTAAACGTCATCTCAACCCCGTTATTTATTCCGTGAGTTGACTAGTCAACGTGACTAAAAAAATGTCAACGAAAGTATGATGTTTAATTTAAAAAGTCAAAAGAACTTTTGTTTTTTTAACCCACCAAAAAGTTGAGGCTTTGAAACTAATTATCCATATATTATTAAAGTGTGTCACTTTCCTATAATTTCCCCACCTTACGCTTTCAATGATACCACTACTCCGAATATTCTTCTCAATATTGTACATTGTCGAAAAAAATAATATTAATCTGTTGATGTTATTCTTACCATCAATCTTGTTTGCAAAAGGGGAAGGTAAATTATCCTTACTTACTTTTCTAAATTTACTTTTCTCTCAAAATCTTCTAATAACTTTAATCCATCACCAAATGATTTTCTTTTAAAACAAGATTAATGGTAATTTCAATCTTCCTTTTAATATTTAATTTTAATCTCATAATTTTGTTTGATTTATCGATTGTCACATCTTATTTTGGTGAATGAACTGTGTAAAGTAATTAAATTTTTCTTTTTGGATAAGAAAGTTCAAAATTATGTTTATATACACAACTTTTAACAAAAAAACAAATCAACAAGAAAACTATAATTCTACCAAACGAACGACTATTACTATTGAATCACTTTGTATAAGAGTCAATTACCAAAAATGATATATTAAACCATTACTTAAGTATTTAATTATACTCCATTTATTTGCACATGCCTTAAACTAGTTATTAATAAACCACTACTTAAGTATTTAGTATTTACGACAAAAAAAAGATTTATAACAAGGTAGTATTTTGTTTGTTTTAGTTTCATTTAAGAGTTTCCCACTTTTCCACTATCTTTTGAGAAAAATAAACTACATTCTTCCTTTTCCATTAAATAAAGTGATCTCTTGTGTGTTTTCACATTTGCTGATACGTAAAAACAATTTATTGTTCAGGTTTATATTATTTTCTCTTAGGTTAATGTTCTGACAATTTTGCAGGAATTCATTCAAAACAAATGAAGATAAAAGAGACCCAATATGTTGAAAGCTTAAAAAGGAATTGTTTGTTATTTTTTTCAATTTTGAGATCTCTTGTTTATTCACGTCATAATGTGTATATTTTTCTAATTTCATTGTTTTGTTGATTTTGATTTTACATGAAAACATGACATTGATGAAAGCTTTTGTAACGACCCGAATTGTTGGGCTCGTTTGAAAACAAAAGCCCGTTTCGGAGAAGGTCCATTACGAAAAATCTTAGGGTTTCTCTCGTTCTTCTCATTTCTCTATAAAAGAGGTGTTCGTAGTTTGAGAGGAGACACAGAGAAAAACGACGGTGAAGCCCTGGCCGACCTCCTCCATCCCGTAGCTGCAAGAACCACCGTTTCACCACCGCAAAGGGAGCTTCTTCTGATCACTTTGAAGACTGCACATATACGTCTTGGGAGAACATACGAACGAGAATTCTAATCGTCACCAATCTTTCTGAAGAAGACTCCTTTACCTACGTTTGAGCGAAAACTATTCATCATTCGGATCTATAGATTGATAGTTATGCATGTTTTGATGAAAGGTACCGAATATGTTTCAATATGCGACCACACCGAATAGAGCTGCACCCAGACGAATCAAACAAGATTCGATCGAAGTGAAACTTGGTAGTTATGTTAAGGACATTTGCATCTATCTTCTGTGACATATCTCATGAAGTGGACGACCCGATCTAAAGTTATGGTTTCATCTCTGAACCCTTTAGATTCTGTCCATTTTCCAGAATTGTGAGTTATTAAGTTTTATGATGTTTAAATGTTTTAGTGATGTCGATTATGTTTGATACTTCCTAGGAACGAAATCAAGACATAATACTAAGTGTGTGTGTAAGAGGATAGGTCATTTTACGACATGAAACATGTCGAATCAATAGGAGAAAGAAGGCACATCCAAACTGTCCAAAAAATCAAAGGTGAGGCTACTCCGTACAAATTATGCGATTGTAATGAACTCTTTTAACATGTGATGTGATTTATCAACTAAATGTGATGTCTCTTTAATTGAGTCTAGTAAGTTTTGAGTGAATTGGACTTAGGGGTCTAGATGATTCAACCCATTGATTGCTTCATTTTGAATTGTTGATAGTTTCTTGTATGTAAACATCTATGTATGTATATGGATATGTTTAATTGTATGTTGTATGTGTATGAGTATGGTTGTGTGGGTACCGAGTCGAGCCGCTGGACGGGCCGCCTGTTTGCGGTATATCAGGCAGGGACCGGTACGGATGTGTTGTGGGGATAGACAAATTAGTCAATTCTTTGTTGACGCCTTGTGTAGGAATCGATAAAGCGTCTCCGGGCGGTGTGTGGACACTTATTCCACGTAGGTTGTTGTGTGTATTGATTAAGCGCTTTAGGTGCTAGGTTTGTTTATATTTAGTATATCATATATTGTTAGTGGTGTGATATTACTTCACCAGTGGCGTGCGTGTTCTAGCATCCTCACTCACTAGGTGACTCCCCCGTCACTCATACCTATCGCTTCCCTTTTTCTTTTACACGTTTAGTGATGGATGTGATGGTTCAAAATAATGTTGGTGGTATTTTTAAAAGATTTTTGGCGATGATATTAGTTGTACGACGTCGTTCCTGGTAATTTCGGGTCGGGTTATTACAGCTTTAGCCCACAAAAACAGCTTTAGCCCACAAAACGTATATATATCCTTCTTGTTTTTGTTAGAATATGTTGTCTTGTAACGTGTTGTATTGAGTGGTTGGTCATGTTTTTGTTTGGTGGTTGTAGTAAAATGATTGATCATAGCGGTGTCGAAATTCAAAAACTGAGGATTAACTTAAGGAAATTCCAGGATAAGAATTTGCAGCTTGCACATGCAAACACTCATATGTTAGCGTTACAACTCATTTATTTTTTTATCTAGTATTTCATTTTTTGAGATTATTTTGAAAGTTTACTATATGAGATTAAATGTAGGAAACCACAATGTTTGATTCTTAAGTAGTGGAAACCACAATGTTTCTCAAAAGAAACCACAATGTTTGATTCTTATTTTTTCGGTTTTTTCGTGGTAGGAACTCAATACTAACAAAGATAGAGTAAGGCTTTCTTTCTTATATTTCATTATTAATATCAGTTAATTGTTTTGTATCACTTAACAAACATTGTATGTAATTTTTTACAGTTCAAGTTACTTCAACATGAACTTGGTTACAAGAATCTGTTACTCAAGGCCATGAAAATTACGAAGAATGAAAAGAGTTTATTTCTCGAGGAGAAAACCAAGTCAACGTCGTCGATGACAAGTTTATTCCTGATGCAACAAAGTCAGTAAAAAACATTGTGCATAACAAGAGGTTCTTATAGTTTATTTCACCCATTACAATGGGAGTATCTTATTTGTGATTTTACTTATGCTTTTATTTTTGGTTGTGTTTTTTATGGGCAATGTGTAGAAGAATCTGAACAAACCAAGATATTGTACCATTGGCGGAGGGAGCATATATGGTACCACATGGGTCAATTGACCCATGTGAAAATTTAAAAATACTTAGTGTATATTGATTTGTTTAGGTTCTTATAAATAAATTATTGATCCATGTCTACTCTAATTCAATTAAAACCCAATAATATGGCATATTAAAAATGTTAATCTAATAAACAAAATAAAACTAATAAAATCTAATAATAACTCATTAAGCGAGAAAATAAAATTTTACTTTTAGTCTTCTTTTTCAGTTTATAGTGTTTTACTTTTTTATATTTTTCTAAACTAATTGTAGCGGTGATAACAATTTTTAAGTGATTAACTAATTTATTTATAAATTAAAAACCAATATGACCAACAAAATAGTTATAAAATCTTTACTGAGTATTTCTTTAAAATATTCATTTGTGAAGATATTTGTAAAAAATTTGCAGAAATACGAGTTCTTAGATTTAAAATTTCTTTGACCTTTTAATGCCAAATTGTTTTTTGACCCACGTAAATTAAAATTCTAGTTCTGCCACTGTATTGTACAATGAAGAGATGAATGATGTCAAAGAAACAAAAGAAACCACAATGTTTGATATTGTTTTGTTTGTTTGTTGCAAACTGTGAATGAAAAATAACGTGAAATTCTTAACAATGTTTGATATTGTTTGGTTTGTTTGTTAGTACAATTCTAATTGACGTAGTTGCACACGTGAAATTTACTTAAGTAAGAGCCTTGTTAATTTTGTTTTCATTTTTTTTCAATATTTATTTTCAAAAAAACTAATCAAACATGATTTAAGGAAATGTCTTTTTTACTTTCATGGTGACACACATATTACTACTATATTCAATAAATAGTGTTTTGGTGGGTTACTTTATACATCATTCATGCATAGTGAGATATGTACTAACGTACATACGAAAATATATATATTTGATTTAATATTAATTTATCTGAAAGTTGCCTACGTACGTGTGAGATTAATACCAATCGATCAAAATGTAATAAATAAAGCCACCGTTTGCAAGGACTTTTCCAATGCAAATGGTTGATACCAGCCTCTACCGGTCAAAGCAATATCGTGTGTATCATCTAAACTATAATTCAACCACATAATGGTCATATTCAACCACTACATATATTATCTAATTAATCGGTCAATTTTATTTGTTTGTTAAAATAAAAACATATAATAATATCAGTGGTCATGTCTAATCTAGACATAGATGGTCGTAATTATGTATAAATATTGTTGAATTATTTGATATATACTTTAAATTAATTGTGTAAAAAACTTAATTGTGTAAAATTTTGATACCAAATTGTAGAATCCTTTAATAACAATAATGCAAAAAGTATGATATCTATGTATATAAAAAATCACTCATAATATAATTAATCCATTTCAAATTTTTGTTTTTTGGTTAAAAATATCCTAAAAACAATAGTAGTGGTTTAAAACCATGTAATTGTATTATTCTTTATCGATAAATTAATCTCGTCCATATGAAAATCGGAAATCCAGCATATAATATAGTTAAGCAAATGTTTATGGTTTCATAAAATCATATGAACCTGAATTTCTTTTTTTATTTAGACCATAAACTGTTCTTAGCTTATAATGAAACTATTTTAATTAATCACGTTAATTCAATAGAAAATTAGATAATTTGACGTAATCACACTATTGGTCCCCACTTAAAGATGAATTCACAAAACAACACCTTTCAATACTCCTTGCACAAAACTACACCTAATTGAATATTTTCGCATAGGTACACTCTTTCAAAATTTTAAATGTTTTTTATTTATCCTCTAAAAAATTAACAAAATTAAATATTTTCATTTGAGTTTGCTTATTAGTGTTTAGGGTATAATATTAAAGGGGTAAAATTGTTTGGGTAAGGTTTATTTGAATTTAGTTTTGAGCATTTAGAAGTAGTTTTGAAAAGTGACTATAAAATGGTGTAGTTTTGTAAAATGCAATTCAAATGGTGTGTAGTTTTGTAATTCTCCCCCCAACTAAGTGTACTTAGTATAATAATGTGTTTATTATTAGAGACCATCCTTGTTTGCATACGTAAACATTGACTATACTTTATACTCAAATTATAATTAAACATCTGTATTAAAAGCTACAAAAGTACCGTTTTAGACGGTTTTACTTGTAATAATTATACTTGTCTTCTAGTTATTATTATAACTAGGGTAGGTTCCCGCGCGTTTTTTTACATCATTTGATAATTAAAACTAAGTCGCGTCGTCGATGTTGGATATCCAGCTCGGAGTGAATTCGCTCACACTAGTAAAAAAAGGTCTATACCCACAAAAAACCCACGAAAATTTTCGTGGGTATAGGCCAAAAGCCACGAAAAGCCATGAAAAGTCATGGTGAACAGCAAAATACTACCCACGAAAATATTTGTGGGTTTTTCGTGAGTTTTCGTGGGTTTTCATGGGTATCATTTTATCTACGAATTGTTAGTGGGTTTTCGTGGGTAAACTTGCCACGGTTACAACGAAAAATTTCGTGGGTAAACTTGTCACGGTTACAACGAAAAATTTCGTGGGTAATGGTCTACCCACGAAAACCCACTATTTTTTTGTGGGTAACCGAAAAACCACTAAAACCAAATAATTTTTTCGTGGATAACCGAAAACCAACTAAAACCCACTATTTTCATGGGTTTGTTCACTATTTTTTGGTTTGTAACATTCAGAAACATATTATAACGCGTGAAAAGACATATTAATATGTTATTTGTTAAATGTACTTGATTTATTTTAAATTAACCTCAATAAAAAACAACACATTAATTAGTTATTATTCGTTACCCATATATATATATTAAAATATTATATTACATAACAACTTTATTTTAAACGCGTACAAAAGATGAAAGGAAAATAATAAATATTAAAGCGACATAAAGAGTTTGGTGTTGAACGAGGTCATTATTCGTAAACATTGACGGTCCAATGTTTATTCATCATCTGAGTCTGGAACTATTTCGTACTCGTAACTAGTTGTCCCTTCATCTGCTTTATCCGTAGTAGATGTTACGATTGGTTCGTACCCAACAATCATCGAATTAGCCCCAATTATCTGTTTTAAAATTATTTTAGTTTGTAATTATCAGTCATAATCTACCTTGACAACATTTCGCTTAGTGATGTTGAGGTACTTAGAGTTCATGTTAAAACGGCCTACAGACACATTCTTTAGAATGACAACCGCACCTACACTAGTGTTGACTATGTATTCGTCATTGTTGAAGATGTTATGGTGCATGGTTCCCTCGAACATTCTAGACGGATCCTTTAAGGTTACTAGAAGGTCTCCGTGGCCGTTGGGGGACGAATTGGAAAGCATAGCGACAAGCTGAAAATAAGTGATTACTTATAATATACATCGTATATCTAAATTGAAATAATATTGGTTGACAAGGGAAATCTTTTTCACTTTGACAAACTGTGAACGAGGGCATTGTATTTCTGCAAGTTGGGTCCAGAATGGTGTGGTCCTATTGTTATGAGTACCTATATTATGCATGATAGAGTTAGTATTTGTCATCTACAATTATTAGTATAATGATAAAAGAGTTAATTTTCATGTATACCTTCGCGCAGCATGTAATCGATAGTAGAAGTCCACCAAGGACTACTAAAATCCGGGTCGCCCTGTTGTGGCTCATTGATGACCTCACGAATGAAATCTTGTGTTAGGCGTGGTTGAAAACTTTCACCTCGCAACACCTTCCCATCGTGAACTCTCTTGCGAAACAGTCGTCGCTGTATGGGCTGGGCAGGTCATGAAATTAGCCCAGTTTGGATTTCAGATCGTTTTGATGGTAGAAGTGAAATTATCGGTTCAACATCAATAACATATAAGTTATCGTATGGAGGGCTTGAAGGGACACGATTTTCCATGAGGAAATTTGTGTTTGTGTTATGTTTTTCTATGGAATTACCCCGACTTATAAAGGTTGAAACGAGTTATTTTTTAGGGTTGCCGTGTCGATTAATATGTGGATATAAGGAAAAAAAAATTGATTTGACATTACATAATAGTACTGTGCAATAAAGAAATAAATTTCGTGACCGACAATATCTGCCATTGTATCATAATTAACACTGCGAAAACAATGTCAACCACTAGACGGTGATTTGACAATTCGACAATTAAATGAATGGAGTCAAATTATTCAACTCATGCAAACAATCACGGGTGTTTTAAACAGGGGTAGCCGTTTAAACTCATTAGAAAAATACAAATAATATCCCACATAATATTATACAAGAATCCACAACATATTTTATTACAAATCATTGATTGGATAATAATCCACCAATTTTTAAAGATGTTATAAATTTAACACATACGAAAATTATATCACATATAATACTACAAATTTTATGATCACATTGATGCACAATTTTTATTCATCATCGGAAGAGGAATCAACTTCAAAACATTCGTTTTCAGTTAGCTCATTATCGAATGTGTACATGTCGTTTGTATGTTGATTGGGTAAATCATCATAATTGTCCATGTCTTCAACATTGAGTGTCTCAACCCTTAGGAACCCTCTAGGTGCAACAGTAGTATTCCTAGAATCCTCTTGAACGGCTTGTTGTAAAACATCAGTAACATTTCTAACACCTCTGGGTACCACTTTTGTACAGGCTAACCATTCTGTCCCATGCCTCATACTAACCTTTGGATATGATATGTAACAAGCCTGGTTACACTGTTCATGAGTAATAAACGGATCATATTGTCGATATTGTTTGTTTGCAGCAACATCCACTAGTCCTGAACAACTTATACGCATTTCACTTCCACTAGTGATGTCTAACCAAAAGCATTTGAAGTTAACCACCTTCAACCCGACACCGCCATCGTACTCAAACAATCTGATGTCCTCCACAATACATTAATATTCCGTATCAGTCGTTCCCCTCACGCAAACACCAAAATTTTGTGTCTTTTTGTTTGCATTCCTACTAAATGTGCGGAATAAGAACCCTCTTGTTGCATACGATGCCCATGATGTGTAAGCACGACGTGGACCTTGTACAACATCAATGAGCCACTGAGGCACAATTGCTACCATCCTTTGATTATTAACCTGTAATAAAATAAATGCATAAATTAAACATTATATATAAACGAAGTCATTACAAAATTACTTACATAATTACATAATCTTTGCACCAGCGTGCGAAGTTACTGTCTTTCAATGACTGTAGGTCATAAGTAGATAATGTCGGATATGTAGTTCGCATCAAATCTTCAAACATCCTACATATACAAATTATCTAATTAAAAAGTCATTATAATTGACTAGTGAATATAATATGATTGGCGCCGGATAAACATACTATTCATATTGTGCTGACTCGGGACAATTACTCATTAGAAACGTTTGCAAAACATTGTACTCTTTGTCTGTTATCCATCCCTTTGAAGATTTACCAATGAACCTTCCTTTTTGTTTGGAAATTGTTGGGACATCGTCAAATGCGTAGGGGTAAATGTTTTCACCATTCAATCTTTCATTAGCTCGAGGGATTGGTTTTCCAAGCCAATGGGTAGCTAGCGCATATATTTCTTCTTGAACACAATGCTCGACGATAGACCCTCCGATTTTTGCCTTGTTCCTAACCTTTTTTTTAAGTTGTACATGTACCGCTCAAATTGATACATCTACCGGTCCACCTAAGATTGCCTCGTCCAAAAGGTGTACCGGTAGATGCTCCATGACATCAAAAAACGAAGGTGGAAATATCTTCTCCAAGTTGCATAATTTAACAACTATATTTTCCTTCATTGTTTGAACATCTTGTTCTTTTAATGATGGGGCATCAATATCTCGGAAAAACAAAGAGATTTCTGTGTAATAATAGTAACAACCCAAATTAGATGACAAAATTAGTCATTTATATATTTGTATGATAAAAATTTAAAAATCATACATGAAATCGCTACGTGTACCTACTTGGGGAATAGTTCCATCAAAGTGAAAGGTAGAAGTCTTTCCATAATGACATGACAATAATGGCTTTTGAGACCAGAAAGAGTACCATTAATTTCGAAAGAGTGGGATACTGCGAAAGCCAAGTCCAAAAGTGAGAAGGCAGCAACAAGCCGTACGACAAAGATAGACGGCAATTCAATGCACAAACACAATGGCGGCCCCAATTCCTTCTCAAAGATCAACTATAATTTGGTAAGTTTAATAAATACATTAATCAATACTTACAACTAAATTTATTTTGGTTATTAATGTTAACATTAACGTATACATTGTCTAACTAATTATTTTTTTAAATACAGCAGCAAGAGGATCCCCAATCCCAGGATTACTCCTTTCTTGATTTGGTCAAGAAAACACATCGACGCGCTGATGGCACTTACAGCAATCCATACATTTAGGGAGTCGTTAGGGAGGTTGAAGAGGATGCTTCTCAGTACCAAGGTTCGTCGAGCACATCTTATTCACAGGTTGAGTCTCACCGGGAACGAGTTAACCGATTATACTTGGAAGTAAATCTTTTCATTTTCTATTTGTATAATTTTTGTATGTTTTGACATTAATTATGTAATGTTTAAATATGCAGATTGTCAACCCATGATACGGAGAGGCCTACGGCGTCGGTAGTGCAAAGACTCAGTTCTATCAGCCTTACGTCCCTTATCCGTCGTGGACACAAGGGGATATCCGCAGCTGACTTCGAAGATTTCAAGGTTGTTATTTCAAGGAGGTTAGAACGCCTTGAAGGTTCTAGTTCAGAAAGGATGAGTCACGTGTCGGAGGACCCGAGTCAAGTACCACATGATACGATGCAAGTGCCGCAGGACCCGAGTCAAGTGCAACATGACCCAAACCAGCTCGACAACTTCGATCCAACTGAGCTGCACAATCTTGGCGATTTCCATTATATCCCGTAGTTTTATTTTGATTTGCGATGTTGTTTTTTTAATTAAAATTTTTTTATGTTTGTTGAACAATTTGATTTATGTTTATAAAACATAATTTTATTTCTATTTTATTCAATTTTAATTTTATTTTATAAATTTATAAATTTAAAATTCAAAATTCAAAATCGGATTATATTTTTTTAAAAAAATATATTCAGCGTACCCTCAAAAATTTTCGTGGGTTTTCGTGGGTACTTACCCACGTAATTTTGCAAGGGTATTCGTGGGTAGGCTTACCCACGACACGAAAAAATTTTGTGGGTTTTCGTGGCTTACCCACGAAAATAATGCCTTCATACCCACGAAAATAATGCCTTCATACCCACGAAAATTTTCGTGGGTATTTCGGATTTTTTACTAGTGTCACGTACTCAAATGGAGATGAAAGTGTCCGTTCAGCTCGTGCCAACTTATCCGCTCTGTGAAATGCTCGATTAAGACTTCAAACTCTTCTAACATTGTGGAGAACACATGCCACTCAGTAGGTTTCTGAAAGATTGTCACCAATGTCGTACTATCTATTCCCGCGCGTTTTAAAATTTTGGGAATTGATGTTTTCTTTTGTATTTGTTTCAAGTGAAGAACCATTTTCAGTTTTATTGTTTGTCTTTTTTTTACAGCACAAAACTTAAAATTATTTTTCTACTTAAATGCAAGTAAAATAAACTTACATATGAAAACATCATCGGTGTACATAACACGTTAATTAAATTTAAAATTAGAACTGCATGTAAAAGGAGAATGTTATGAAATGTAAGTAATGGAAATTAAACAAACTGGAGTTGAAAATATGTTTTGCATATTAACATATAGTAAAACAATGGTAAAATACCGAGAGTTTTTCGAATAATTATCTTTTCCCATGCTCTGAAAAAATCTATGTAAGCTCCCTGCATAATGTAAAGTAATATGTGGGTTAATAGACAACGTATCATGTGCATCACCTTTTCCATTTTTTTTTTGTCAAATATACGATAATCTTAAACCAATAAATTAATAATATAGGTTGTTGAAGCTTCCAATGTAAATACTTATTCTTTTTTGTTTCAGAATAAGTGTCACTTTACAATTCTGCATTCAGAATAATTAGTTTCTATACATATATCTTTTAATACAACTAAATACACCAATAGAAAAAAATACAACAAAAAACTATTGGTTAGAAAAGTCAAAATAATTAAATTTCTGCATCAAAATCTGATTATTTTGTAACAATAATTTTTGGTTAAAATGACAATTATTTTGAAACCGAGGAAGTAATATTTGTATACTATTGGTTATCACATGCAATTGAAAGTCTTACAATAAGTTTTGAGAATAAAACTGACACTTGAGTATGCAAAACTGAAAATTTGGTCAGGTTGAGGAACGTACTAATAACCTTACAACTTAACAATCTTGTAAAGGGTTGACGATTTTTTTACCTCCGAAGAGTAACTATCCACACTGAATCCCCCTGAACTCTCAACCTCTACGTATAAACCCCCAAACTTACAAAATTTTCTTATTGACCACCCGAACTCATTAAAATCTAATTAATTTCAAATTTGGCCAAAATTGCAATTAATACATTAATTGATTGTGTTAAAAAAACCCAATTATAATTTGAATTTTGTTCGATTACAATTCAAAACCACGGATCTAAGATTTCTATACTTTTTGTGTGTTAGATCCACGTTTTTGGATCGTAATCGGACAAGATTCAAATCATAATCGGGTCTATTTGAACACAATTAATTAATATATTAATTGCAATTTTGGCCAAATGTGAAATTAGTTAGATTTTAATGAGTTCGGGTGGATAATCATAAATTTTTGTAAGTTCAGGGGTTTATATGTAGAGGGTGAGAGTTCAGGGAATTCAGTGTGGGTATCTACTCTTCAGGGGTAAAAAAATCGTTAACCCTCTTTTAAATCATGTGAAAGTATGGAGTATCAGCATGTGAAAACAAAAACTATGGAAAATAAGTATAAGAACAATATTTTAAGATAAGAAAACAAATTGAAAGTAAAAAAACATGTTCAGACTTTAATTGTAAAATCTTATAATTTATGTTTAATCAAATTAAACTAAACAAATGTAATTTTAAAACTGTTTTGCAAGGTTGATGATAACATATTCAATTCCTTTTTCTTCTATCAATAAATAAATATACGTGCCTACTTAATAGCAAAAACTTAAAATTTAGTGAAATTTATAAATTTAACACCACCATATTCTTTTTACTATTATCAATTTCTTAATGTGTTTGGTCATGTTTTAAATATATATTGAATTTTAATACTAATTTAAAATCACCATACAAATCTAATACATATTAAATAATATTTTAAGTATCATATTGATCGAATGCTAAATTACTAAAATTTCAAACAATGTTTAAGTTGATAAGAATACCAAATTACGAAAAGTTTAATTTCTCAAAAATATGTAAAAAATGTATTCTCCACTTAATACAAATACAAAACTAAAAAAGCGATTTTAAACTAATTTGGAAATATCTTCGACTTCAATTTTCTGGGGGATATTTTCGTGCTATGCGCGGGTTTTGAGATACGTTTTTTTATATAACTTTGATAACTTCAAAAAAATTATTACTGTTTTATTTATTTTAAAAGAGATTTTGTGCACCAAATTTTTTATCTAATTTTATTACCGAGTATTTTCGTATCTATCAATATTCTATAATATTGTACGCTACACAATGTAATTTATATAGACGCTTGTATATTTGTATGAGATTTATGTTTGCCAAGAGAATATAATTTCCGAATGAATACTAAAAAAGCTTTATAACCAATAATTAAGTATTACAATTTTATATATTTAACAATTGATCTATCTTTAACAATAATTGATAGGCATAACATAAATTATCATATTTTAAATTTTAAATTTTGATTTAGCTCTTATATGCTATGGCTAATTAATTAACACCATGCTTTTTACCACTTAAATTCTTCCTCTTAATTTTAATATAATTTTATTCGTTTATTATTTTTATTTCCTCTATTTTTCTTTATCAAACTGATATAAATTCAATTATTTATCAAGTCGATGCCACCGAAACAAATCTATTCAAGAATGTTTTCAGAATTTTCTAAACAATACCTTCGTATTTGATGATATAAAGGTTTTTATTTCATTTTGAGATATGTTTATATATAATACATTTTCAATATATTTTGTGAGTTGGTAATAACTATGAATATAAATTAAGGACACAATCTAGAACTGTAGTAATGTTCCATTATATCATCAAAGTTAGAAGCCCCTTTTTCAACATGGAATTCCTATGAATATACCCAAATATATATAGAAGTTGAAGCTTTTGTAATCTTAATGACGAATTCAAAAAAATCTAAGTTATTCTTAGTGTTAAAGAAGAGTTTTTAATATATGAAAATACCATTTTATTAGTGCCTATTTAAATACTAAGTTATTGAATTAAGTGAAAATGACTTGAAATGACCCTAATAAACCCGAAATGACTAGAGTAACCCATTTTTGGAGGGTTACTCTAGTTATTATAAAAAAACATGAAATGGACAATGAGGGTCATGAAACAGAAAAATATTTACGAAAATGCCATTTACGAAAATGCCATTATGATAAAAAGAAAAAGATTAATTTTTTTTTTTGCTTTAATATTGAAAATTTTCATTTTTTACAAAAAAATATTTAAGAAAAACCCTAATTCTCCCAAAAAAAATCAAACGTCGTTCTTCGTCTTCGTTGTTCTTCGTCTTCTTCGCCGTACTCGCCGCCATCACCATTGTTTTCGTTGTTCTTCGTCTTCCTCGTCTTCTTCCTCGTTGTTGTTCTTCGTTGTTCTTCGTCTTCTTCGCCGTACTCGCCGCCATCACCATTGTTTTCGTTGTTCTTCGTCTTCCTCGTCTTCTTCCTCGTTGTTGTTCTTCGTTGTTTTTCGTTCTTCGTTGTTGTTCTTCGTCGTTGTTTTTCTTCGTCGTTGTTCTTCGTTCTTCGTCGTTTTTCGTCGTTGTTCTTCGTTTTTCGTCGTTGTTCTTCGTTTTTCGTCGTTGTTCTTCGTTCTCATGTTTCACGTTTTGTAGACTTGATTCACTTTTTGTAGACTTGATTCATCTTTTGTAGATTTGTTTCATCTTTTGTAGATTTGTTTCATTTTCTTTGTAGACTTGTTTCATCTTCTTTGTAGATTTGTTTCATCTTCTTCGTTGTCATTTTTCCTCTCTGTTGTTATTATCTTCATCGTTCTTCCTCGTTGTCGTTATCGTTCTTTGTCACCGTTCTTCCTCGCCGTCTTTATCGTTCTTTGTCGTCGTTCTTCCTCGCCGTCGCTATCGTTCTTCATCTTCGTCGCCGTTTTCCTCGTCGTTGTCATCGTTCTTCGTTTTCATCACGGTTTTTCTTCGTCGTTGTTCTTCCTCGTCTTCGTTATTCGTTGTTGTTTTTCGTTCTTTTTCGTCGTCGTTATTGTTCTCATGTTTCACGTTTTGTATACTTGATTCACTTTTTGTAGACTTGTTTCATATTTTGTAGATTTGTTTCATCTTTTGTAGACTTGTTTCATCTTTTGCAAACTTGTTTCATCTTTTGTAGACTTGTTTCATCTTCTTTGTAGATTTGTTTCATCTTCTTCGTTGTCGTTCTTCCTCTCCGTTCCTATTGTCGTCACCATTCTTCCTTGTTGTCGCTATCGTTTTTTGTTTCGTCGCCGTTCTCCCTCGTCGTCGCCATCGTTCTTCGTAAAAATTGTCTTCAATTTTGAATCTTGTCTTTAAAGGTTTATCAATTATGAAGAACCATAAAGACATATCAACATAAACAAAAAAATATATAGGGTTGTGTCGTGTATAGGGAATAAGAGATACACAGTTCCGCATACTTGTTATGGGTTTCGCAGAGTTAACTGACTGTATTATAGATATATTTAGTGGTTTGCGGATTTATTTCAACATATAAAAAAGTCTTTTTAAACTTAATTTCACCTATTACAAAATAGTAGTCAAACATACAAAAAACAACAACATACAAATACAAGATTACAATTCAATACATCAGATACCCCATGAGGAAGGATATCAAAAAAATTTCTTCAATTTCGAATCTTGGTTTTTAAAATTTATCAAGTATGAAGAATTATACAAGCATATCCACATCAACAAAAATGTATACATGATTGTGTCGTGTTTAGGGTATAGGGGTTATACAAGTATGTGAATTTGTTATATAGTTTTGCAGATTTGTTATATAGTTTTGCAAATTTGTTATGGGTTTTGCAGAGTTAATTGACTGTATTGTAGAGTTATTTTAGTGGTTCGCCAATTTATTCCACCATGAAGACAACGAACATGAAAGAGTTGATGAAGAAGAACACGACGGCGACGATGAAGTAGACGATGAATACAACAACAGTAAAGAAGACGAAGATGAAGACGAAGAAGGCTTAACGAAGACGAAAACAACGAAATTGACGACAAGAAAGAGAACGAACATTAACGATGAAGAACAAGATGACGACGCCGGAGAAGACAAATACGACGAAACACATGTATGGGTTAACTCCAAGAATACGAGATCCTCGTTTACTGTCAACTTCAAACACCCATCCTTTCTTCTTGAGCTTCCATAAACCATAATCAAGCACAACTTATTTCATTGATGGTTTTAAAATAAATCTGCAAAGAGATATAAAAATCTGTTGCAGATTTTTAAACAGATCTAGACAACGAAGACGACAACCACCAACAATCCGATGAAGACGAAGACTTACACGATGATGACAAAAGTCGACGACTAAGCCAAAGAAATCTCAACGCAGACGACAAAAAATCACGCCGACGAAGACAAAGACGATGAAGACAACCCCGACGAAGATAACGAACATGAAGACAACGACGAATAGTAGCCGGAAAAGATAATGGTTACGGCGACGACGACAACGAGGGACTATCGATGCAACAAACGGAACTGAGAATTTATGAAAAAGCTAAGAAAAACTAGATCTATAATGGCGATGACGGTTAGTGAGAAAACTAAGAAAAACTGGATCTACGACGATTTCACCGATGAAGTTAAAGTCACGCACATAGAGACAAACTATATTGTAAGCACCAAAAAATCTGCAAAATCCAAAACAAATCTACAATCATTTTAAAAATTCTACAAAACGCACAAGGCAGCTTTAACGTGAAGCAGATTTAATAAGTCTGCCGCAGACTTTATAAATCTGCGGCAAACTTTATAAATCTGCATCAAAGGGACTAAATCTGCGGCAGACTTAATAAATTTGCATCACTGTAAATCAAATAAAATCTGCATCAAAGGGACTAAATCTGCGGCAGAGTTTCAATATATTGAAAATGACGTGGCAAAATAAATCTAAAATAACGTGAAAAATAAATTTGGGGCAGACTTATCCTCGCTGGCGGTGGCAATTTTGTAAATAACTCGCGTGTTTAAATGCGCTGGCTTTTTTTTTATGACGTCATAATGACAGTTTCGAAAACTGTTTTTTTCCTGTCAAAGGGAAGGAGGGGCAGTTTCGGGCCAAAAATTCATAGGGGTTACTCTAGTTATAAAAAAAGATTAGGTCCGTTTTAGCAATAAAAGTCAAATTGTGGGTTACTTTAGTAATTTTCCCTTGAATTAATTAGTTCCTCCTACGTTAATTATTTTCATAGTATACAAAAATATCATATTTTGTCCCTAACCGCGACTAAAAAAACTTGTTCTGCATATTTTAGCAAAAAACATAAAGGCGTGGAGGCTTTCTTACATAGCATTCCCTGCGTTCTTTTATGCTTTTAATTGGTTGATTTTGACAAATATCAATGTAGTTTTATGTATTGATATTTGTGAATTGTAGTTTTCAATATATATATATATTAATTGAAAGTTTTGCAAAACTATTGGTCCAAAAGTATTGAAAATTGTTAAACACACATTTATTATTAGTTATGTATGTCTCTTCTTAGTTTGTGTGAAAAACTTATAAAACCAAACAAAAAGGAACGGAGGGAGTATAATATTATATACTCAAAAATATTGCTTAATCCAAGTATTATCACCAAAATTAAAAACTAAAGTATAAAAAGGATAATTAAAAACGTGGGGAATTACACAACTACACCATTTAAATTGCATTTTATAAAACTACACTATTTCATAATCAATTTTCAAAACTACTCCTCAATATTCAAAATTAAAACCAAATAAACTCTACCCAAACAATTCTACCCCTTTAATATTATACCATAAACACTAAATAACGAATTTTTAGTTTTGGTAATTTTTTAAAGGATAAATCAACCTTTTAAAATTTTGAAAGGGTGTAAATATGTAAAAATATTAAATTAGGATTATTTTTGTGAAAGAAAAGTCTAAAGAGTATAGTATTGTGAATTACTCAAAAACATTAAAAGGTTCGAAAGAAAACATGAATCAAGTGGATCATTAATTTTGGTATTTATGGAGTTTTTCTTCTGAAACATCTTTTTATGAAGTTATGGTAACTTCTTTTCACCAAATTGAATAAATATAACACTATGTTCCACACATTTGTTTCATTTTTTTGTTTTTATTGAATTAACTTTATTTTAAATTATTTTTTCATTTATGAGGAAATCTCAGAAATGTATAAAGAATAATTTTATAGTAAATTGTCCGAAATTCCCATATCATTGAATACAATTTTATGATAATCTAGAGAATCTTATAACCTCAATTTTTTTACATCGTTATAAACTTAACTTGTTGACAAGTAATATATATATATATATATATATTAAAAAAATTTAAGAATTTTGAGAAGTGGTTTTAGGAACTTAATTATAAAGTTGGTAGAAATTTGGTTTCAAACTCTTTTAGTTCAACCATGATTTCATGGGAGTTTATTAATTCATAAAGAGATTTTGGCAAAAAGTCATTTTCGTTTGCAACTTTACCCTCAATTGTCTGAAATAGCAAGTCAAACCATTTAAATAACGGTCAATTAGCAAAATAGGTCTCACTATGTATAAGCGTTATATCACCTAACGGAATTAACACTATGCGTTTTGTTAAACTTAAAAACGCTTGTTTTTGCTTTGTGTTCTTTTCTTGAAAGTCAACAATTCAAATATATATTAAGATTTTATGGTGCACATAAACATATATCACTTTGTCCCAACCGGTTTAACGTACTTCTATAAATCCTTGGGTTCGTTTCCCCCTCTAATGTAACTTTTTAGAATGAAAATTGTAGCTTTTGAGTCATAAAGGATTCGAACCCTCTGCATGTTAATTCGTTTATTTGAAAGCTAACCACTATACTATTTCAATTTTCGTCTATGTCTTGCAAAACGTTAATATTAAAGCTTCCTTAAACTATGATTCAACGTTTATGTTTTTCAATAAAAATGAATCAACAATAAATATAAGAAAAAGGTATAGCTATCAAAAGACAATGATGGCTAATTAACTAATATAAAAACGAAAATAAAAACCACATAAGCTAAAAGATAAATCAGTCTCCAATAAACTCTACCTACCATCATGCTAGTTTATTCAATCCAATACGACAAGCTACACCTGAAATACTTGGAAAGTTATACAAAGAGTATGTAGGTGGCATGAGTCCTACAATACTGTTTGCCCATGTTGGTCATGCTTTTAATAAACACTATGGAATCAAGGTATACGTTGTTAAAATATGATTTGGTAGATTTATAATCTAGTATGATGGTAGGTTATAAGGTAGTGCGTAAAATTCATGTTCTTGTTAAATCTATTAATGGTAGATTTATAATCTAGACGTTCTAGATTTATAATATAATTTGATGGTAAATTTATAATTTAATTTGTATATATGTGTAGCTTGCGTACTGGAAAGCCCATCGTACATTAAAGATTGCGCGTCTGCCAACAATCGGAAGCTCATAAAGTGGGTACAAAGAGCTACCGTCGTACTTGTATATGATTAGGAGAACCAATCCGGGTACAATTATTAAATTTCTTGTTGACGAAGATGATAAATTCAAGTTTTGTTTCCTTGCTTTTGGTGCAAGCATTCATGGCTATCAATTTATGCGAAAAGTTGTCGTTGTTGACGGAAGACATTTGCAAGGAAAATACAAAGGTACACTTCTTACGGCTTCAACACAAGATGAAAATTTTAATATATTTCCTATAGCTTTTGGTGTGGTTGATACCGAAAACAATGAGTCGTGGGAGTGGTTTTTCAGATAATTACAATGTGTTATCTGTGATGATGAAGATCTTGCCATTATTTATGATAAACATAGATCAATTGCTAAGGCAATAAGGGCGGTTTATCCGCTTGCTAATCATGGTATATGCACATATCATTTAAAGAAAAAAAAATTATTAAAATTTAGTGGAGGTGAGAGATTTGAACTAGTTAAAAAGGCAGCTATGGTGTATCCATAATTAGAGTTTAATGCTTTATTTGGTCAGCTTGAATCCTTATATCCCCGGCTGCACAATTATTTGGTAAAGACTGATGTATGTCTATGGACTCGTGTTCACTTTCCGAGTAATAGATACAATTTCACTATGACAAACATTGTTGACTCAATAGAGAATGTGTTGTCTTCAAGGAGAAGCTATCCAATTGTCCAATTATTAGATGTTGTTAGGTCTATGTTAACGAGGTGGTTTGCGATACGAATGATTAAATCGCATCGGAAAAAAACGCTTCTCACTTCAGGAGTCGAAAATATATTAAAGGTACAACTATACGTAGATTTATATAATGTTTCCTAAGACTATATAATACACTACAAGAAACTGGGCTTTTAGCAACGAAATTTAGCAAGGAAATAGCGACGAATTATATAGCAACGAATTGGCGGCGAAATAGCGACGAAGAATTTTTTCGTCGCTAAATCGTCGCTATTTAGCGAGGTATTATTTCGTCGCAAAATTAGCGACGATTTAGCGACGATTTTGGCGACGAATGAGTTCTGCGTCGCTAAATCGTCGCTAATTAGCGACGATTTAGCGACGAATATATATCCTTGCTAATTAGAGACGAATTAGCGAGGAGAGTAGCTGATTAGGTAAGCACGTTTTCAAAAACGTTGCTAAATCGTTGCTAATTTTGTTTCCTTGCTAAATCGTTGCTAATTTTCCTTGCTAAATGGGCAAAAAAAATTTAGAATGGGACTATATAAACACATCTACACTCTTCAAAAAATCACACCACAACACAATACAAAAACATTCACTCTATAAAAATATAAACACTCTAAAAATTTCAATATGTCTCACGGTAATAACAATATATACGAGTTACGGTCTTGGATGTATCGGCATAAAGATCGATCGGGGTAGTTACAGACGAATTTACAGAGGGACTTCAAGCATTCATGCAACAGGCCGGAAACATGCAGAATACGCAAGATACCGGTAAAATGTATTGTCCATGTAAGAAGTGCGTTAACACTAAATATGTGTTTGTTGAAACCGTATGGAAACATCTTTTTAATAGAGGTTTTATGCCGCAGTATTCTGTTTGGTTTCAACATGGGGAAGGGTATAACTCTAATAATACTAAAGTTGGAGATAGTAGTTATACGTTTCATGTTAGTGATCATGTTAGTAACGAACCTGCTAATTTACCACATCATTTTGATAGTAACTATGATTATGATCAAGCCAGTGGTTATGTGCATGTAGATGATAATAGATATCATGAAATGGTTGTTGATGCATTTCATGATACGAAGGAGTATTTATCCGAAAATGTAGTTGAGGAACCTAACCTAGATGTTAAACGTTTTTATGATATGTTAGACGCTGCGAATAAACCAATTTACGAGGGATGTAAAGTTGGATTGTCAAAACTATCATTAGCATCTAGGATGATGAATATTAAATCTGATAATAATTTGAGTGAGTTTTGTATGGACTCATGGGCAGAGTTACTGAAAGAATATCTGCCTGAGGGTAATGTAGTTGCTGAGTCGTATTACGAAATACACAAGTTGGTTTTTAGTCTTGGATTGCCTTCTGAAATGATTGATGTTTGTGTTAACAATTGTATGATTTATTGGAAAGATGATGATGAGTTGCTTGAATGTGGTTTTTGTCGTCAACCGAGATATAAGGTCCAAGGGAAGGGGAGTAAAGTCCCGTATCAACGGATGTGGTACTTACCCATCACAGACAGACTCAAAAGATTGTATCAATCGGAGAGGACATCTGATTCGATGAGATGGCATGCAAAACACTCAGTTGAAGATGGGGAAGTCACTCATCCGTCAGATGCAAAGGCTTGGAAGCACTTCAACACGGTATACTCTGATTTCGCTAGAGAGGTTCGTAATGTATACCTTGGTTTATGCAGTGACGGATTTAGTCCATTCGGTATGTCTGGTAGTCAGTACTCTTTGTGGCCAGTTATACTAACTCCGTATAATCTACCTCCCAATATGTGCATGCAAAGAGAATTTCTTTACTTAAGCATTTTAGTACCAAGTCCAAAGCACCCAAAGAGAGCTCTTGATAATTTTCTGCAACCTTTGATACATGAGTTAAAAGAGCTATGGTCCACTGGGATTCGTACGTATGATATCTCATGCAAGAGAAATTTTAAGATGCGTGCAGTGCTCATGTGGACTATTAGTGACTTTCCTGCTTATGGCATGTTAGCAGGTTGGACAACGCATGGACGATTGTCTTGTCCATATTGCCGTCATCGGACTGATGCGTTTCAACTCCCACATGGAAGGAAAACAAGTTGGTTTGATTGTCACCGACGTTTCCTTCCAATCAATCATCCTTACCGAAAGAACAGAAGGTTGTTTAAGAAGAATCAGGTCGTTAAACATCCACCCCTACTTTATCCTACGGGGGCAGAGTTATTGGAGGAGTTGGATAATTACGGGGCGCAAAAAACATGTAGACGGGGTGGTAATTGACATGTTTCCAATTTACCCGATGGATACGTAGAAAGCCATAACTGGCACAAGAAAAGCATTTTTTGGGAACTCCCGTACTGGAAAAATCACTTGTTGAGACATAATCTCGACATTATGCACATTGAATTTTTTTTTTTTGATAATATTATAAACACATTGTTGAATGTACAAGGGAGAACTAAAGACAATTTGAAGACAAGACTGGATTTGCCAGAAATATGTTTTAGAAGTGAGTTGCATATCACGAACGATGGTAAGGCTCCCGGTCCCAATCTACGATTGAAACCTCGAAGCGAAAAACGCGTTATTCAACTTGGTCGCTTCGATGTCAAGTTTCCCGACGGATATGTTTCAAAGTTATCGCATGCGTTGAGAATGGTCAAAAGTTTTCGTGTATGAAAAGTCACGACCGTCATGTGTTTATGCAAAGACTTTTACCTTTTGCTTTCGATGAGCTTTTACCCGAACCCGCACACACAGAATAGCAGTGTATCATTGAACCCTAAAATGTTTATATTTTAAATTTGATTAATTAAGCTAATAATTAAGTATATAATTAAATTAATGTTTAAAATTTTCCAGAGATCGGTGCATTTTTCCGAGATCTATGCACCCGTACGCTTACGAAGAGGTCATTGAACAGCTTACGTGACAAAGATCCCGATTGTGTTGTGCAACTTGGAGAAGATTTTCCCTCTATCCTTTTTCGATGTTATGGAACACCTTCCAATACATCTTCCTCACGAGGCAGAATTAGGAGGGCATGTGCAGTTTCGGTGGATGTATCCTTTTGAACGATTTATGGGACATTTGAAAGGAAAGGCGAAAAACCTTGCAAGGGTTGAAGAATCTATTGTTGCTGGATCTTTAACTGAAGAGACGTCTCATTTCGCCTCATATTATTTCGGTTCCAATGTAAACGTAGAACAACAACACGACGCTACGATGATGGAGGTGTTGGCGCAGTGTATGGAATGGAAGGGGTACCTGATATATTTTCTCCAATCAGAAGAGTTGGCGGAAAAATAAATGAAGTTTGGTGGGAAAGTGATCAACATCGGCAAAGCGCACATACTTACATCCTCCTTAATTGTGAATATGCCCGATCTTTTGAAAGGTATGTACATACCCATCATGCATAAACAAAATAAATATTTAATTTTGATTCAGTTTCCTGCATTGTTTTAGAATGTTTGAGGAGAAAGTAGATGAGGATTATCCAAGACTTTCAAAAGACGAAGTAACCGCTCTTAAAGAACGGGATTTTGCAGCTTGGTTGAAAACGCAGATCGCATATGGTGACACAACGTATCCAGTGTGGTTTCGCGATTTAATACAAGGACCGCTCGGAAAGATCACAACTTCTCCTATGTATTTCACTCGTGGTTACGTCTTCCACACCTTAAGTTATGGTCAACGTCGAGCAACCGCGAATTATGGGGTAACTGTGTCGGGTGATTCAGTTTTTTATGGTCTTCTAACGGATATTATTGAAGTACAATATCCGGTATTAGTCAATTTACGAACAACCCCCTTCAAATGTGATTGGTTTGATCCAACACTCGGTCGTGGTGTTCGGTACAACAAATTTGGTGTGATCGACGTCAACCAGTCACGACGATATCGGAAGTTTGAACCTTTTATCCTTGGATCGCAAGCTGAGCAAGTTACTTTCATTCCTTATCTTCGGGTTAAGACTAGCGGTATAGCATGGAGTGCAGTAGTCCGAGTAGTTCCAAGTGGTTTAATTATGGGTAACGATGAAGTTCCTATGCAACAAGATGTCATTGGTGGGACAATCATTCCAACAAATCAATCGACGGAGGATGTATTCCTTGCCGACCCCGATAATCAAGTTGTTGAAGATATTGTGGATGATGAAGACGACGGAGGTGCAGATGAATTCGATGAAAGTAGCGAAGTCGAATCTGTTGATTCCGATAATAATAATGAATAATTTTCTTTTTGTGTTTTTGTAATATTTGTGTGTGTTATTTTTAATAATTTTTGTGTGTGTTATGTGAAATATTTAAATAAATTAATTTTTTTTTAAATAATATTTAAATTTGCAACGAAATAGCAAGGATTGGTAAATATTTGTTGCTAAATCGTCGCTATTTAGCAAGGATTTAGCAACGCTACCTTATTTTCGTTGCTAATTCGTCGATATATTAGCGACGATTTAGCAACGATTTATAAAAAAATCTAATTTTTGAAGGGTTACAGATTAATTAGGGGTTCATGATCGTTGCTAAATCGTCGCTAAACATAATGACATATCGTTGCTAAATCGTCGCTATTTCGTTGCTAACCAGGATTCCTTGCTAATTCGTTGCTAAGTCGTTGCAAACCTTCGAACTTTAAAACCCTAAAACACCAATTAATATAGATTTATATGAGTTTTGCTTGACTAAAAAAGTGTACAAAACTAGTAATATATTTGTATAAAACAATAAAAATTATTGATTACAAAATTATACTTAACACATTTAAGCTAAGTAAACCATAACTTATAAGAGTTTATACTATAAAGTTTATAATAAACTAGTTTATAAGTTTTTTGTCATATATTGAGTTTGTGACTTCTTATGATCAATGTTATAAACTCGTTTTGGCAAAATAGTGGTAAAAACGATAAGAACCGAATTTTGGGTTCCAAACCCTAAAATAAGGGTGTAACCTTAGCGACGATTTAACAACGATACGTCGCTATTTCGTTGCGAATTATAAATAGCGACGATTTAGCTACAATTCGTCGCTAAATCGTCGCTAATGTTAAACCTCCTTACATTCTTGTACTTGGAAGTACGATGAAAGCCGTTTCGTGTCACGTTAACATATAATTAGCGACGAAATAGCAACGACTTCTGACATTCATGTACTTCTTAAATACGATGTAAGTCGCTTCGTGTCACGTTAACATATAGCTACGAAATAGCAACGAAGTAGCAAGGAATCGTTTCTAAATCGTCGCTATATGGAATCGTTGCTAAATCGTCGCTATTTTTTCGTTTGCCGCGGGTGGGAAACCAAAAGGTTTAAACCAAAAGTAGCGACGAATTAGCGACGACACAAAATCCTATATATACCCGACGAGTTTTTCTCATTTTTCACACAATCTCATTCTCTCTCTCTCTAAACATTTTCATTATCTCTAAAAAAACCCAACTCCAAAACCCAACTCCAAAAACATGTCTCAAAATAACCAACTCCCTCGTTATTTTAATTTCATAAGGAATCGGTGCGGTTCCACTTCTAATTCAAACCCCAACACTACCGAACAACCACCCCAATAGAAGAGAATATTCCCGATTCTCCAGCCAATCCCCCCGTCGATTTACCACCACCACAGCATCTTGGAGCGCACATGCAGCGGATCCTCGACTTTCTTCGGCATGAGGGCCACCAGTATCTACCGTTACTCCATTCGGACCGGCCAGAAGGGGCATTTTGGTAAGTAATTAAAATTTTATATTATTTTATGCAATTTAATTAATTGATTTTTAATTATAATAATTACTAACGGTAAATTTATTTTTCGTAGGTTTTGCGATAACAAAGTTAGTAGGAGTGTGTCCGATGTGATGAAGACGTATTTCGTGGAGCCGCACGTCACCTGGTCGCAGGCGCCGCCTTATATTCGGGACATCTGGTTCGAATCTTTTGCGGTAAGTAAAATTTTTAATTATTTAAATTTAAAAAATTAAACATTATAAAAATTTAATATAAATATTTAATTTAATAAAATAACATATATATTATATAAAATGTAATAATTATATATTACAAAATGTATTTTATTATTATTTAAATTTTATTTTAATATTTTAAAAAACTCTAAAAACAAAAATGACATTGGCGGGAGGAAGAAATGTTTAAAGTCCGCAAGGGTTTCGAGGAGAAAGTCGTGCATCGGCTCACCGGGATCATCAATAAATGGAAGACCAAGTGGCTGAAGAAGGGAGATGAGGCGAAACTCATAGCAATGGACGAGGTGGTGTGAAAGGGCCTTTGTAGCTACTGGACGAACCCGCATTCGGTTCAAGTTGCAGGTAGCTGCTCCAAGTCTCGACTCACACCGACCGACGAGACCGGTCCATATGTACACACTTCAGGACCGACTTCTTACGCCGGACAACGTATTCAGATGGTAAATTTCAAATTTAAAAAATATATATTTAAAATTTAATTACATTTTTTAAAAATATAAAATTTAAAAATATCAAATTTAATTATAATTTTCAAAAGCGCGAGGAGATGGGCGAGCTTCCGCCCATTGTGGAAATCTTGAAGAAGGTCCAGAAGAGGAAGGACGGGACCTATGTGAGTTCACGATCTGAAAAGATCGTGAACGCATATGAGGCTAGACTCGCCGAGCGGGTTAGTCAGGGTTCGACGTCGGCCGATGGTAGTTCGGTCAACTCCTCGGGACAGCTGTCGGTCACCGAGTGCGACAAGATCTACTATGAGGTAATGATTTCAAATAATTTAATTTAATTCAAAATAATATTGATTATATTATCTAACAATTTTAAATTTGTCTATGTAGGTTGCCCCAAAGACGAAGAAGAACCGCACTTTTGGAGTCGGTTCGATGGAGACGGTTCCCGCTGCTTCTTCTTCGCAACCTCGTCGCACTGCCCAAGATCATGCCGAAGAGAATGTTCGGTTGAGGGAGCAGATAGCGGAACAAGATCGCCGCTATCAGAACATCACGAACTTCTTCTCCATCATCGCGATGGAAAGTCCAAACCTCGCGAGGTTGATGGAGTAGCGGGGAGTTCAACCGACCCAGCCACCAGTGATCCCTCCAGAAGTAGCGGAAGCGGCAGCTCAAGACCTCGGACGTGATCTCGGGATTGATGATTTCGTCGTCGATCCCGCCGATCCTGATGATCCCGCTGTTTAGTTTTATTGTTTTTTAAAAATATTATGTATTTATTTAATATTTTTATAATTTTTTTTAAAAAAAAAATTTACAATTGTTTTTTTTATAATTTTGTTTTTATCATTGTTTTTTTTTAATTTTTTTTTTTATTAATTCGTTGCTAATTCGTTGCTAATTTAGCGACGAATTAGCAACGATTCGTTTTCGCAAAATCTTTAAATTGGAAATTTATTTTTTATATATCGTCGTTAATTCGTCGCTAATGTTTTAGCGACGAATTAGCGACGACTCCTAAATAGCGACGATTAGACGGTGTCGCTAAATTAGCGACGATTCTAAAATAGCGACGATTTAGCGACGATTTGTGATTAGCGACGAGCGAATAGCGACGATTTAGCTACGAAATATGACGTTGCTATTTGCCCAGTTTCTTGTAGCGATAGGCTTACTTAGTGGTTCCTAATACTTAACGGTAGACTTATATAGTGGTTTCCTAAGACTATACAATAAACTTATATTTTTGTTTTCTACAACTATATGGTAGACTTATATAATGTTTCCTGATACTATACGGTAGAATTATATAGTGGTTATCTACAACTATATGGTAGACTAATTCGATGCATCACTGTAGGAAAGAGTAAACGAAGCAAAAAGTCCGTAAGTGCAAATAATAGAATATTATCACATACAAGTAACAAACGGGACATCTACTCATGTTGTCAACCTGGGATTACTGTCGTGTACGTGTTTTAGATTTGATTTGGATAAAATAGTTTGTGTCCACGCGATCTGATGCAATCATGACCGAGTCATCGTACGAGGAGGTCGAGGACAACAAGATACCGAGCACCAATGCCAAGAAGATGTCGAGCATACCTGAAGGAAGAATCACACGTGCCAAGGAAAAGGAGCTAGCAAGAGGAATCAAGACAATGCTCAACGAGGAAGCACTAGGAGGAGTCGCAACTTAGGACATCTACAACCTCTTCTAAGCATCCGAAGAAGGCAAGGTAACTTACTAAAGTACTAAGTGATTAATTATGCACTCTTTTGTCCTTAGTTGAAAAGGTTTTGTCCCACTTTGGTTTTTCCTATCACTAAGGTTTTAATGAGGCAAGTTAATCACTTACATCAAGTACTTTAGTAACTATCTTGTCCTTAGTGAATGGCGAAACACCTAACTACTCGCCAATCTATCCTTGTTTCTTTAGTACTTTTGCAAATTTCCATTTTGTTGCAATTTCCTTTTTGGTACTATGCTTTGAGATTTCCTTTTTGTGAACGATTTCCTTTTTGTTAATTGCGCAAACCCTAAAAGATGCAAGCGATGTGTGCTTGTTCTTTATAAGGTTTGCCCCCCCCCCCCCCCCCTTCTTTTCTCCTTAGAAAACTTTATACTAAGAAATCTTTCACAAGTTTCTCTCCCTTGATCTCGCGAAGCGATCTGTTCTCTACCATAAACTTCCGCCTAGTTTGAGAACTTCTACATCTTGATAAGCTCCTTCATCGCTAGTCAAGAAGCCGCCGCCGCCTCTACCTTCCTCCCCTCCCATCTCCGCTGCTTCCTCGTCTTGTTTCTGCCTCTCCACCACTATACCTTCGTGATATTACCGCACAACCGCCACCATCATCCCTCTCACCACCCATTCACCGTAGCTCCCAAGTCAGCCTCATTTAGAGAGTAAATCCACCAAGGCGATCATATCATGTGGTATCTGAGCCACCTCTGAACAAAGGCTGAGTTTTTCGAACCCCTTTTTTCTCCTTTTAATCAGATTTGTGTTGATATCCCTTTGATACTGAATTTTCATTACAAGAACTCGTTGAATCTGTATCACCTTTGAACTAGTGCTAGAGCTGAATCAATTGTGTGAATATGTGTTGTTTGGTGCTTGTTTGAATTGGTTTATTGAATACAACTCGTTGATAGGTTGTTAGTAACATTGTTCTTTGTGTTCTTCGTGTTCTTCGTATATCTGCTGAGAATTTTCGTGTTAGATCTTAGGAGTTGCTCGCCAAGTTGCAATTTTATGTTTTCTTTGGTAATTTCCTTTTCCAAAACCGTGTTTTTAACTAGAGTCTTCCGATTTCCTTTTTACTTATGTGTGTTCTGTTTTGATCTTAATCGCATCATATGTTACTCTCGTGATCCAAGTCCATTGTTTGCTTGTTCTAATCTGTGAGTGTGCTTGAATCATTACCTATCCGTTGAATCCCTTAGGTGCTAGATCAAAACTCGCTAAAAACGTTTTAGAACTTGATCCTCACGTTTCTGTTTCTTTTCTTTTACAAAGACTTTGATATCAATTTGTTTTGTTTTGATCTTTACTTGTTCTTACTCTCTTGTGAACATCTTACTTCGAGTTGTTGTTGCTTGAAACAGGTACATGTAACTCCCTATGGACGCCACAAATGATCTCAAGAAGCTAATAGCGACGCAAATCACCGAGGCAATCCAACAGATTTTGACTCAACAAATAACTCAACACCTGACCTTGAAACGTGAGAAACAAGCCAAGAATGCCAAGGAGGTGACCTCTGAGCCCGAGAGTGAACACACCCCAACCCCTTCCGAGGCCATGAGGATAGCAAAGGGAAAAGGCATTGCCGGTACATCTAAATTTAGAGCCATCCGCAACATTCACCCAATCAATGCCGAGAAAGAGAAAAGAGTACCACGACAACGGGCATCTGCTGAGCTTAGTGAGCAAGAAGAAAGAGCTCCAAGGCGTAGAGCACACGCTGCCCCTCACCTCCCAACAAAGACCATAGTCGGGCAACACGTCTACATTGGCTCTAGTGACGAATATTATGGTCTCAACGCCTCATACCGTCGTAGGTGCAATCATCGACGTGATAGACGAGATAGAGATGATCCTAGAGAACCAGAGAGGCACCAATTGAAGCAGATTACGGCCAAGTTCCCTCCTTTCCAAGGAAAGAACGATCCGAAAGCTTACTTGGATTGGGAGAGAAAGATGGAGTAAAGTTTTCTCTGCCATGACACTTAGCCTCCAACAAGGCGAAGATAGCCATCTCAGAGTTTAGTGACTATGCGTTGTTGTGGTGGGATTAACTTTGCACCACTAGGAACCGCCACAATGACCAACCTATCACCACTTGGACTCAGCTCACTACTCACATGAGGACGAGGTTTGTGCCTAATCACTATCACCGAGAGGTCCTCAACAAACTCTGAAAGCTTACTCAAGGTACAACCTCTGTACGAGACTACTTCCAAGAGATGGAGACTCTCCTTATCCGAGCAGGCCTAGAAGAGGATGATGAAGTCACAATGGCTAGGTTTATTGGTGGACTTAGACGAGATATCTAGGAAAAGTTAGAGCTTCAATCCTATGAAGATCTTGAGGAGTTAGTGTACAAGGCCAAGCTGATTGAGAGCCATAACAAGCGTAGATACCTCAGGCGAACTACTCATTTGGTGCTATCAAACCGAGAGACTCCAAGGAAACCAAGCCGAAGTATCGACGAGAATATAAGCCGACTCCTAGTGGTATCAAGGAGGAACCTAAAGTGGCGTTCAAGGACATAATTGGGACAACCTTGAGCAACGTGAGGTGCTACAAGTGCCAAAGTATGGGACACTACGCCAAAGATTGTGTCAACAAGAAGGTATATCTCCTTCTCGACAACGGTGAGGTTGTTCCTGAGGCATCTGATTCTGACCATGAAGAAGAAGAAGAGTTCGCGGCTGTTGGTGAGATGCTCATGGCACGGAGGACCTTGAGTGTTCAGAATCAAGCCGAGGAGCTTCAACAACGAGAGAACCTATTCCACAACCGATGCATAATCAGGGAGAAGGTGTGTAGTCTTATTATAGATGGTGGGAGTTTCACCAATGCAGCTAGTGAGGTGATGGTTGAGAAGCTTAACCTCAAGACGCTTCCCCATCCGCGTCCATACAAGCTTCAATGGCTGAATGAAGGAGGCTCCCTAACTTTTACTCATCAGGTCAAGGTAGCCTTCACCATTTGAATATACGAAGACGAGATACTTTGTGATGTGTTACCGATGGGGTCAAGCCACATTTTGTTGGGTAGGCAATGGAAGTCGGACCGGAGAGTCATACATGATGGTTACAACAACAAACACTCCTTTAAGTTCAAAGGCCAAAGAATCACCCTCCTTCCCCTCTTACCTAGCGAGATCTACCAAGACCAGCTTTACATCAAGCTAAAGGGTGAGAAAGAGAAATAGATACCGCCAAGTACCAACCTCCACATCAACTCTAGTGAAGTTCTCAAAGACTTAAACTCTGATTTTCCTATTTTAATGCTTAAATATAGGGAAACTCTTGTTAGCCTAACTGAATTTGCACATGAGCTTCCTAGTGGTATGTCTAAGCTTTTGCAGGATTTTAAGGACGTATTCCCGGGGAGGTGCCGCCAGGACTTCCACCTATCTGAGGCATTGATCATCAGATAGAACTTGTACCAGGCGCTGCTCTACCTAACCGACCAGCCTATCGCACTAATCCGGTTGAGACCAAAGAGTTGCAAGGCCAAGTATAGTAGTTGATGAAGAAAAGACACATCCACGAGAGTATGAGTCCTTGTGTTGTGCCGGTGTTGTTCGTACTTAAGAAAGATGGAACATGGCGTATGTGTGTTGATTGTCGAGCCATCAACAACATCACGATCAGGATGAAGGAAGGTCACGAGTGGAACACAACCTTTAAAACCAAACAAGGCTTGTATGAATTGCTTGTAATGTCGTTCGGTTTGACTTATGCGCCTAGCACCTTTATGAAACTAATGAATCTTGTGTTAATATATTTTATAGGTTTCTTTGTGGTTGTTTACTTCGACGATATACTGATCTATAGAAAGAACATGGAGGATCATCTCACACACATCCACACGGTGCTAGAAGTGCTTAGGGAGGAACATCTATTTGCTAACCTGAGCAAGTGTACTTTTTGCACTAACCAGATTGTTTTCTTAGGTTTTGTTGTAAGTGAAGATGGTGTCCAAGTTGATGAGGACAAGATCAAGGCTATCAAAGACTGGTCGATTCCTAAGAGTGTTGGTGAAGTAAGAAGCTTTCACGAACTAGTTGGATTCTACCGACGGTTTGTCAAAGATTTCAGCACCATAGCCGCGCCGCTCACCGAAGTAATCAATAAGGAAGTAGGATTCAAGTGGGGAGACGCCCAAGAACAGTCCTTTCAGGCCCTTAAAGAGAAGCTTATCAATTCCCATTTACTTGTTTTACCTGATTTTCTTAAAACCTCTGAGATTGAATGTGATGCGTCTGGTGTAGGCATTGGAGCTATTTTGATGCAGGACAAGAAACCAATTGCATACTTCAGTGAGAAGCTAGGAGGCTCAACAATCAACTATCCAACATATGACAAGGAGCTCTATGCGCTGGTGAGGGATCTACATACATGGAAACACTACTTGGGGCCCAAGGAGTTCGTCATACACAATGATCATGAGTCCTTGAAGCACCTGAAGGGCCAACAAAAGTTGAACAAGAGACATGGGCGTTGGATAAAGTTCATTGAGACCTTCCCATATGTCATAAAGTATAAGAAAGTCAGGAATAACATGGAGGTGGCCTTGCCAGACATTTTGGAGTTACCAAGACTCTTAACAGCCTACAACAACACTTCTGTAGGCAGGGCATGAGAAAGGACGTTGAGAAAATCTGTTCAAGATGCGCCACATGCAAGCAGGCTAAGAGTAAGGTTCAACCCCACAGTTTGTATCTCCCTTTACCTATCCCTGATCACCCTTGGGCATATATATCCATGGAATTTGTGGTAGGATTGCCTAGGACTAGGACTGGTAGGGATTCAATATTTTGTGGTAGTTGATTGATTCTCGAAAATGGCTCATTTTATTGCTTGTCATAACACCGATGACGTTGTTAATGTTGCTAACATGTTCTTTAGAGAAGCTGTTAGGTTGCATGGTATGCCGCTTGTGATTTTTTCTGACAGGGATACGAAGTTCCTTAGCCACTTTTGGAGAACCTTGTGGGCCAAGCTACGGACCAAGCTGTCCTTTTCCACCACTTGTCAACCACAAACTGATGGACAGACCGAGGTAGTCAACAGGTCCTTGAGCACATTGCTAAAGACGATGGTAAGAAGCAATCTCAAGTCGTTGGAGGAGTGTCTACCCCACATTGAGTTTGCTTACAATCACTCTCAACACTCCACCACTATGTTTTTACCTTTTGAACTTGTGTATGAATTTAATCCTTCCTCACCATTAGATTTGATTGCTTTACCTTTGACTAAAAGATGCAGCTTAGATGGCAAGAATAAAGCCGGGCAAGTGAGGAAGATCCATGAGAAAGCCCGGATGAACATCGAGCATAATACCATATTGTACGCCAAGAAAGCAAACAAGGGCCGCAAGGAAGTCATCTTTGAAAAAGGCGACCTGGTTTGGATTCACCTAAGAAAGAAGAGGTTCCCAGCTGAAAGGAAGTCCAAGATGATGCCAAGAGTTGATGCCCCCTTCAAAGTTCTAAAAAGGATCAACGACAACGCCTACAAGATTGATCTACAAGGGAAGTACACAATTTCAGACTCTTTTAATGTTTCTGACTTATCTCGTTATGTTGCAGATTCAGATTTGAGGTCAAATCCTTTTCAAGTGGGGGAGGTTGATGCGATCATGATCGAGTCATCGGACGAGGAGGTCGAGGACAACAAGATACCGAGCATTCGAGACCCCGATGCCGAGCACCCGAGCACCAAATGCTGAGAAGATGCCGAGCATACCTGAAGGAATAATCACACGCGCCAAGGCAAAGGAGTTAGCAAGAGGAATGAAGATGATGCTCAACGAGGAAGCACCAAGAGGAGCCGCAACTCAGGACGTCTACAACCTCTTCCAAGCATCCGAAGAATGCAAGGTAACTTACTAAAGTACTAAGTGATTAATTATGCACTCTTTCATCCTTAGTTGAGAAGGTTTTGTCCCACTTTGGGTTTTCCTATCAGTAAGGTTTTAAAAAGGCAAGTTAATCACTTACATCAAGTACTTTAATAGCAATCTTGTCTTTAGTGTATGACGAGACGCTTAAATACTCGCCAATCTATCCTTGTTTATTTAGAAAATTTGCAAATTTCCATTTTGTTCCAATTTCCTTATTGGTACTATGCTTTGCGATTACCTTTTTGTGAACAATTTCCTTTTTATTAATTGCGCAAACCCTACAAGAAGCAAGCGATGTGTGCTTATTCTTTATAGGGTTTGCGCCCCCTTCTTTTCTCCTTAGCAAACTTTATACTAAGAAATCTTTCCCAAGTTTAGCTCCATTGATCTCGCGAAGAGATCTGTTCTCTACCATAAGTTACCGCCTAAGTGGAGAACTTCTACATCTTGATAAGCTCCTTCATCCCTTGTCAAGAAGCCGTCGCCGCCTCTTCCTTCTTCCCCTCCCATCTCCACTGCCTCCTCGTCTTGTTTCCGCCATTTCCACCACTATCTTCGTGATATTACCGTACAACCGCCACCATCATCCCTCTCACCTCCCATTCACCGTCGCCGCCTCTAGCTTCCTCCCCTCCCATCACCTTGCAGAGGCACGACAAGTTTCGAGCATTGCACTTTTTCATTCCTATTTGCCACTCGTGTACCAGCTAATGTCATCAAAAAGGTATGCAAACCTCCATTCGTTCGTCAACAAGCTGATAAACCAAAGAAATCGCGATACAAAAATATACCAGAAGTTGCTATGGAAAAAAAACGTCTAAGAAAAGAGCACGTTTGTTCGAAATGTCACATACCCGGACATAATCGTGGTACATGTAAAATGCGAACAACTTTATGTTTTAAAATTTTCACAATCATGGAACTCGTTATGTGTTTGAACATTTTATGTGTTGGAAGTTTTTTTCACAGTAGTTTATCCGTCCTACTCTATTACAAATACGTTAGACGTATAAGAAACCCAAGTAGGCAAAGACGAACTAATATACTAGAAAATAGTTTTCCTACTATGTGCACTTTTGGCTAGAAGATCCGCATTCGCATTACTTTCCCTAGATTTATACCGTAGTGTGAAGCCGTGGAAGTATGCTTGCAGATCACGTAGCGCTTCCACTCCGACGTAGAAAGTTGTCCAAAGGCTTGGACTTGAAGCCATTTTTACGAGATCCATACAATCCGTATAGAGGATCGTACAGTTATGCCTGTAAGTCCTTAGGTTGTCCAACGCAAATAATAATCCGTGTAGCTCCGAATGAAGCGGCGAGATGCTCCTGGTGTAGTCCTTTAATCCTAAGAACTCGTTTACGCCATGTTGTGTTTCGAGGACCCACCCCACCCCTGCGGTTATGTCATCCTCCTTCCACGACGCATCTATGAAACATGCGGGCCTCGTTGCACCTATTCGATCAATACCTGACGAGTCTTGTTCTAGGGTATCTATCCTCGGCACAACAGTCAAAATAAGTTCTCGTGCCCTATTCCATGAGTCTGCTTCTCCAGTTGCAGTTTCAATGGTTTCCATTGGACCTCGGTCAATGCCACGGAACAATTTATCATTGCGGGCTTTCCAAATATACCACACCACTCATGGGTATATTGGGATCTTCTCATGTGGTTGTGTCCACCTCCTGAAAAGGAAGTCCAAGTTCGATCCCAAACTCCTTGTCGGGAAACGATTTTCTATTACCGGATAACCCGCTAAAGCCCATGTCTGTAATGTCGGGCGGCATTTGAAAATCATATTATTTATCGATTCCTCCTGACCACACATTGGACAGTATGCGTCTCTCCCTATATGCCTATCTCGTAGTCTCGTATTTACCGAGATCGCTCCTGACAGTATTTTCCATATAAAATGCTTTTGCTTATTAGGAGCCTGTAGCTTCCAAACAAACTTTTTTAAAACCATGTATGATGGTTCCTGTAAAAGGATCTAAATCTCATCATCATATTTGTTTAAGTTCAGAACCTGGTATCCTGATTTTACTGTGTATACGCCGGACCTTGTGTAGTGCCAACTAATATTATCCTTTATAATGTGTTGGAAATCTATGTATTCGAATCAATCATATGTCTACCATAACTTATTGAAAATCTACAATATTCTTAATTAAGTTATCATAACACTTAACCACCTTACCTACATTTTGGAATCAATTAATACAAACAATAACTTAGACTAAGGTGAAAATTGAATCTATTGATCTACCTTGTCAACTACTACATTGCATTAACTCGTTCACCTACCAAACAATTCTACCACACAATGTACAAAATTCTACCGTATCGCCGACATTATTAGCATTTATTATTTGGTTGGTGACGCAACTTATTACATCGAACTTACTTTTTACATAAATACCTCTCAAACTTATTATCGTTGAAATATCATCACTTACTTCCACTTAAGTACCTCTCAAACTTTATTATATATTTACAAAAAGTTGTCTCAATGACTTACATACCGAAATCTTTGATGGTAGATATATTTCGGTACGTAGTTTTGTTTGGTTTTAGATTTGTAGGTCCTTTTATCGATGCTGGTAAAACTTAACACAACATTGTCTGCAGTGAAGATGTGTTGCGTGACGTGAATTTGGAAGAATATGCTGAAAGACCTCAATACGTCAATAAATGGTCAATTTATCGGCATTTCCTACTTGAGTGTGTGCGTTTCAACAACCCTACGACACAATATCTCGAAGATTTATGACTTTTGGTTCAAAACGGAACTTCTACAAAAGGTCTTGACATGCTAGGGAGAGCTTGTAAACACCTCGTCGAAGCTCATTTTGGATTTGATATTTGTCTTTGTCTATGCGGATCGCTCGAGCATGGCCTCCTTGTTGACACCTCCTTCTTATGTGAAGTCGATAAATTTTTCGCATCAGTCCGCATTGCAAACCCGATTAAAGCACAAATCATCCAAATGGGAACATCAGAAAATAATGCTTACAACGGGATCACCCACTTTCCTATAGACGTTATGCCAAATTGCAATTTAAATCACTATTTTGCCCCAAGATGTTTGTGTTCATTTTTTTGCGATGATTTACACTTTGGATTTTGGAGATTTTTATTTGTCGTTGCACAATGTTAGCTAAATTTTCTTGTAGATTTATAAGTTGCAAAATTCTAAATATGCTACAATTAGTATATGGAAAGTTTACCATAATGTATTACATCCCAAAACAAACATACCATTAAACCACGTTTTGGTACATCTAAGGTTATACATATACCAAAACGTGGTTACAAAAGTCTACTGAAAGTCTACCACATTGTGGTTACAAAAGTCTACCAAACATATCTATAACGTTGTTAAAAAGTCTACCATCCATACCAGAATAAGTTTGTAATGGAACTTTGTCGTCGTCCCACAAACCGTGAGGGTTAGGATCAGATAGGACTATGGTTTCTTCCTGAGGTACCTCGTCCATGATCTCATCCGCATATTTAATGCGAGTCTCGGCAATGATCTTGTCGCAATGCTCTTGCATAGGATGACCGAGCGCGAAACACTCAATAAATTTGAGGGTATATACACCACAAACACCGACTTTGAAATTTAACAGAACAATTTTAACTTAGTAGAAAGTGTACGCAGCCTCGCTTATCTTTTTCTTCTTGTCAGCAGGAGCTAAGTGTTTAAAAAGCAATGAAACCATCTTTGTGAATGACCTAATAGAGTCACAGATGTAGCTGTCGTTGTGACAAATGTATTAAATGTATAAAATATCCACGTCTTCCACCCATTTCTTACTTGTTTTCGCAAAATTAGGTGATATACCATTAAACATCCCCTCATATCCACTAGGAAACACCCATGATTTCTCATCTTTTAGAAATTTGGTAAAGTACTCGTGACATCACATATTCGTGAAATCGAGATCAAGAAAAGCTATCCTATCGCTTCGATATGGAGTAGGTTTAAGCAATGAGCGTTTCCAGAATAAATGCATCCATGCTACCATATGCTGCAAAAGGATATAAATAAAATAAAATATATCTAAACAAACCAATAAATCTACCATCATACAATAGAAAAATATATGAAAAAGACCAACAAATCTACCATGTCAATGAACTACAAGAATCTGCACATTTAGCAACGACCACATTTAGCGACGATCACATTTTCAGATCGTGAACTGACATATGACCCATTTTTGCGCTTCTGGGTTTTCTTCAATATCTCCACAATAGGGGGAAGTTCACCCTCTTCTTCGGCCTATATTTGATATTTATATTAAATATTTATTTATTTGAAAAATAAATAAAACAAAGTGTTAAAAAATTAAATTTACCATTTTAATACGACGACCGGCGTATGAACTCGGTCCCAAAGTGTGGACATAGGGACCGTTCTCGTCGACAGGAGTGAGGCGGGACTTGGACCAGTTTTCCGCGACGGCGAGAGAATGCGGTTATGTTCAGTAGTCGATCAGACCTTTCCACACCGTCGGGTCCATCGACTCCGGCTTTCCACCATCTCCTTTTAGTTTCCAGTCTTTCTTCCAACTGGAAACATTGCCGGTAACGCGGTGCATCGCCTTCTCGTTGAACCCCTTACGGACTTTCACCGTATCAGCCTCGGCCCAATGCCATTTTTGCTATTAATTAAAACTAAGTTTTAGTTTAACTTTTTAAATTAGAAATTTTAAATTAAAATTTTCAAATTAAATATTTTAATTTATATTTAAATATAAATTATTTTAATTAAAATTTAAAATTTAATTTAATTTACAGCGAAAGATTCGAACCAGATATCCTGTATGTATCCCGGCGTTTGGGACCAGTTCACGTGCGGCCCGACGAAGTAAGACTTCATTGTGTCCGCGACACTCCGACTCACTTTGTTATCGCAAAACCTAACAAAGTATAATTTTTTTATTAATATTTAATATTTAATAATTTTTTAATTATTTTTTAATATTTTTAATATAATATTAAAAAATTACCAAAATGTGTGTCGCGGCCAGTCTGGATCTATCAACGGCAAACGGTCGTGGCCTTCTTGCCGTAGGAGATCCAAGATCCGCATCATGTGGGGTCTGCCGACATATCTCCAACCGGTGGAATGTTGGAAGCAGCATCTAACCCCACCTCGGGGATGTCGGGTTGGGTTGGTTCTGTAGGTTGTCGGGTCGGATTAGAATCAGATCCGCTACAAGAACGAGAATTAGAATTATTACGGATGAAATTAAAATAATGGTTTGGACGAGGAGGCATTTTTGTAAAAGGGTTTAGTGTTTTAAGAAGAAATTAAGATGTTTTTATAGAGAGATTGTAGAGAGATTGTAGAGAGATAAAATGTAGAGAGATGGTTGGGTGAAAAAATGAAAGAATTTGGCCATATTTATAGATTTTGTGATCGTTGCTAAATCGTTGCTAATTAGCAACGATTTAGCAACGAATAGTTTTTGTAATCTTTTCGTTTTCCCACCGGATGGAAAACGAAAATTTAGCGACGATTTAGCAACGAATCGTTGCTAAATCGTCGCTATTTTTTAAAATATTTTTGGGTTTCCTTGTTCACACGTTTGGGTTTAGCAACGAATTAGCAACGATTCCAACATTTCGTTGTTAATTCGTTGCTAAACCCTAACATGTACTACGCCAAGTACAAGACCTATGACGAATACAGTGTACGTGTCCGATCAATTATTTAGCAACGATTTAGCAACGAATCGTTGCTAAATGGTTGCTAAATAATTGATCGGACACATATGCTACATTCTATGTATCAGAAGTACGAGATTAAATGTCAGAAACATTAGCAACGATTTAGCAACGAATCGTTGCTAAATCGTTGCTAAATTTAAACCCTATTTTTAGGGTTTCAACCCCTAAAACGGTTTTTTATGCTATAATACATACTTCATATGTAATCCCTAAGACATTATTTGTGAAGTAATTTTTGTGAAAAATCCTAGGTGTCAACACCACAATGAGTTTCAACAAATTAATTGTGACACGGCAAAACAATCTTTAATAACCAATCAAAAATGTGACATGAAAAAACATTTATTAATAGAAAAAATGAAAAAGGCTTTTAAGGCCTAATAATTAGAATAAATTTCATACATCATTTATGGAAAAACAAATGAAATAAAAAAATACTTTATAATATAAATTCTAATTTTTTAAAAATATATATAGAGTACAACAAATATAGAAAAATGTAAATTTTTTCGTTGTGATCGTTGCTAATTCGTTGCTAAATCGTTGCTAAATCGTTGCTAAACTCAAACCCTATTTTTAAGGTTTCAATCCCTAAAACGGTTTGCTATGCTATAATACATACTTCATATGTAATTATAGATTATAAGATTGAGAATAACACTTCAAATTATGATATTTACTAAAAAACTGAAAATATTTTGTATTATAAACTTTATGTTAGTAAAACATATAAGTTAATGGCAAGTTAATACACGTTAAGTATAATATTGTAATCAATTTTTATTTATTGATTTATAAAATTGTTTTCACCTTTGTTTACACTTTTTAAGTTAACACTAATTCTTAAAAACCTTTATTTTGGGGTGGTTTTAGGGTTTAAAGATTTGTATATTGCAAAAATTAGCAACGATTTAGCAACGATTCGTCGCTAAATCGTTGCTAAATATCAAATAGCAACGATTTAGCAACGGCAATTTAAACCCCTAAAATTACTAAACTTATGAATTCGTTGCTAAATCGTGGCAAACTTTGCAAATTCGTTGCAAATTCGTTGATAATCTGCAAAAAAAAATAAAAAAAAATAAAAATTGCAAATACAAGTTACAAATTTATTCATTATTGTCGGAATCAAATGATTCGATATCGCTAACTTCATCGAATTCTTCATTTTCTTCTGTGGATCCTTCGTTTTCATCATCCACAATATCTTCAGCTACTTGATTATCAGGATCAACAAGAAATACATCTTCGGTCGATTGATTTGTTTGTATAATTGTCCCACCAACGACATCTTGTTGCATAGGAACTTCATCGTTACCCATAATTAAACCTCTCGGAACCACTCGAATTACTGCACTCCACGATATACCACTAGTTTTAACGCGAGGATACGAAATGAATGTAACTTGCTCAACCTACGATCCGAGGATAAATGGTTCGAACTTCCGATATCGTCGTGATTGGTTGACGTCGATGACACCAAATTTGTTGTAACGTACACCACGACCTAACGTTGGATCAAACCAATCACATTTAAAAAGTGTTGTTCTTAAATTGACTAATCCCGGGTATTGGACTTCGATAATATCCGTGAGAACCCCATAAAAAACCGAATCGCCCTCAACAGTGACACCATAATTTGCGGTTGCTCGATGTTGACCATGACTTACTTGTGTGGAAGACGTAACCACGAGTAAAATACATAGGCGAAGTTGTGACCTTTCCAAGCGGTCCTTGTATTAACTCGCGAAACCAAACCAAACCGGATATGTGGTGTCACCATCCAACTTGCGTTCCAACTTGCGTTTTTAACCAACCCGCAAAATCGCGTTCTTTATAAGCAGTAAGTTCGTCTTTCGAAAGTCCAGGATAGACTTCCTCCACTTGTTCCTCAAACATTCTAATTGAAATAAACCCCTCGTTATATATATATATATAGATCGTTAGGAAAAATATTATAGCTTATATATAAAAACATATAATATATATATATTACCTTTCGAAAGGTCGTGCGTAATCACAATTAAGGAGGATGTAAGTATGTGCACTTTGTCTATGTTGATCACTTTCCCACCAAACTTCTTTTATTTTTCCGCTAGCTCTTCCAATTGGGGAAAATATATCGGTACCCCATCTACCGCATATATCGCGCCAACGCCGCCGTCATCGTATCGTCGTGTTTTTGTTCTACGTGTTCGTACATTGGAACCGAAATAGTATGATGCGAAATGAGAAGTCTCTTCCGTTAAAGATCCAACAACGATAGATCCTTCAACCCTTGCTAGGTTTTTCGCCTTTCCTTTCAAATGTCCCATAAATCGTTCAAAGGGATACATCCACCGAAAAACCGCACGAGGCCCTCCTAGTTCTGCCTCGTGAGGAAGATGTATTGGAAGGTGTTCCATTACATCGAAAAAAGATGGAGGAAAAATCTTTTCCAAGTTGCACAACAAGATATGGATATTTTCACGCAATTGTTCAATGACATCTTCTGAAAGTGTACGAGTACATAAATCTCGGAAAAACGCACCGATACCTGAAATTTTTAAAATTCATGACTATATATTGTAATTAAAGTAATTAAAAAGATAATTAATTAATTATTAATTAGTACCTGCAATTGCTAAGTGTGCGGGTTCTGGTAGAAGCTCGTCGAAGGCAAAAGGTAATAGTCTCTGCATAAATACATGACAATCATGACTTTTCATACCTGAAAACTTTTGTCCATTCTCAACACATGCGGATAGCTTTGAAACATATCCGTCGGGGAATTTGACATCTGACGCTACCCAATTAAATAAAGCATTTTTCGCTTCAGGTTTCAATCTGTAGATCGGGACTGGAGTCTTACCATCGTTCGTGATATGCAACTCACTTCTAAAACATATTTTTGGCAAATCCAATCTTGTCTTCAAATTGTCTTTCGTTCTCCCCTGCACATTCAACAATGTATACATGATGTTATCAAAGAAATTTTTCTCAATGTGCATAACATCAAGGTTATGTCTCAACAAATGATCTTTCCAGTAAGGGAGTTCCCAAAAGATGCTTTTCTTGTGCCAGTTATGGGTTTCCCCGTATCCGTCAGGTAAATTCGAAACATGCCAATTTCCACCCCGTCTACATGTTTCTTGCGCCCCGTAATAATCCAACTCGTTTAGTAACTCTGTCCCCGCCGGATATAGTAGGGGTGGTTGTTTAACGACTTTGTTCTTCTTGAACAACCTTCTGTTCTTCCGATACGGATGATTAATTGGAAGAAATCATCGGTGACAATCAAACCAACTTGTTTTCCTTCCGTGTGGGAGTTGAAACGCATCAGTCCGATGACGACAATAAGGGCAAGAAAATCGTCCATGCGTTGTCCAACCGGATAACATGGCATAAGCAGGAAAGTCACTAATAGTCCACATAAGCACTTCACGCATCATAAAATTTCTTTTGCACGATATATCGTATGTACGAACCCCAGTGTACCATAACTCTTTTAGCTCATGGATTAAAGGTTGCAGAAAAACATCTAGAGCTCTCTTTGGATGTTTCGGACCAGGAACTAATATACTTAAGAAGAGAAATGTTCTTTGCATGCACATATATGGAGGAAGATTATAAGGGGTTACGATAACTGGCCACAAGGAGTATTGTCTACCAGACATACCAAATGGACTAAATCCGTCAGTGCATAAACCAAGATATACATTACGAATCTCTCCAGAGAAGTCAGAGTATACCGTGTTAAAGGGCTTCCAAGCCTTTGCATTTGACGGATGAGTTACTTCCCCATCTACGACTGAGTGCTCTGAATGCCATCTCATTGAATCGGATGTCCTTTCCGATTGATACAATCTCTTGAGCCTGTCCGTAATGGGTAAGTACCACATCCGTTGATACGGGACCTTACTCCCTTTTCCATGGACCTTATATCTCGACTGACGGCAAAAACGACATTCATGCAACTTATCATCATCTTTCCAATAAATCATACAATTGTTAACACAAACATCAATCATTTGTGAAGACAATCCAAGACTAGAAACCAACTTTTGTATTTCATAATATGAATCAGCAGCTACATTATCCTAGGGCAAATACTCTTTTAGTAATTCCGCCCAGGAGTCCATGCAAAATTCACTCAAATTATGATCTGATTTGATATTCATCATTCTAGATGCTAATGATAGTTTTGACAATCCATCTTTACATCCATCGTAAATTGGTTTATTCGCAGCGTCTAACATATCATAAAAACGTTTAGCATCTTGGTTAGGTGCTTCAACAATATTTTCAGATAAATACTCCCTCGTATCATGAAATGCATCAGCAACCATGTCATGATATCTATTATCATCTACATGCACATTAGACCCACCATGATGATCATAGCTACTATCAAAATGATGTGGTAAATTAGTTGGTTCGTTAGTTTCAGGAATATGAAACGAACTACTTTCTCCAAATTCGGTGTTATTATAATTATACCCTTCCCCATGATGAAACCAAACAAAATATTGTGGCATAAAACCCCTATTAAAAAGATGTTTCCATACGGTATCAACATGAATGTATTTAGTGTTCACACACTTCTTACATGGACAATACATTTTACCAGTTTCTTGAGTAGTCTGCATGTTTCCAGGTTGATACATGAATGTTTGAAGTCCCTCCGTGAACTCTGTTGTCACTATCCCCGATCGATCTTTGTGTCTATACATCCAAGATCGTAACTCGTATACGTTATTACCGTGAGACATTTTGAGTATATATGTTATGAAAGTTTTTGAATAAGTGTTTAGAATATATATAAGAGAGAATGTTTTGATATTGTGTTGTGATTTTGATTTGGTCGAATGAGTTTATATAGGGACATTGTAAATTTTAGCAAGGAATTAGCAAGGAAATTTAGCAACGATTTAGCAACGAAATATTTTTACCAATGAATTAGCAACGATTTTGAGAGGAAATTGCAACGAATAATTCGTCGCCAATTACCGGTGGAGCTCAATGAAAACGTGCTCACCAACTTCCACAATGCTAGGACCTTCTTTCTTTTGGTTTCCTTAACCATTTTAAATGGATCACAACAAGCATCTCTTATCCGTTTGACTAAAGAACTTCCAACGTATGGATGACGTTGATTAGCAGCGAGAGTTCGAACCCTACGACCGACAACAATATCTTCCTCAATCTTTTTAAATTTTTGGAGTTGGTTTATTGCACTTCTAAGTCGTTCCTTTTTTGCCTCTTCTAAACTATCATACGAAGAATAATTTCTTGTTCGTAAAGGTATAACATCCTCGTGCACATCAACACATCCATCAACATCAAAACCTTTGGAGGACATTTTTGGAAACAATGGTGTAATCGGATCTACTGGTTCGGTTTTAACTTTCGTAATCGGCTTTACCCTTCTTCAAATTTCGGGATTGTCACAAAGGTTCCTCCGACGTTGCATGCGCCTCTAAGATCCACCAGTGGGGAAATACACATCATGATAATACCAGAACTAACATATATCGACAATTTTACATTTTAAACATAACCAAATGAAAGTTTTTAATTTGGAAAATACAAAAGAAAAAGTTCAATATCAAATCTACCATAACATTAGAGTCATTCAAACAAATCTGCCATAAAAATTCAAACAAATCTGACATAAAAAGCTAATGAAATTCCATGAAACTATTTGTAGTTACTAAAACAAACCCTTACACACCGGATCTTTCTCTTTTGAACCATCATCATCTCTCTTGGCTTGTGATTCAGCATCCATTGCGTTCACCGTTGCCGCCTTTTTACCTTTGGTAGCAATACCTTCAAGGATACCCACCTGATTCTCCATAGCGGTAAAACGTTGACCCATATTGAAAATATTTTGGTTCAAAGTTTGAAGCAATTAAAGAATTTGATTTGATTGTAACGCTTCATTAGACTAAACTCTATCGTTGTCCTTCTTTTCGCCATTTGTCTCATTCAACGACTCTTTCTCCTTCTCTAAGCGCTCTTTCATTTCCTCCTTCTCTACTTCTCTTTCAACTTCTCCCTCAAGTCTTCTTTCTTTCTTTTTCTTTTTAAACTCCTTAATAGGAATCTCCGCATCACTAACATCGTCCTTATCTTCCTCAATCGGCTTACTCTTCCTCTTTTTCCCTTCTTCAAACCATCTTCTCTAGCATCTTTCTTTTTCTCGTTAATCTTCTTCACCACTTTCGAATACTTTTCAACAAAATCATCTTCACTTTCTTCTTCAACCTTGTTTTTCTTCTTCTTTGACCTCTTCCTAACCTTGTTTTCTTACTTGCGCTCTCTTCAACACATCCTTCAACATCCCATCTATTCTCAATTAAATCATGGAGAATATTATGAATCTTAGAATAAACACACTCTTCCGTGGACCCATCTTCCCCAAAACGAGTAAATCTCCTTAATTGACTTTGTCAAAAAGTGCACAACACGTACCTACAAATAAAATATTTTGACCATTAGTATAAAATCTACCAAAAACATAGTTGTAAAATAAATCTACCATTACGCATTCTTATAAAACTACCGTAAACAAGGTGTACAAAATCTACCGTGAACAAGATGTATAAAATTTACTATTACGCATTCTTATAAGACTAGTAAAAACACAATATTAATCAACGAACCATGAATGAAATGTTTGTCAAAAAAAAAAGAACCATGAATGAAATATATATTTTTATCTTTGGTCTTTTCCTTCTACGCTATCATAAGTTCATGGATATTGAGTCGTTTTCTAATTGACTCCCAACGAAGAAAAGGAATATCATGGTCCCGTCTTCTACCACCCGCTTCTCCTATAAAAGGCACATACTCGTATATCCACACACGCAACGCGGGTACAAAACCATTAAACGAATAACTATCATTATCCAAAATGGATGCTTTAGCGGTTTCTATTAAACTCTTAAAAACAATCCTATCCCAAAGATACCTTTCGAAAGCCTCTTGATTGAAAATCCTTTTTGCACAAGACAATAGAATCCGACTATTTCGGTGAACACCAAATATTGCAACCGACAATATAAACAACAATCCTACCCTCTTCATTTTTTCATAAGTTCAAGTTTCATAAACAAATAATCGACTCTTTACTTGAGGTTCCTTCTCCTGCTTTCACATTCATCTTATTCCAAAAAGACAAGTAGTTGTCACGAGGAACATCAACATTTTCTTCTGAATCAAATGGATCACAATTCGATCATGTAATCTCTGCAAACTCGTAGAGAGAAAACTGAATCGGGCGGTTATCGTTGAGTGACCACAACTCATTGCACCTTTCAATAGATAATTGTTGTGGGAGGATAGTGTGAATCGTCTTCGCAACCCATATGAAACTAGTATTAGTAAGCTTTAAAATCACTCCAACTTGAGATGTGTTCATGATATCATTAAACACTTCTTGACCCACTCCATCGATCAAATGGGAAAAATCAGTCAATTTGCAATGACTGTTGAAACTCCTATTTTGCATTTGACTTTTTCCAAGGGGATACAATCTCGGTGGATAAGGTCTCATCGTACTTTCAGAAGCCATATCTACAACATTCAAAACACCCATTAGTTAATGAAAAAGGGAGTCTACCACAATATGTCTGCCACGACAAAAAAATTTAACAAACAAGTCTACTACACAATTTTAGGAACATAAGAAAGTTAATAAAAAGTCTACCACGATTAGTTATGAATAAAAGAAAATTAACAAACAAGTCTACCACCACAATTTAAAAAAACAAAAGAAGAAAATAAGAAAAACAAGTCTACCACAACAATTTAGAATTAACAAACAAGTCTACAACCATTAGTTATGAACAAAAGAAAGTCTGCCAACATAAGAACAAGTCTACCACACCAATTTAGGAACATACGAATGTTTATAAACAAGTCTACCACACCAAATTAGGAACATACGAAAGATAATAAATAAGTCTACCACAACTAGTTATAATAAACAAGTCTACCACAATTAACAAACAAGTCTACTACGATTAACAAACAAGTCTAAACAAGTTAACAAACAAGTCTACCACATCAATTTAGGCACAAAATACAATTAACAAACAAGTCTACCACAATTAGTTATAATTAACAAAACATCTACCACAATTAGTTATGATCAACAAAATTAACAAACAAATCTACCACCCTAAACAAACAAGTCTACCACGATTAACAAACATATCTACCACGTGACAAAACAAACCTACCAAAACATTTAAAAAAATATAACAAATCTATAAATAAAAACAACAAATCATCTATTACAATAATGAACTAATCATTTAATCAAAAACACGATGAAAAACACATAATAATACTAACCACGAACAAATTAAACCATAACAAAATTTATCCACAAAAAATTTAAACCCTAGAAACAATCAAAACTCTTAAAAACTAGCAAAACCAACATATATTCACCATTTTTTTTATTTAAACAACATAGAAACCATGATCTGAGCATAAAAATTGAAGTTTTTATAAGAAAACAAGAAAAAACGAGCAAGAAAATTTTACCTTGAAGCGGCGTCTATGTCGTCGTCGCCGCGTTTCATTCGTCGTCTCCATCTTTTGCGTCTCTGTAGATGTAGATCTAGAACAAAAACAAAGAAGAGAAGAAGAAGAAAAAGAGAAATCGCGAGAAAGGAGAAAGGAGAAATGGGAAAAGGGAGAGAGAGAAAGAGAAAGAGAAAAAGAAAAAAGAGAAAGAAAGAAAAATGGAAAAGATGGATTATAATATATATTTTTAATTAAATAAATATTAATGACATTTTCGAAATTAAACACAAAATATGGGTTTATATGTCTTTTGGCAACTTTCTAAGACTTTTATTGTAAACTCTCTTGATAGGAGACTAGTTTAGTAAATACTATACTTTCCAAGACTATTATTATTATTTTTACTATATTTTATCATTTTTATATTTGTATAAACGTCATAATATGGACTATGAGGCTATCTGTAACGACAAGAATTTTTAGCCCGTTTAAACACCGTAGGCCCATTTCAGGAAAATGCCCGTTAAGAAAACTTAGGGTTCTCTTCTCTTTCCTCTATAAAAGGAGGCTTGGATGTTGAGAAGAGGCACATAAATATTGACGGCAAATCCCTGGCCAATATCTTCCACCCGTAGCCGTCGGAGCCACCGCGTCACCATCGCAAGGATAACTTCTTTTAACCACTCAGAAACTGCACATAGGCATTCTGGTAGAATTGACAAACGGGTGTTCAAATCATCTTAATTATACCTGAAACTTCTAGGGTAAGTAGTCCACTCCTTTATCTACGCGTGAGAGAAAACGGATTGTCATTCGAATCTATATATTGATAGTTATAAATATTTGGTGAGAGGTACCAAAGCTGTCCCGAACTCGACCAATCCGAGTATGTCTGCATCCAGACAAATCAAATCAGATCCGATCGAGTTGAAAATTGTAAGAGACGTTCATGACATCTACAACTATCTTCTTTGTAAATATCTCAGGAAGTGGACGGTGCGATCTAAAGTTATGGTTCCATCTCTGAACCCTTTAGATTCTGTCCTTTTTCCAGATTTGTCGAGTTACTGAATTTGTGATGTTTGGATGGTCTAGTGATGTCCGTTATGGCTAATACTTCACGAGAACCAAGTCAAGACATAGAACTAAGTGTGTGTAAGAGGAGAAGTCATTTGGAGACTGGAAACATGGCGAATCCGTAGGATTATGACCAAACACAAAGGTGAGGCTACTCCGTACAAATTCTGTGATTGTAATGAACTCTTTTAACATGTAATTTGGCACCTAAATGTGAAGTCTCTTTGATTGAGTCTAATTAGTTTATATTGAATTGGACTTAGGTGTCTAGATGATTCAGGTGATGATTGTTTATATAGTTTTTAGTTTTGGTTTTTAGATTTTAGTTTTTGGTTTTGGTTTTTTGGATTTCAGTTTCAGATGTTTCTGTTTATAAAAATCAAAAACCTAAAATAACTAGTTTCTGGTTTTTCAGAAGAAATAACTTAATTGAGTCAAAAACTAGATTCCCTATTTATCAAGATGTAGTATAATCTAAAAACTTGATTGTTTGAATTTGATCCAAAACAGTTTTTTTAAATTGTTGGTGATTGAAAACTTGATTGGTGATTAAATTAGTTTTTAGAAACAAAAACCAAAAACCAAAAACCATTGAAAAACTACAAAACAATCAAGACTTCAACCTATTGCTTGCTTCATTTTGCATTTGTTTATAGTTGTTTGTATAAATATATAGATATATGTATGTATATGGAGATGGTTTTTCTATGTGATGTATGTGCGAGCGAAGGTACCGAGACGAGTTGTTGGGTCGGCCGCATGTTTCTTCGTGATTGATGCGGGGCCAGAACCGGACGTCGGTGCCGCAACCGCAAAGTGGTTTGGGGACGGGCAGCACAGTCGATCCATTGTCCGTGCCCTAGGGATCGATAAAGCGTCTTCAGGCGGTGTTGTGGACACTTAAGACACATAGGACCATTTTTTATGCTTGAGCACTTTAGGTGTTGTGTTTACCTGACCGGTGATGTGCGTGTTTTAACATCCCCCCTCACTGGGTGAATCCCCTGTCACTCACCCCTCTCGCTTCCCTTTTTCTTTTACAAGTTTAGTGATTGATGTGATGATTCAAAACTATGTTGGTGGAATTTAATAAAGGTTTTTGGCGGGGTGTTACAAGTGGTATCAGAGCGAGTTTCATGCAACATGAGTGCTCAAGTCTAACAACGCGTTTCTAGGACTCTAAACCAAGTTTCATGCAACATGAGTGCTAATAAGTGTCTCAATGAGCTTTGTTAAAGTTTGACGAACTTATGAAACATCTAACAACGCGTTTCTAGGACTCTAAACAAGGTTTTATACAACATGAGTGCTTATAAGTGTCTCAATGAGCTTTGTACAAGTTTCACGAACTTATGAAACATCTAACAACGCGTTTCTAGGACTCTAAACAAGGTTTCATGCAACATGGGTGATTATAAGTGTCTCAATGAGCTTTGTACAAGTTTGAAGAACTTATGAAAAATCTAACAACGCGTTTCTAGGACTCTAAACAAGGTTTCATGCAACTTGAGTGGTTATAAGTGTCTCAATGAGCTTTGTACAAGTTTGACGAACTTATGAAATATTTAACAACGCGTTTCTAGGACTCTAAACCAAGTTTCATGCAACATGAGTGCTTATAAGTGTCTGAATGAGCTTTGTACAAGTTTGACGAACTTATGAAACATATATCAACGCGTTTCTGGGACTCTAAACAAGATTTCATGCAACATGAGTGCTTATAAGTGTCTCAATGAGCTTTGTACAAGTTTGACGAACTTATGAAACATCTAACAACGCGTTTCTAGGACTCTAAACAAAGTTTCATGCAACATGAGTAGTGCTTGTAAGTGTCTCAATGAGCTTTGTACAAGTTTGGCGAACTTATGAAATATCTAACAACGCGTTTCTAGGACTCTAAACCAAGTTTCATGCAACATGAGTGCTTATAAGTGTCTGAATGAGCTTTGTACAAGTTTGAAGAACTTATGAATTATCTAACAACGCGTTTCTACGACTCTAACCAAGGTTTCATGCAACGAGAGTGCTTATAAGTGTCTCAATATGCTTATGACACATCTAACAACGCGTTTTTAGGACTCTAAACCAAGTTTCATGCAACATGAGTGCTTATAAGTGTCTCAATGATCTTTGTAATAGTTTCACGAACTTAGGAAACATCTAACAACGCGTTTTTAGGAATCTTAACCAAGTTTCATGCAACATAAGTGCTTATAAGTTCCTCAATGAGCTTTGTTAAAGTTTGACGAACTTTTGAAACATCTAACAATGTGGTTTCTAGGACTCTTAACCAAGCTTCATTCAAAATGAGTTCTTATAAGTATTTAAATGAGCTTTGTACAAAATTGAAAAACTTATGAAACATCTAACAACGCGTTTCTAGGACTCTAAACAAGATTTCATACAACATGAGTGCTTATAAGTGTCTCAATGAGCTTTGTATAAGTTTGATGAACTTATGAAACATTTAACAACGCGTTTCTAGGACTCTAAACCAAGTTTCATGCAACATGAGTGCTTATAAGTGTCTCAATGAGCTTTGTTCAAGTTTAACAAACTTATGAAACATCTAACAACGCGTTTCTAGGACTATAAACCAAGTTTCATGCATCATGACTGCTTATCAGTTCCTCAATGAGCTTTGTACAAGTTACATGAACTTATGAAACATCTAACAACGCATTTCTAGGACTTTAAACCAAGTTTAATGCAACATGATTGATTATAAGTGTCTCCATGAGCTTTGTACAAGTCTGAAGAACTTATGAAACATATAACAACGCGTATCTAAGACTCTAAACCAAGTTTCATGCAACATGAGTGCTTATAAGTTCATTAGTGAGCTTTCTTAAAGTTTGACGAACTTATGAAACATCTAACAACGTGGTTTCTAAGACTATAAACCAAGTTTCATGCAACATGAGTGATTATAAGTTCCTCAATGTGCTTTGTACAAGTTTCACGGACTAATGAAACATCTAACAACGCGTTTCTAGGACTCTAAACACAGTTTCATGCAACATGTGTGCTTATAAGTGTCTCAGTGAGCTTTGTACAAGTTTGACAAACTTATGAACAACGCGTTTCTAGGAATCTAAACCAAGTTTCAAGCAACATGAGTGCTTATAAGTGTCTCAATGAGCATTGTACAAGTTTCACTAACTTATGAAACATCTAGCAACGCGTTTCTAGGAATCCAAACAAAATTTCATGCAACATGAGTGCTTATAAGTTCCTCAATGAGGTTTGTACAAGTTTCACGAACTTATGAAACATATAACAACGCGTATCTAAGACTCTAAACCAAGTTTCATGCAACATGAGTGCTTTTAAGTTCCTCAATGAGCTTTGTTAAAGTTTGACGAACTTATGAAACATCTAACAACGTGGTTTCTAAGACTATAAACCAAGTTTCATGCAACATGAGTGATTATAAGTTCCTCAATGTTCTTTGTACAAGTTTCACAGACTAATGAAACATCTAACAACGCGTTTCTAGGACTCTAAACACAGTTTCATGCAACATGTGTGCTTATAAGTGTCTCAGTGAGCTTTGTACAAGTTTGACAAACTTATGAACAACGCGTTTCTAGGAATCTAAACCAAGTTTCAAGCAACGTGAGTGCTTATAAGTGTCTCAATGAGCATTGTATAAGTTTCACTAACTTATGAAACATCTAGCAACGCGTTTCTAGGAATCCAAACAAAATTTCATGCAACATGAGTGCTTATAAGTTCCTCAATGAGGTTTGTACAAGTTTCACGAACTTATGAAACATATAACAACGCGTATCTAAGACTCTAAACCAAGTTTCATGCAACATGAGTGCTTTTAAGTTCCTCAATGAGCTTTGTTAAAGTTTGACGAACTTATGAAACATCTAACAACGTTGTTTCTAGGACTCTAAACCAAGTTTAATGCAACATGAGTGCTTATAAGTTCCTCAATGAGCTTTTTACAAGTTTCACGAACCAATGAAACATCTAACAACGCGTTTCTAGGAATCTAAACCAAGTTTCATTCAACATGAGTGATTATAAGTGTCTCAATGAGATTTGTACAAGTTTCACGAACTTATGAAACATGAAACAACGCGTTTCTAGGACTCTAAACAAAGTTTCATTCAACATGAGTGCTTATAAGTTCCTCAATGAGGTTTGTTAAAATTTTACAAGCTTATGAAACATCTAACAATTTGGTTTCTAGGACTCTAAACCAATTTTCATTCAAAATGAGTGCTTATAAGTGTATGAATGAACTTTGTACAAGTTTCACGAACTTATGAAACATATAACAACGTGTTTCTAGATCTCTAAACAAGGTTTCATGCAACATGAGTGCTTATAAGTGTCTCAATGAGCTTTGTACAATGTTGAAGAACTTATGAAACATCTAACAACGCGTTTCTAGGACTCTAAACTAAGTTTCATGCTACATGAGTGCTTATAAGTTCCACAATGAGCTTTGTTAAAGTTTGACGAACTTATGAAACATCTAACAATGTGGTTTCTCGGACTCTTAACCAACTTTCATGCATCATTAGTGCTTATAAGTTCCTCAATGAGCTTTGTGCAAGTTTCACGAACTTATGTAACATCTAACAACGTGTTTCTAGGACTCTAAACCAAGTTTCATGCAACATGAGTGATTATAAGTGTCTTACTAAGCTTTGTACAAGTTTGACGAACTTATGAAACATATAACAATGCATTTCTAAGACTCTAAAACAAGTTTCATACAACATGAGTCCTTATAAGTTCCTCAATGAGTTTTTTACAAGTTTCACGAACTTATGAAACATCTAACAACGTGTTTCTAGGTCTCTAAACCAAGTTTCATGCAACATGAGTGTTATATGTGTCTTAATGAGCTTTTTACAAATTTGACGAACTTATGAAATATCTAACAACGCGTTTCTACAACTCTAAACCAAGTTTTATGCAACATGAGTGAGTTTAAGTGTCTCAATGATCTTTCTACAAGTTTCACGAACTTATGAAACATATAACAACGCGTTTCTAAGACTCTAAACCAAGTTTCCTGCAACATGAGTGCTTATAAGTGCACTACTAAAAAAAGTAATTTAGCTACGGCCGTATCGGTGTCTATAACATTAAATTCGTGCCTATACTCTCGTGACTAAAAATTTTTGTGGCAAACCATGACTAAATAGCCACATATTTAATGTTATAGTCACCGATACGGTCGTGGCTATATGAATTTTGTTTAGTAGTGTTGTCTTTGAGCTTTGTACAAGTTTCATGAACTAATGAAACATCTAACAACGCGTTTCTAGGACTCTTAACCAAGTTTCATGCAACATGAGTGTTTATAAGTGTCTCAATAAGCTTTGTACAAGTTTGACGAACTTATGAAACATCTAGCAACGCATTTCTAGGACTCTATACCAAGTTTCATTCAACATGAGTGATTATAAGTGTCTCAATGAGAATTGTACAAGTTTCACGAACTTATGAAACCAAGTTTCATGCGACATGAGTCCTTATAAGTTCCTAAATGAGGTTTGTTAAAGTTTTACAAACTTATGAAACATCTAACAATTTGGTTTCTGGGACTCTAAACCAATTTTCATTCAAAATGAGTGTTTATACGTGTCTGAATGAGCTTTGTACAAGTTTGTCGAACTTATGAAACATCTAACAACTCGTTTCTAGATCTCTAAACAAGGTTTCATGCAACATGAGTGCTTATAAGTGTCTCAATGAGCTTTGTAAAATGTTGAAGAACTTATGAAACATCTAACAACGCGTTTCTAGGACTCTAAACTAAGTTTCATGCTACATGAGTGGTTATAAGTTCCACAATGAGTTTTGTTAAAGTTTGACGAACTTATGAAAAATCTAACAATGTGGTTTCTCGGACTCTTAACAAGTTTCATACAACATGAGTCCTTGTAAGTTCCTCAATGAGCTTTTTACAAGTTTCACGAACTTATGAAACATCTAACAACGTGTTTCTAGGACTCTAAACCAAGTTTCATGCAACATGAGTGTTATATGTGTCTTAATGAGCTTTGTACAAGTTTGAAGAACTTATGAAATATCTAACAACGCGTTTCTACAACTCTAAACCAAGTTTTATGCAACATGAGTGAGTATAAATGTCCCAATGAGCTTTCTACAAATTTCACGAACTTATGATACATATAACAACGCGTTTCTAAGACTCTAAACCAAGTTTCCTGCAACATGAGTGCTTATAAGTGCCTCAATGAGCTTTGTACAAGTTTCACAAACTTTTGAAACATCTAACAACCCGTTTATAGGACTCTAAACCAAGTTTCATGCAACATTAGTGCTTATAAGTGCACTACTAAAAAAAAGTAATATAGCTATGACTGTATCGGTGTCTATAACATTAAATCCGTGCCTATACTCTCGTGTCTAAAAATTTTCGTGGCAAACCATGACTAAATAGCCACATATTTAATGCTATAGCCACCGATACGATCGTGGCTATATGAATTTTTTTTAGTAGTGTTGTCTCAATGAACTTTGTACAAGTTTGACGAACTAATGAAACATCTAAGAACGCGTTTCTAGTACTCTTAACCAAGTTTCATGCAACAAGAGTGCTTATAAGTGTCTCAATAATCTTTGTACAAGTTTGACGAACTTATGAAACATCTAACAATGCATTTCTAGGACTCTATACCAAGTTTCATGCAACATGAGTGCTTATAAGTTCCTCAATGAGCTTTGTACAAGTTTCATGAACTTATGAAACATCTAACAACGCGTTTCTAGGACTCTAAATCAAGTTTAATGAAACATGAGTGATTATAAGTGTCTCAATGAGCTTTCTACAAGTTTGACAAAATTATGAAACTTATAACAACTTGTAATCCCTTGATTGAGCTGGCAGGTCCCAAGTGTGGATTCTTGAATCCCTTGGTTGAGCTGTGTTTATTTTTTATCAGCTTCCTTCTGCTACATCACTTTCCCTCTCTTCTCGTCTGAGGCGGTGGAGGTGCGGCGGTTCGAGTCTCCATTGGCGGTTCCGTCGGTCGATTTTCCTCCCTCCAAGGAACAATCGCTTGTTCGCCTTGATTCGCCTTGATTCGGCGAAAGAGGATGCACTTCGTTGCTTGATTCCGAGCCGGAATCCTCATTGTTGTTCCCTCTACGGAGGATGTCTTCGAGATCCCCGGTGGCTTGAGACGGTGATTGCATGTGGCTGGATCGAGTCGTCATTGGCTGGGACGATGACAATGAAGACGATGCGGAGGCGTCTTGAGTGAGCGGAGATAATTTCCGGGCTAGGTTTTGATTCTGGTGAAGATTGACGACATTCACCCTATTCTCTTTCTCGACAAGTGCTTGGAATCGTCTTTCCCTCTCCCCTTTAACCCTAATTTTTATCCTGCCCAAACTATAATGGGCCTTTTGAAAAATTGGGCCTTTTAATAGTGTTACACACGCATCATTCTTAATGGGCCAGAAACAACAGTTAGTCAAAACAGTTATATAAAAACCAGGCAAACCTGTAACTCTCCGTTCGTGTGATGTTTTTCTCACTCGCTTGTTTGAACATCTTAGCCATGTACTTCACACTTATAAACCCCACTTAAAATTCAAACTCTTATTGTGACACAGAAACAGTGAGGAACCCTAATATCCACAAGATCATATGAGCAACTGAATTTATTGAGAACTTCGGTTACCTTTGGACTTTGAAATCTGCTTATCGAGACTGAGACACCCTTTGGACTTGAAGGGTTTGACTTCATACAATGCTCATGATGATGGTAGATGTTTTGAATCTCTCACATCTGATGTCTAGCTTTCACACTCTTCCATCTTTATCCTGATGATAGTCTCAACTTTCAACCTTTACTATCGTCCAAGGCGGCTGAAATTTCCTTTGGATGAGTATATATCCCTCAGCCGCTTGAGAACCATCACTTGACTTCTCAGGTTCATCAAGATTTCATTGAAGAATTTTTTATCAGCTGCTTGTGAGCCATCACTTAATTTCTCAGGAACAAGAGGATTTTTTTTTACTCATCCTCAGCACTTTGTACTCCTGACATGACAGACTTGTGTTGATTTTATCCTCATAACGATGGACTAGGTAGCTCTTTTCCATCAGCTGCTTGAGATACCTTGTGGGGGTTGTTGGTCTGAACATTGTACTCGGTCTCTCCCCTGTCACAAGTATCTCAACTCAAAAAGCAAGTTAGATTTCACAAACACAAATGTACTTCCTCAAATCAACGAATCGATTGAAATCCAGAGGCTTGGTCACTATATCAACTAGTTGGAGATCAGTACTCACATGATCTATGGCTATCAGTTTCTCCTCAACTAGTTCACGCACAAAGTGATGTCTAATATCAATGTGTTTGGTGCGTGAGTGTTGTCTAGGATTCTTAGAAATGTGTATGGCACTTTTGTTATCACAATGAATGAGAAGAGTTCCAGAATCCATACCATAGTCTTTTTCCATTTGTTTCATCCACAGGAGCTGTGTGCAACAGCTACCAAGGGCAATGTACTCGGATTCTGCGGTTGAGAAAGAGACACTATTCTGTTTTTTGCTATGCCAAGAGATGAGGTTGTTACCAAGAAAGAAACAACCACCACTTGTGCTCCTTCGATCGTCTAAGCTCCCAGCCCAATCTGCATCACAGTAACCAGCAAGATGCTTGTTCGTCTCTCTGCTGTAGAAGAGTCCCAGATCAGTTGTACCCTTCACATACGTGATTATCCTCTTAACAACCACTAGATGAGACACCTTTGGATTTGATTGATACCTAACACATAAACCCACACTCATACACAGATTCGGCCTGCTCGCTATCAGATATAGAAGACTCCCAATCATCCCTCTGTAGAGTCCTTCGTCCACGACTTCACCATTCTCATCTGATGACAGCTTGACGATTTTACTCATCGGTGTCCTGGCTGTGTTGCTCTCCTGAAGTCCAAAACGAGCAACCAGGTTCCTGGCATAAGTACTCTGAGAGATTGAGATACCCTCATTCGTCTGCTTCACTTGAAGACCCAAAAAGTAGTTCAGCTCACCCACCATGCTCATCTCAAATTCATGTGTCATGTGTTCACAAACTCATCAACAAGTTTCTGATTTGTTCCCCCGAACATAATATCGTCCACATAGATCTGAACCACCAAGAAACCATGCTTGTTAGTGCATACAAATAGAGTTTTGTCAACACTTCCTCGTTGATATCCGTGTTCAAGCAGAAAGACAGTGAGACATTCATACCAAGCTCTTGGTGCTTGCTTCAGACCATAGAGGGCCTTTTTCAGTTTGTATACATATTCAGGATGCTCAGGATCCTCAAACCCTTTCGGTTGCTCCACATACACTTCTTCTTGAATCACCCCATTCAAAAATGCACTCTTCACTTCCATGTGATGTAATCTGAAGTTCATGAGACACGCCATTCCAAACATAAACTTGATAGATTCAAGTCTGGCAACAGGAACGAAAGTCTCATCGATATCAACTCCTTCAACATGGGAGTAACCTTGTGCCACCAGTCTAGCTTTGTTTCTGACAACATGGCCATGCTCATCACTATTGTTCTTGTAGATCCACTTGGTTCCCACCACGTTGGCATTTTATGGCCTTGGTGTTAGATCCCACACTTCACTTCTGACAAAGTTCTGAATTTCTTCGTCATTGAACCGATCCAGAATTAATCTGCCAAGGCCTCTATGTGGTTTCTTGGCTCAATCTTTGAGACGAAGCATGCAAACCGTACCATCTCTCTGAAGTTTATTTGCTTCTGTCGGTCACTCGCACACCATCGAGGCTACCAATCACGTCTTTCTATGAGTGGTTGCGATGCACTTTCAAAGATGAAGGTTCAAACTCATCATCCTCATATTCTGAGGCAATGGTTTCAGTTGACCCCGTAGTCTGGTTGGTCTTATTATCCTTATGTGACACATCTACCTCCCTGAGGTATTCCCGACTTCCTTGTGATTCGTCAAATACAACATTGACAATTTCCATCACCATCCTGGACTTCTTGTTGTATACTCGGAAGGTTGTGCGCGAACCCGAGTACCCCAGGAAGATGCCTTTATCACTCTTAAAGTCAAACTTACCAAGTTGATCCTTATCATTAAGGATGTAGCACACACAACCAAAGATGTGAAAATAACTTACCGTTGGCGTTTTCCCTTTCCACATCTCATATGGAGTCATGGTAGTACCCTTCCAAACATACACCCGGTTGATAATATAACACGTTGTGCTAACTGCCTCAGCCCAAAAGTACTTGGCAACTTGATTAGCATGAAGCATTGCTCTAGCCATCTCTTGGAGATTCATGTTCTTTCATTCAACTACCCCACTCTGCTGAGGAGTTCTAGGAGATGAGAACTTATGCGCAATACCCCGTTCTCCACAAAATGCTTCAAAGGCCTCGTTCTGAAACTCTCCTCCATGATCACTTATGATGGCTTTGATCCCCCATTTCTCATTCATCAGTTGAAGTGCAAGGATCTTGAAGCTGTTGAGTGTCTAAGATTTTTCTCTTAGAAACTTGACCCATGTATACCGATTGAAGTCATCCACAATTACGAAAACATATTTCTTACCAGAAAGACTTTCCACTTGTATGGGTCCCATCAGGTCCATATGCATCAGATCCAGAGCTCTGGTTGACCTTACATCTGTAACGCTCTTATGTTGGACCTTCACTTGTTTCCCCTTTGAGCAGGGACCACATACAAACTCTGTTTCCTCCTTGAGCTTCGGTTAACCACGAATGAACTCCTGATTAATGAGCTTCATCATCGTTTTGACGTTCATGTGACCAAGTCGATGATGCCAAAGTTGAACATCACTTGATTTTGTAGCTGAGAAACACTTCATGAAAGGTTCCCACATGTAGCATTTGTTGGAAGATCTGGTTCCTCTCAGCTTCACATTCCCAGCTTCGTCAATCGCTTGACACTCTCTTTTGGTGAATGTAACTGATAGACCATCATCACACAATAGACTGATGCTGATGAGATTTGGTTTCAGCCCATCAACCAAGAATACATTTACCATATTAGGTCCGGTGGCTTTGCTGAGTTTACCCTTGCCTTTGATTTTTCATTTGCCACCATCACCAAATGTAACTTTTCCACCAGATATCTTTTCATAAGCATCTACAATGTTGGAGTTACCGGTCATGTGTCTGGAGCACCCACTATCGAAGTACCATTTGGTTCCCTCAGAGACTTGATCTTCATCCTCATAACAGAGTGAGTGATAGCAGTAAAGATCTTCTTTCTTAATCCAGACTTTGTTCTGGTGTTGCTTATCTCGCTGATATTTACCCTGTCGGACCAAGGTTATGATGCAACTGTTGTACAAGTGGCAGGTGCTTGTATGTGTTCGTACCTTCCACAATAGTAGCATTCATAATCTTGATGAGGATTATGTTTCCTGAGGGTAGTCTGAATGTATCCCTTGTACTTCTGAGGTGGACTCTTAGTCTTGGTGGTTACCGCAGGGGGCACAAGGGTTGCTTTAACGAACTTTGTCTTGGAGTAGCCGTTGTGGACAGTGGCTCCGTGAAATCCTAAGCCCCACTTAGCTTTATCCATACTACCCATTGTTAGGACATTGTCCAGATCTTTGGTACTTTTCGTCAGCATCTTGATGTTTTTCAGCTGTTCTTGTAGCTGACTGTTGAGAAACTTGTTCTTCTCCTTTTCTTCATCCAGAATTCACTGCTTCATCCCTTTCTTTGGTTAAGATCTGGTTTTCATTTTAAAGTTTAACTAGACTAGCATTCAGAGTCTTGGTATTATCTTGAAGTCGAATCAGTTTTTCAACAAGGACTTGGTTCTCTTCTTCAGACGACAGTCCTGATTCCACCTCTGAATCACACTCTGATTCTGCTTCTACAACAACAAGATAAGCAACCATGTTGACCATGTCAAGATTATCATAGTCTTCCTTGTCGAAGTCACTTTCACTGAAGGTGATGAACGACTTTTCATCTTTCTTCTGGTTGCTGATGCATTCACTCTTTAGATGACCATATCCTTTGCATTCATAGCACTAAATTCCTTCTCTCGTCTTGAGGTTTGGGCATTCATTCTTGTAGTGTCCAAACCCTTGACACTCGTGACATTTGACATCAGATCTCTTGCCACGTTCACTATCTGGTTTGGTATCAGGTTTGAAACTAGACAGTCCGAACTTCCTTTGGCCCCTCTCCATCTTCTTGAAGTATTTCTTCACGATCATACCCACATGATCTTCAAATTCACCTAGCTGGGAACCGCTTTGCTCAGACACCAGAGCGATAGATTTGCTCTTGGTGTTTCCCTTCTTATTATGTTGCATCTCATGAGCTTGCAGCATACCAACCACTTGATCGAATTTCATCTTATCAGAGTTATGGGATAACTCAATCGCAGCTTTGTGAGACTGAAATTTCTCAGGGAGACTTCTCAGAAACTTTTTGACTACCTTCTTGTCTTTGTAGACTTTTCCAATCACGCTGGCTTCATTCGCAATAGCACTCAGTTTTCCACTAAATTCATCAATTGTCTCTGAATCCTTCATTGTTAGGGTCTCAAAGTCGTAGGCAAGAATGTCGAGACGCGTTCTACGAACATCCTCAGTTCCCTCATAGAAGATTTTCAGAGAATCCCAAACTTGTTTTGCGGTGGTGCATCCCTGGACCGTGGTGAACTGATCTTCGGATAGTGAGCACCAGATGACTGATAGAGCCTTGTTATTGAACTTGGATGCTACTTTTTCTTATGTTTTCCACTGGTTCTTGGGTTTAGATATCTCTTTACCGTCAACACCCATAACAGTAGGCTCGGTCCATCCTTCTTCGACATCTGTCCAGTCATCTTCATCAATCCCACGGATGATCGCCTTGATCAGCACTTTCCACCACCCATAGTTATGGGATTTCAACATTGGCAGCTTGTTCTTCGTCATGTAGTGTTGGGAGTTCTCCATACCCGCGTCACGGATCTTTCACCTGTTGTTAAGAAACGACACGTTCTTCGTTAGATGACCGCTCTAATACCAATTGAAAAAGTATGGCACACCAGAACACTAATGAAAACACCAAGCTACTCGGAAAGCGCTGAGTCCAACGCACAATATTTTATTAAAATCTCTTTATGATAACCTTACAACAAGATTACTCATAAACTGGACTTCTACAATTCTACCCAATTGTCCCCATACGTTCTAATAATCTAATCACCCTCGATTACAATGCACGCAAACTTGAATCGATGAACACTCACCTTAAGAATGGTTTTCTCTTTCTAGCGGTGAAACAATGAGCAGCGGCTAAGAGTGTTAGCTAAAACCCTAAACACTTTTTGCCTTTTATACTCACAAACTCTAAATAAGATTTCCTAAATCTAATCCTAAGGCTTTTGGGGAATATTTTCATATCTTTGATTTGGAAATATTCCCCTAATCTTCTTTTCCAAATCTATTCGGATTTCCTTCCTTTTGCTCCTTGCTTGCTCTTCACGCGTAAGATCCTCTTTTCCTTTTTGATTCTTTTCCAAGTCAACATATCGTCGCATCATCATCCGCTTGGGCTCGGCTACAGGCTCTTGCTGCTGTGATACATCTTTAGTGATTGCTATCAAGAAGATCCAAGTTTCTTATGAATTGATTCGAAATAATTGGCAAGGATCACCATGTGTGCCCACACAGTTCTTGCGGGCTGGTTTAAACTGCAACAACATTGATACTTCTACTTCACCAACAATCACTTCTTTGTAAGATTCTTTTTAAAATCATTGTATCTTTCTCTGGTATTACATTTTGAATAACTATTTCATGATTGTACCACTAGAAACTTGTCTTCGAGTGGATTAACCGATATCATCGTGCCTGCTATTCAGAATCTAACTAATCTACAACAACTGTAAGTAACACATACATACATTAATAAACTAAACATTTTGTTTTTGTTTTGTAATGAGTCTTATTTTATAATCAAATGCTAGGGACTTATCAAATAACGACTTGACCGGTGGTGTGCTTGACTTTCTAGCTGACATGTAATCTCTTTTAATCACGTAAGTTCTTTATAAGAACGTATGAAACTTAAAAATGTCTTTAAGCACTCTCTAAAATTATAGGACCTTTAACCCCCAAAAAAAAATTATAGGACAACTATCAGAAATTATATTATCAACTAGATGAGGACCCGCACGTACGTGCGGAATTTAATATGTTTTTAAATTTATATATTTAAAATTATTTAGTAAAAAATATATATTAAAAATTTATGCATCGACTTGGATTATATGTATATAGTCTTTCATTTTATAGAGTACTTTAAATAAAAATCGTACATTGTGCGGGATAACAAATAAATTAAAGTTTAATGCGGGATTGACCCGCGTATTAGAAATATTAAAAAAACTTACTCTGTGACATACCTTTCAAGATGTCTTCATACAAATTTAAATTTTTTACCGAATTATAATTAATAGAAAGTTCAAAACTATAGTTATGTATATTATAATATTAGGAAACTCTTTGAAAAAATGTTTTCCAATTAATAGTATAGATGTATTTCTACCAAATATACTATTACTATTATTTTTTAACAATATACACTATTACTACTAGGTGACTTCCCGCACCATGCGCTGTGAATAAATTTTGATAATTATGTTTAAGTGTTATTATAATAATATTTATAACTTGATTTATTTTTGTTTCGATTATAAAATTTATAATATTTTTTATTTACTAAATTAGATTTAGTTTAAAGTATAATTTGTTTTCATGAATTAGTCTATTCGAAACCATGTGTCATGAACAATCCGAACAAAATTTATATTTTGTATAACGCTCTATTTTACATCTTTTAGTTCAACTCCATTTAGTTTTTGTATCGCATTTAGATATTTTAAATAATTTTAAAAAAGGAAAGTACATATTTTTATTAAAAAACTGCATTCAGACCAGTTTTAATAAAAAAATTATTATTATTTTAATAAAATATATTTATAAAAACTATTAAAAATATATTGGAATTTTTTTTATTTGACGAAACTCGTCTGGTGCCGACATGTAGGATTTTAAGTTATCTTTCTTAGTTTATAAACCCTTAAAAAGGTGAAAAAGAATATAAATCACTCTTTTCACTTCTTTTTCTAAAATCCATATATAAATCCCTCGATTTTGATTTTTTTATTTTAGAAAGATTTTGGAATTAAAATATTTCTAACGAACAAATTCTCTTATTATTGGGCCTTAAAATATTTTTTACGTTATGTTTTTTTACTAAAATGTTATTGCCAACATGTTTATTCGATTGGTTGTTATTATGTGCGACTGTCATGTCATATTTAATTAGATGAAATTCTCTAAGGTGTTGACATGTAAGCTTTTCAACCATAATCACTTAACAAATAATGTCTTATAGAGATTTTTTCTAAAAATGCGACAAAATATAAAGATTTCATAATATATATTTTTCCTAAATAGCACAAAATTAGTTATAAACTCTCAAACTTAAACACTCAAAACTAAATGGTAATCCATTAAAACTTAACTTTAAAGAAAAAAAAATACTCTACTCACACACAAAAAATGTTTATGCTATATATTTTTAATAATCTTTTTTGTAGTTATTTTTGGAATAAACCAAGTTTGTAAGATTTATTGTAGAAAAAAATTATGATAGTGTTATCAAAAGTTGTATTTTGAGTAATTTTTCTAAATTGTATACTTGTGTTTGTTCTCTACCTTCACAGAAACATAAGTGTAAACAATCTCAGTGGTCAGCTTCCTCAAAAGCTTATACAAAAAAGGACTAAAGCTAAAATAAGACTTTTAATTCTCATATTACTTTCATACATTTTTATATCTTTCATATCATTGTTAATAACATTTTGAATCACACGGTGTTGAAGGCAACCCTATGTTTCTTTGCACAGAAGGGTCATGTGTAAATAAATCTAAAGAAAGTGTACATCACAAGAAGAGTATACTTATACCAGTTGTTGCATCAATTGCTTCAGTGGTTGTTATTGCATCTCCATTGGTTTTATTTTTTGTTCTCAAAAGAAAAAATAAAGGTATGTTCCTAACAGATTTACAAATTTTAATGTATAGTAGTTATGAGAACTTCTTTAAAATATCACTAAAAGTATTTTGAGTCAAAAATAACATCACAAGTTTTTTCTTTAAAACTTACCACTAAATCCCCTTTTCCTGCAAGAATACCACAAAAAACAAGTTGTATGGTTTCATAATTTTAAATTTTGGATTTGGATTTAGTGTTTGGTGTTTGTGAACTAGTTTTGAATGGGTTATATATTTAAAAGTCTACAACAAATTAAGATTTGTGGTTTTTGGAAGAAAATTAATGGTCTTTTAAGAAAAATCTTTGTGATAGTATTTTGGAGAAAAAACTCAAGAAAGTTGTATGTTTTAATAGTTTCACTTAGTTATTATCACATATTTTATCAAACTATACAATTGTGTTGATCTTTTGTGTTGCAGAGAAGGGTAGAGGCTCAAGATCACCGGGGCCACCAAGAATAACGAAAAAGAAAAAGTTTACTTACGCAGAGATTATCGAAATGACAAACAACTTTGAAAAGATTATTGGGAAAGGAGGGTTTGGTATGGTTTATCATGGATATGTAAATGGTACAGAACAAGATGTTGTTAAAGTAGTCTCTCAAGATTCAACTCAAGGGCACAAACAATTCAAAGCAGAGGTATAATTGCAAGTGTCTCTTTTACCACTTTTTGTTTGAATATGAACCATGTATTTGAATAGTTATGTTTGTGTGAATATTTTGGTTTTTAAGGTTGATCTTCTTCTAAGAGTTCATCACAAGAATTTGGTAAACCTTGTTGGATATTGCGAAAAAGGAAAGGACTTGGCTCTTGTCTATGAATACATGGCCAATGGAGATTTAAAAGAGATTTTGTCAGGCAAAAGAAATTGTAATACGTCATATTTAAATGAGAAATTTGCAAAAATACATTTTTAAAACACTACTTTATAAAACTACATCCAATTCAAATGCTTTTCAAGATATACACCATTTTGATAGAGTTTATTGATTAAGTTACACCTTACAAAATATTTTAGAACTTTAAATTTTTCATTTAGGTTCAATATAGAATTTTAATGGTTTAGTTTTGAAAGAGATAGGATTTGGTATTTAAAGTTTAACTAGGTTCGATTCAAAAAGTGTATTTTTGTAATTGTCTCTATTTTAAAACATTTTCAATCCAAAGTAACATGTCCCTCCTACAGGGAAGCGCGACTCTTTTTACTTAAGATGGGGAACAAGACTAAAAATAGCAGTCGAAGCCGCACAAGGTTAGTGAATCCTAATGATAATGAACCTATCATTATACCTCTAGAGAAATTTAATATTATGTGATAAAAAAATTCAAAAATGTTACAATAGGATTGGAGTATTTAAATAAAGGATGCACGCCACCAATTGTTCATAGAGATGTTAAAACCGCAAATATATTGTTGGACGAAAACTTCCAAGCCAAAATGGCCGATTTTGGGCTTTCGAGATCGTTCACAAACGAAGGAGAAACTCATGTTTCATTGGTTGTTGCGGGAACTATTGGCTACCTTGATCAAGAGTACTTAAACTATCTATTTTTTTGCTCACATATATCTTCTTCTCTGACTTGAATACCATTATTTAGTTTATGTCCAAAAATACAATTACAATTGTCTCTCAAAAATACCACAAAAAGGTTAAAATAACAAAACTTAAGACTCTCAAACTAAGCCTTAAGTCCTCAACACTAAACTTTTATACCATTTAAAACTAAACCGTAAATACTATATACCAAACCATAACCCACAAGTTTAAACTGTAAATCCTTTTTAAAGAATTAAGTATTTGTCATCATTTTAGAAAATATAGTAGTATTTTTGGAAGAAAAATGGTATTATTAGCACAAAAACATGTACATGGTATATCATGGAGATTTCTCTAAATAGTACTAACCATATTTTTTATATTTACTTTGTAGATATTACAGAAAAGAGTGATGTGTATAGTTTCGGAATCGTCTTATTAGAGATCATAACAAACTTGCGAGTTATTGACCAGACTCGCGAAACACCATACATAGCAGAATGGGTGGGATCAATGGTTACAAAGGGAGACATTAGGAACATAACAGATCCAAGTCTCAATGGAGACTACCACATTGACTCTGTGTGGAAAGTTTTTGAGCTAGCAATGACCTGCGTTGATGTTTCTCCAGCGAGTAGACCGACCACGTCTCAAGTTGTTATTGAAGTAATTGAGTGTTTAAGATTTGAGAATTCGAGGGGAGAGACTAGTGGTCGCAATGGCATGGAGATAAATGGTTCGAGAGATGTGACTATGAGTTTTGGTACCAAAGTGAACCCCTTGGCTCGGTAAGTTATATACAATGGCTTAACTAAGCATTTGTTTTGATGATTTAATAGAAAACCAAATATATGGTTCTTTCTTAGTATTCTTGTATACATCTCAAGTTACTTCCTTTTCGGATACAAAAGATCACTGTCAAGGCACAAAAAAATTCTTCTTTTAAATTCAATAAACCAATGCAAAAAAAAAGAAGAAGTGTTCTTTAAGATTTTGTGAACCCACTTAACAAAAGTACTAATTTTAAATTTTTTAATGTAACCTCTAAAACCTAAATTAAAGGATTAAATTAGGAGAATTTGGTTAGGAGCAAAAAAATGTTCACTTACATAGCTTGAGGTAATAGATATGGACGAAATAGATTATTATGCTCATTCCATCTCAACGAAGGAAGATGAGAGTTGAGAGAGAGAGGATTTGACGGAGAACCAGAGACAAGCTCGCGAGAGAGACCGAACTTCGTAGGTTAATGTGGGCTTTGTCTTGGTGACGTGGCGTTTATATTATTTATGTTGGTTTTTGCTTTCATTTTTCATATGGGTTTTTCACGGTATAGGCCAATTAGTACTCAATTATTTATAACTCATGTTTTTTTTTCTTCTATATAGCTAAACTTTTTTTTAACATCATGTTATAAAGGAAAACACTAAATTGTTGAATCAATGTTAGCTAAAATGAAGTAGAGAGGATGACAAGTTTGCTAAGACTTTAAGAGCATTTTGGTGATTGAGTTATTTGGATAAAATAAAAGAAAACTTTTTTAAAAATACGAGCATAACTGTTTTCATTTTGAAATAGCATTACCAAGTTTTTTATTTCGAAAAAACGATTCTTTTTTTTAACAAAAAATAGCTCAAATAGAAAAAACGAGATCAACATTTTAGGTTTTTTTGAGTTCGCGTTGAAGGTTTAGAAACCTAATTAATGAATACTATTTAAAGTAGGGACGACGATTTTTTTACACCTCAAGAGTTTCATCCCACACTTATTACACATGAACTCTCAACTTCTTTCTATTTACACATGTACTGGGTAAACGCTATTTTATTGCCTTAATCACGATTGCGACTAATTAAATTGCGTTAATGACCGGATTAATTATCCTGATATAAACTAATGACCCATCTAGACACTCTAAATCAAACAGAGTGTTTCTCACTTAAATCGACAAAATCAAATTGGGAAAATTTTGGGGATCTAGGGTTTGAGAGAAAAATCAAAAGAGAGATTTCGAGAGAGGCTGAATCGATTTCGATCAATCTCTTGATGGAGAATCAAGAGAATTTTACGAATGTTCCTGTTGAGATCGCCGGAGAACAGATTGAAGGAGAGGTTACAGTCGAAAGGATTCGCGATAATGAAAACGAAGAATGGCTTCCGCCTGAAGAGAATCACGACGAAGAGAGTGACGAGGAGAATCCTGTCGTTGATTTAGCGATTGTGGTCAGAGAGGAAAACGTAGAAGAGGTTCATGGAGAGGAAAACAAAGAAGAGGTTCATGAAGAGGAAAACGAAGAAGAGGATCATGGGGAGAAAAAGAAGAAACCGAAGAAAGGAGATGATGATGATGCACTTGACAACTTCGAGTATGAAGTTGAAGCTGATGCAGCAGTGGATGAGTTTGTGGACGAGTGGTTAGTCATCTTCACAACTCCGACAATAGTGATTGCAATTTTAAGCAATGTACTCTTCACTTCACTCTCAATCTTGTTAGTCATCTTCTCATTCATCTCAAATTCCATTTTCTCGAACCACTCTTGAATGTTGCCTTGCATTGCATCAACTTTTTTCACAAGATCCACATGTTTAGCTTCAATAATGTTAATCTCCTCTAGCATAGCCTCATCAACCCACTTAAACAGATGTTTCTCAGATTTTCTCTGAAACCAAAACACTTACTCATGAACTTATGAACATAAAGACACACTTAGTCAACATTGATTCAACAAACAATAACTCATACCACTACAAGAAAATTGGGAAATTTCCTACACATTTTCGACCGCAAAAAAGTGGTCGGAAATTTCCGGCCACATTCCGACCGATTACCGACGAACATTCCCACCGATTACCGACGAAAGAAGTTTTGGTCGGAAATCGGTCGGAAATTTCTGACCTAATTCCGACAAAAACATTTGTGGAGATATTGGACGGAAATTGGTCGGATTTCCGTCGGAAAAATATTTGGTGGGAAATTGGTAGGAAATTTCCAACCAATTTCCGACCAATTTCCTACTGTTTACAAAACGTTTAAAATTTGATCGGAAATCGGTCGGAAAAGTGATCCATCGGAAATTCGTAGGAAATTTTCGACCAATTTCTATACGTTTTTTAAACCGTTTGTTTTTGGTCGGAAATTTCCTACGAATTTCCGACGGATCACTTTTCCGACCGAATTCCGACCCAATTTTAAACGTTTCGTGACCGTTGTGGAACATATTAATTGTGGTAGGAAATCGGTCAGAAATCTGTAGGAAATCGGTAGCAAATTTTGCTTATATATATCACACCCTCACTTCTTTCTTTCTCACAACTTCTCTTATCAATCTCCATTTACCACAAATTCAATACAAATAATATATACTGAGTTATTTTAGATCGTGGATGGATGTAAATCATAAAGATCCGACGACGGGATTACTTACGGAAGAATTTGTGGAGGGGCTTAAACAATTTATGGAGTTTGCCGCAATTCAAGACGGAACCGTAACAACAGGTAAAATGTGTTGTCCTTGTAGAAATTGCGATAATCGTAGAAATGTTTTGGTAAAAGTAGTATGGAAACATTTATATAATGTTGGTTTTACGCCGGGGTATAAAATATGGTATTCTCATGGGAAAAATGATTTGATGGTAAATTATCCTAATAGTAGTAATGTACAATATTATAATGATAATTTAGTTGTCCCTCCGGTAGAAGAACCTATATCTGTAGATAGGACCGTGCAAATGGTAAATGATATTTTTCGTGAAACTATGTCGTCGTTAGTTGGAGATCATCATGATCCTACATTGGAGGAGCCAAATGTGGAAGCGCATAAATTCTTTGACATGTTGGATGCCGCTAAGAACCCGTTATATGGTGGATTTAGAGAAGGTCACTCAGCTGCGACGAGAATGATGTCTATCAAAACGGATTACAATATTTCAGAAGATTGTGTGGATGCGTGGGCTGGTTTGATCAAAGACATTTTGCCCGAAGATAATATGGCACCGGGGACGTATTATGAAGTCGAGAAGGTGGTATCTGGTCTAGGGTTACCTTATCAGATGATCGATTTGTGCGTCGATAACTGTATGTTATATTGAAGAAGAGATGAAAACCGCTCGGCATGCCAGTTCTGTAAGAAACCACGATATAAAGAAATGGTGGAAGAGTGTCCATACCTTATAAGAGAATGTGGTATTTGCCGTTAACGGATAGGCTGAAGAGGTTATATCAGTCGGAGTGCACATCAAGTTCGATGAGATGGCATGCGAAACATGAGATGTTAAATAGAGAGATAGCACATCCTTCAGATGTTCAAGCATGGAAACATTTTCAAAATTTGTATCCTAGTTTCGCAAGTGAGAGTCGCAATGTGTATTTGGGATTATGTACTAATGGTTTCAACCCTTTCGGGAAACATGGGAGACAATATTCTTTATGGCCGGTGATCGTCACGCCTTACAACCTGCCTCCGTCATTGTGCATGGCTAGGGAGTTTTTGTTCCTATCTATTCTTGTTCCTGGGCCAGAGCATCCGAAGAGAGCACCTGACATATTTCTGCAGCCGTTGATACATGAGTTGAAGATGTTATGGGAGAGTCGATTTGAAACATACGACATATCAGTGCAACAAAACTTCATGATGCGAGCAATACTAATGTGGAGTATTAGTGATTTTCCGGCATATGGTATGTTATCTGGATGGACCACACATGGACGGTTATCTTGTCCTTATTGTCAAGATAACACCGATGCTTTTCAATTAAAGAACGGACGTAAATCATGTTGGTTTGATTGTCAATGACGATTTTTACCAAACGATCATCCATACCGTCGGAGCACTACTTTGTTTACGAAGAAGAAGAAAATCTATGAAGGACCTCCCGAAGAAGTAAGCGGAGAGCATATACTAACTCAACTTAGAGATTTTGGAGCTGAGAAGACAGTACGTTGTGGTAGTAACGGACATCAAGTTGTGGATGGATATGGTGAACATCATAACTGGCACAAAAAGAGCATATTTTGGGATTTGCCTTATTGGAAGGATCATTTACTTCGGGACAACCTAGATGTTATGCACATCGAGAAGAACTTCTTTGACAACATCATGTTCACCATTATGAACGTGAAAGCGGGGACGAAAGACAACTTGAAGTCTAGATTAGACTTGCCGACTATTTGTTCTCGGAAGGAACTTCATGTTACCAGTCAAGGAAGATATCCCCAACCTGCTTTTCGGTTAAACGCTTCAGCAAAGCAAGAATTCTTCAGCTGGATAATGGACGGTGTTAAGTTTCCGGATTGTTACTCTTCTAACCTTAGAAATTGTGTTGATCGTGGAGAAGGTAAGTTTTCAGGGATGAAGAGTCATGATTGTCATGTTGTTATGCAACGTATTCTTCCTTTTGCATTTGACGGGCTTCTTCCGCAAAAAAGTCCATGAAGCGATTGCAGGAATATGAGCTTTTTTCAGAGACATTTCTGCGAGATCCCTTACCGCCGAAGAAATCTGAAATCTTGAAGAGAAGATCCCTGTGATTTTGTGCAACCTAGAGAAGATATTTTCGCCTTCTTTCTTCGGCGTTATGGAACATTTGTCTATTCACTTGCCTCGGGAAGTAGAACTTGGTGGTCATGTTCAATATCGGTGGATGTATCCTTTCGAGCGCTATATGTACCATTTGAATAAAAAAGTGAAGAATTTAGCGAGGGTTGAAGGTTCAATTATTACCCAAAGCATTAACGAAGAGAGCTCTAACTTAGCGGAGTACTACTTTCCACCACAAACCCAAACAAAGAGTAGAAAACAAAAACGACATGATGATGGAGGAGTGCATGCTTGTTATCATGTATATGTACCAGAACTTTTTAGACAGGTTGGACGTTTAAGTGGAAAGGGTAAAAGTCGAAGACTCAGGGAGGTTGAGCATGTTAATGTGCACATGTATATTTTGACCAACTGCGAAGATTTGGTGTCGTACGAGGAGATTTACATGGCGCAAAAACGATTTGAAGATTCGGAAGCAACGGACGATGAATTATATGAACTCAAAGAAAGAGAATTTGCACAATGGTTAAAGTTATATGTATACAGCAGGCAACGCGAAGGAGAACTAATTCCATCATTGTTAGAAGAGGTGGTGAACGGTCCACAAGGTCGACCGCAAACCATGGGGTGTCAGCGGTAGCTGGAGATTTGGTTTACTACGGGGTATTACGTGAGATATTAGAAGTGCATTATAGCGGGATGCTCGATCTAAGATGTATTACGTTATATTGTGATTAGTATAGCCCCGTTGCAGGACACGGTGTACGTACAGATGAGTTTGGTGTTTCTACAGTACATTCTCGGAGGAGGTTACAAAAGTATTATCCGTTCATTCTTGGATCGCAGGCCAACCAAGTATCATACATGACTTATCCGCGACCATACAACAGACATGATCCTTTGGATAGTTGTTACATAAATAAACCCGAGGGGAAGAGTTCATGGTAATTCTTCAGAGGTCGATCCTCCTTTACAAGCGACAACAGTGGGGCATTTGGGAGAAGTCGATGTTTCATTACAAGTGGATTTAGTTGTAGATTTAACAGAAGATGCTGATATTGTTGTACATGAAGAGTCTGAAGAAGAGAATGGAGAATTTGAGGAGGGATGTGATTCTGGTACTGAAGACTCAACCGAATCCGAATGAAACGTTTTCAAAAAATTTCAAATATTTTTCAAAGAGTTTTCAAAGAGTTTTGAAAGAGTTTTGAAAGAGTTTTCAAAGAGTTTTCAAAGAGTTTGGAAAGAGTTTTCAAAGAGTTTTGAAAGACTATTCAAAGAGTTTTCAAATATTTTACAGTTTTTCAAAGAGTTTTCAAATATTTTACAATTTTTCAAAGCGTTTTCAAATTTTTAAAATGATTTTAGAGGAATTTTACATACTTTAAAAATAATTTTTAAATTTTTTTTTATTTTTTACAGTGCGGTCGAAAAACGGTCGGAAACCGTCGGTAGCCGCCAAAACTCGAATACCTCGTACCAAATCGAAACCCCGAATGCGGTCGGAAATTGGTGGGAAATTTCCGACCGATTTCCGACCGTTTCTTCTGTTGTGGTCGGAAATTGGTAGGAAATTTCCGACCGATTTCCGACCGCTTTAGGGTTTCGTTTCAAAATGATGTTTTTTGTGTCGAATCAATGAAATATCTTTATACAATACGTTTTAGACATAAAACAAACTCTACCAATGTCTATAATGATCATAAATTGTAAAAGAGTTTTCATTTTTACAAATATATGTTTCATTACAACTAAGTTATGTAACTTCCAAGTGTTTTTCAAAATATTTGTATTTTCATAAAACACATTTGAAAACAGGAAACATATTGTACTTATATATTGTTATATTTAAGAAATCTTATATAAACACTCCATTAAACACATATGAAATACAGTTTTATGTGAAACCCTATATATACACTAAATCTTAAGATCGATCGGGAATCGGTTGGAATTTCCGACCGAATTTAATGAATTTCTTCCTAAAAAATGCTAAGTGTCAAGTATTCTTTGTGTTATTTCCGACCGATATCATGGTTTCGTCGGAAATTGGTCGGAATTGTACACTCGGTTTATTTGACACTTGTCTTATTTAAGGTGTTGATTCTCGTCCGAAATCGGTAGGAATTTCCGACCGATTTCCGACAACTTTTAATTATTTAATAATTTCCGACCGATTTCCGACCACAATTATTAAATAATTAAAAGTCGTCGGAAATCGGTCGGAAATTCCTACCGATTTCCGACCAAATTGAATTTTGACCGCCACTTTTCCACCAAATATTTGGTTTGGCGGTCAAGTTTTCGCAAACCGCGAATTTTTTTTCGTTTCCTACCGATAACCGACCGATATTTCGGTCGGGAATTTTTGTATATAAACCTCTTTCCCAATTCATTTGAAACACAACTCAAACAACAACAAAATCACTCTCTACACAAAAAAATACCTCCGAAAATCTCTCCAAAATCTTATAAAAATGTAATTATATTCTTCTAAATCAATTTTTTTAATATTATTTATGTTTTCTATCTAAATACTAATTTGTTATTTTTTATATGTTTTTAATTTGTTAGGACTAATGATGGTATCGGATCTAGTGAATCCGTTACCCAAGCCTCCCAACCGGTGAGGATGTCAGTTGAACAATTGGTCCAGTAAGGTTTAAACATACGGGAAAAATCCCGAAAGCTATTCTCAAATGCATCCACAAAATGTTACCCGCTCCGTATCCAAAATACCGAGATTTCCCGACCGAACTTCGGAAAATTTGGTTCCGTTCTTTTGCGGTTAGTAAATAAATTTTTTATTTATTCAAAAAAATTAGTAAATAAAATAAAAAAACTTATTAAATTTAATTAGAAACTTTATATTTCCAGCAAGAGTTTAATTGGGAACCACAACTCACTAGTCAAATTCAAGAAGAAATTGACAAGGCTTGTGCGACTTCCTACTCGAATCATATGTTCGAGTGGAAGGAAAAATGACGTTTGGGGGAGGAAAAACCTTCGTTCCTAAACGCGACTGTTTGGACCGGGTTTCAAAACTACTGGGCGACGGAAGCGGGCAATAAAAGAGCCCGAAGAAATGCAAAAAACCGTAGAGGTGGGGACGAGTCCATTGAGAAGGCGCATCCAACTCACAATGCCGGCGCAAACACTTTCGAACAAATCTCGGATGGCATGGTATATTTTAAACCAAGTAAATATATACAAATTATAATAATTATGATTAATCATACTAATTTTTAAATTTTAATTCTAAAAAAGAGAGTCCGAGAGGGTGGTCACGAACCTCATTGGTTGAAGGTTATGGAGACCACCCACACCAACAAAGCGACAGGCCAAATTCAGAATCCAAAGGTTCGTGACGTCGTCGAACGGGTGCAAATGAAAGTCACCCAATTATCTCAACCTTCTGACGAGTCAAGCAGTTCCAGCACACTAACCAATTCGGAAATAAACCGATTAGTTCTCGAGGTACTATTTAATTAAATATTTAATACTTAAATAGTTTTTTAAAAAAATCTAATTATATTAATAATTTAAATTTTCGATCCTAGGAGACTCCTCTTTATCGAGGTAAACCTTTCGGTTTAGGGACCCTTCCAGAATCCCAAGAGACGTCTTTGCCTTACGTACCAACCACTGATCCATCGCTTCTTCTCGAGATCTCTCAGCTCAAAGAAGCGGTTCGAGATGCGATTAAAGAAAAAGATGACGCAATTGATAAGATCCGCCAAGAAACAAGCGCTGAAATCCAGAAGATGACTACATATTTAAAGAGCCGTTTCCCAGATTATCCAGGACCTGGATCGGGCTCGGGATCAAGATTTTAGTTTTCATTTTCTTCATTTGTTTTTTTTCTCTTTTTTTTGTATTTTTGTTTTTTTTAATTTTTGTTTTTTTAAATAAATTTAATGTTTGTTAATAAATTTTTTTTATTTAAAAATTAAATTCCGTCGAAAAAAAATAATTATTTTTAAAAAAAATTTATTCAGTTCCGTCGGAAATATAATTTAATCTTTCTTAAATTATTTATTTATGTCGTCGGAAAATCGTCGGAAAATGTGGTCGAAAATCCGTCGGAAATAAAATTTAATTTTTCGTTTTTTATGTCGTCGGAAAATCGTTGGAAAATGTGGTCGGAATGTCGTCGGAAATAAAATTTAATTTTTCTTAAATTATTTATTTAGTTGGTCGGAAAATCGTCGAAAACTTTCAAACTTAGTTGATTAATGCTTCTCGTATCTCTTTAAAACTTTCAATAAAGTCATCTTCTCCTTCTGAATCAAATTCTGAAACTTCTTCTCCATTAATGAATTCAACGATTCATATAGATGCAACAAGGTTGGTTATTTCTTTGTCTTCATTATTTTTCTCTGAATCTCCCAACGTTGATTTTTCTTCTCTTATCGTTGATTTGATTCTTGATTTCCAAAAATCGTAGTCTTTGTCATCCAATGTAAGTCATGAATTATTCATCATATATTGAAAGCTCTCTGCAGGATCTCACCTGTTTAGAATATGCACAAGTGCACGCTCTGATACCAATTGAAAAAGCAAAGAACTATCGGTTTTACGAACTAAGGCAGAAACGGTGTCAGATATTGAGAGTAAAACAGAAACTGATTCAGGGATTCTTTAAACACTCTTTATTAGATAATCTTATTTGAGAACTTTACAAGTCTCTCTCAAACCTATTATCTAATCACTCATGTTCAAGGATGAAACACAATCCAAGAACCTCTTAGGACAAATCCCTTAGTCGTTCATAATCTCTCACTCTCTTTAATAAGAACATGCTCAAGACCTTTAAACACTAAAAATTATCTTTCTAATATGGTGATCTTTTTCTAAGACTCACCACCCCTATTTATACACAAATAGGTCAAACACCAAAATAACCTATTTCCTTTTAATTTTATGAAAAGGAAAACTTATTATTTAGTTTTCCTTTTTACTTTTCCTAACCAAAAAGTAAAACCTTCATGCTTTTCCATTATTTTCTTCCACTTCTTAGATTGCTTCTGAATACCTTTGTTAGTAGCTCCCAAGCCCATTCGATAGCTTCCTTTTTTAAATAATCTCCAAACGACCGTTTCCAAGCATTTCAAAGAACGTGTGATGGTAAGTATCTTTGCCGACATCATCAAGATCGTTATGCTTTCCACCAACACGTTTACACGCCCGCGCCAGCTTGTTTATCTCGGTATTCGGGTCAACAGTTCCCAAAAATATCGCCTTGTACTGATTCATTCCTTGAAAACAAAAACAGAGGTTTCAATGTAAATTCAATATACAGAGCTAAGAATCAATCAAAAATCATCTGATGAAGTATAAATCAATATACACAGCTAATAATCAATCACAAATCATCTAATAAAGTATAAATCAAATATACAGAGCTAAAAATCAATCACAAATCGTCTAATAAAGTCTAAACAGCTTCAATAAAATCTAAATTCCACAAAATCAACTAATTCAAATTACTAAGATAAACATGATCTTATTCGTTACCAGCGTTAGCGAAGAGAAGAGTAGGATCGTTGTGAGGAACAACGGGGCTCGATGGCCAGAACTTGTGATTTTTCCCTTTAAGTGTCTTGACTCTCTTCGCTGACCACTGTTGGGAGCGAGAGAGAAGAGGCAACTCCTCCAATGCCCCTTTTTATAAACGGTAATCTCAAAAGGACAATGCATTTTTTAAATAAATAAAAATAAAAATAATTATGTAGAGATAATTGGTTGAGAGGGTACTTTTTAGTTTTCTAATTTGCTATAAGGTAGTTTTTGTTTTTTAAAAGACAATTATAACCTTTAGGTTATTTTTTATGTTTATTCGTGATGAATATTGAATCAAATATGTGAATGATGAATCTAATACATGCATGATGAATAACACCGATAAATGATGAATACATATGATGAACGATGAATAATGATAGATGAATGGTAAATGTCAAATGATAAATATCTATTGGTGAATAGTAAATAGCTTTGGTGAATGGAGAATACCGGTTGGTGAATGGTGAATAACACTGATAAATGATGAATACATATGATGAACGATGAATAATTATAGGTGAATGGTAAATGTCAAATGTTAAATATCTATTGGTGAATAGTAAATATCGTTGGTGAATGGAGAATACCGGTTGGCGATTGGTGAATGGTGAATAGAGATTAGTGAATGGTGAATATCGATTCGTGAATGGTGAATAGCGGTTGGTGAATGGTGAATATCGATTAGTGAATGGTGAATATCGACTGGTGAATGGTGAATAGCGGTTTGTGAATGGTGAATAACGATTGGTGAATAGTGAATAGATTTTGTTAAATACTAAAGGATATAACAGTTTTTTCGCATGCTCTGAAAATTAAAATTACCTATTTTCCTAATTTGAAAACTAAAACTACCCTATTCACAATTACAAAACAAAAAGTACCTAATCTTCTAAATTTCCCAATTATGTAAAGACCAAAAATTATCTTGAAGTTAGTTTATTTACGAATTTTACCTGGATATTACCCACCCGACCCACATACCGACCAAAGATCCGAAAATTAAACCCAACCGAAATTTATACCAATTTTGAAACCAAAATTTTTGGTTATTGTAAACAAACCAAAATCGAAACCCAATTTTAACATATATGTCTAGACCCAAAATTCACAAAATCATTTTTACCAAGTTTTCCCATCTATCTCACCTCCTCTCCTCTAACCTCCTCAAGAACCCTAATTTCAAAATCGAAATCTTTGAGCTATGGTGCAAACGAGGCAGGGTAAAAGGAAAGAAAATCCTCCAACTCCAGATGATGATGATATGTTGATGGTTCACTACACGAAAAATGTAGAAAAGACGAAGAAGGCGAGGGAAATCTTTGAGCTATGGTAAAAGGAAAGAAAATCCTCCAACTCCAGATGATGATGATATGTTGATGGTTCACTACACGAAAAATGTAGAAAAGACGAAGAAGGCGAGGGAAAAGTCGACCGAGAAGACTGCCGCTTCCGTCGCTGATGTCGCTCTCGCCGCTCCCGTCGCATCTGCCGCTTCAGCCGCTTCTACCGCTCCCGCATGTCCCGACGATGTTGCTAACCCGCTAAGTATAGAGACTTTTGACGATGAATCGAGTATAGTACGAGAGAAATCGGTTGAACCGAATGCATGCGATGTAGAAAACGACTCGGAGAAAACAATTTCGGATGAGACGAACGAAGAAGGTGAAGAAGTAGAAGAATAAATAGAAGAAGAAGAAGTTGGCGAAGAAGAAAACATTGAAAAAGGAGATGAACAAGAGGAAGAAGAAGAACAAGAGGAAGAAGAAGAACAAGAGTAAGAAGAAGAAGAGATAGAAGAAGTAGAAGAAAACTCATCTGATTCTGAATCAGACGATGCATAAGTAAGTTTGATTCATTTTTTTTTGGTAGTAGGTCTCACGGAATATTGTGTAACATTTTGTGTACAACTAGAAAAACTTAGGATTACTAGGTAATTTATTTTGAAACATTGGTGTTATACTAGTAAAACTTTTAATTATTGTTTATTAGATTTAATTACATTTCGTGTAATACTAGAAAAACTAAGTAATTATGGATAATAAAATTAGTAACATTGTGTATAATACTAGAAAAACTACGGATAACTGGATAATAGATTGAGTAATATTTGGTGTAGTAATAGGAAAACTACGTTTTATTGTATTCATTTTATGAAGTGGTTGAAAGTTTATTTTATTGTCTTGCAGGAAATTGAGGCAATCAAACCATCACAAATGTTATGTTCCCCATTTGAGTACCAGAAACAAATTAAGTTAGGGACAAGGTGTTTCATCGTAGACGCAATCAAGACGTTGAAAACGCTAGAGCCGAATTTGTCTAACATGGAGAGGAAGTGGTTTGAGGAGCATCCCCAATTCATGCACATTTTTCACATGAAGCCGGAGAAGAACCACAAGGTTCAGGAAATGTGGATGTTGTTGATGAGGACGGTTAAAACCAATAAGCGGAGAGAAGTGTGGTTCATCGTCAATGGTGTTCTCATCCGTTATGGATCGCGTGAACACGCATTGCTATCAGGACTTAACTAGTTGCAACTATCCTCTTGACAACAAAAAGGTTGGCGTGAAAAAGTTTGTGGATCGGCATTTCAAGAACGGAGAATTCATAAGGTTGGAGGATGTGAAAGAGAAACTGGTGAACATGGGACCCCATAAAGACAGATTGAAGATGGCAGTTCTATTCTTATCAAGTGTTGTTTGCGCGCAAACAAAAGTTGGGAGAGGTGCGAGAAATGTATTGGAATTCTTTCAGAGAGCAGTAGATGATCTTCATTTCTGCCAGATCTTTCCATGGGGGAGATACTCATATGAGTACATGTTGAAAGAGATCTCTCACACCATGGACCATTTTGGAGTTGTGGTGAAAGAGCATACGTTATGGCCTCAACTAGGTTTTTGTGTCCCATTAGAGGTAAGATAGATCATGTATATCATGTGATTAGTATTGTTGAACAATGATGTTATGAGAAAATTATTGGTGTGTTGTAGATTCTTGCATTCGAGGCGACTCTTAAACTGACAAATGTGTTTAGAGAACCTGTTGAAGGAGTTGATGCGAATTGTCCCAGGTTGTTCAAGTCCGCATTCAAAACTAATGGAATGAAAGGGATGTCACTTTTGAATATAAACAAAGAACTTGGTGACGAGACTGTAAGTTTACTTATCCTCTTTATCTTGTGAAAAAAACTTGAACTTAGGTAATACTACGGTAGAAGTAAGGTATAACATAAGGTAAGCAGAACTAAGGTAGTACTTAGGTAGAACTAAGGTAATACTAAGGTAGAACTAAAGTAAGTTGACTTATGTTAATTTTTGACAGGATATTGACAGCATCATCCACGTCATTAATACAGAAGAAGATCAATTGTTGGATGATATTTTGGAAGTTAATGTTGATGTTGATGAGTTTGATCTATACGTTGATAGTTTGGAAAAACGCAATAAAAAGGCTTAACAATCTTTTTCAAAGACATGTACGATGAAGATGTTGTAGAACGAGAAAAAGAGCAAGAACAGACAGCAGTTGTGGCAGTGGAAGTTGAGGGTGGTGAGAAAAATGTTTATGTATTGAAGACAATGATAAAATGATGAAAGTAATTAAGAGAGTTAAGAAGACGGTTGATGAATTGGGTAACAAGGTTGATGAATTGGGTAACAAAGTTAATGAATTGGGTGAGTGGTTCGGGGAAATTGAAAAGAAGAAAGAAGTGAAGAACTTTCGGTTTATGTTATTTTTCGTTATGTCGTACTTTTGGTTATGTGGTACTTTTGGTTATGAGGTAATTTTTGTTTATGTACTTTTAAGTTATTTGGGATGTGTGGTACTTTCGTATTTGTGGTACTTTGTTTTTGTTGAAACTTTATGTTTTGTGGTACTTTATGTTTTTGTTTTGTTATGTGGTATTTTATGTATTGTGGTACTTTTGAAACATAAAATTTTTTACCCAGTTTTACGCAGTTTAACTCAGTGTTACGTACTTCAACACTTAACATCAAACCAAAACAAAAGTTCAACACACAACACTTAACATAAAACTCAATCCGAAAAACAAAAGTTCAAGACTTCAAGTACGTAGTCTGGCAATAAGCTCCTTGAGCTTTGCAATCTCTTCAACCAAATCTTTCAACTCACTACTTAACTTTTCAACTTCCTCCTGAACACCGAAAACCCATGGTTGACGAAAGTGCAACTCATCGTCCTGAACGATGAACATAGTTTCACTTAGTATATAATACAATTTTATTCAGTTTGTCTTAATAAGTTTCACTTCGTAAAATACAGTTTTACTAAGTTTTACACAATAAGTTTCACTTAGTAAATTACAATTTTAATCAGTTTGACACAGATGTGAAATTAAAAAAAACATTTACCTTGTATGTCTTGCAGGTGAAGTACATATTCCCTGGTAAGGTATCAAAATCTGATCGATACTTTGGTGTTGGGGAGGAATCGTGAATGATTTCTCCCCCACATGGACAACGAGTTGGAATCCCGTATTGGACATCGGCAACGTAGAATCGCATCTCGTAAAGTTGCTTATTATTTTTCATCTCACGTCTCTCTTGTTTTTCGACCCACGGATCCATGAATTTGAGAGAGAAAGGAGAGAAAGAGAGAAGGAAAAAGTCGAAGGAGCGAAAGAGAGAAGTTAAAAGTCGAAAAAGAGAGAGAGAAATGAAAATAAGTGAAATGAGTTAATAATGGTGTGTTAAATAAGGAGATTTGAGTTTGGTAGACACGACCCGAGAATCTAGGGAGAATATTATGACTAAATCAGGTTTTTGACCATTTCGAACCAAAACGAAATTTAGGCGACAAAACGAAATTTAGTTTCCCTCACAAAAAATACACATAGTTTTACCCGTGTTTTACCCGAGTTTATGGTTTTATAAAAGTTCTTCATAGTTCTATTTTTCATGATTTCATGTTTTTTTTTGTTTTACCCATAAAATTAATTTGTCAAAGTAGTTTTACTTTCTACAAATCTTCATTAAAATGTAATAATATGTGGTTAATGCATTAATATGTTCGAAATCAACGTTTTTGTGGAAAAAAAATTTTAGAAGTTGTTCTCACTAAGAAAGTGTTTGTATAAAGAACATGGAATGTACATTATAATTTTTTTAAAATTTGTGTTTTCACATGTTCTTTTGAATGTTAGTTTTGTAAACTATGTTTACACTCAAATATATTAACAAAAGTGTTATATTACAAGTTTTATACTAATTTGCTTTCAAATACTAAAACAATGAAATCAAAGAGTAGTGTTAATCCATAGTATTTCACAGTACTACATAAGTTCAACAATACAATCATAATATTACATAAGTTCATCGGCAAAAAAATGCAATGTTCAACAAATTTTATTCACTCGGATAACGACCTGTTCCAAACAACAACCAATTGAATCCAAAATTTTGCCTCGGTCGCCTTTTGTTTTGCGTCCTTTTACGTCGTTCTCCAACGGATGGCTTCCTCTTATCTTGTTTTCTCCCCTTCTTCTTGATGCGATCTTTTGGTATCACCTGTCGTTCTCGAATGTAATCTGGTACGTTCCAATCAGCCATGTCAGGCACCGGATAAATGGTCGAGAAATAAGCTTGTCCCCACAGTTCTACCCAGTAATACTCTGAACACAACTCATGATACGATATTAGGCCTTCACCATGAGTGTCGGAATTAATCTTAAATAAATAAGCGGCGAGGTCGTGCAAACAAGGATATTTGTCATAATCATACACCTTGCAGGAACACGCCTTCTTCCTCAAGTTAACCAAATAAAGCTTACTATCGTCGGTGTCCGTTACCTCGAACTCAAGCTCAAAACTATTTAGCTCCCGCACCGGTGTTTTATCAGCTTTTGCCCACATATTGTGTAGGTGGTTTTCGACAAGAGGAACAAGTTTTTTGTTAATCGACGCAGCGACAACTCCTTCCGATATTGGTTAAACCACTCAGAGAATGTACCAATTATTGTATCTAACATCGATATCAAAGAATACCTCCTCGCGTCCTTAAACAAGTTGTTCATTGACTCCATATTGTTGCTTGTGTCCAAATTGTATCTATCACGCGGGAAAAATACCCTAGCCCAAGTGTCTTTCTCTGTCTGCTCCTCCACATACTTATATGCTGAAGGATATCGCGCCTTGAATAATGCGTACATAGAATCGAACTCAGCCATCGTAAAACATCTAGCTAACTCCATAAATCTCCACCCGACAACGGCTTTGTTGGTGTTACTAGCATGACCTCTTACGTTCTGAGACAAATGCCATATACAATGTCCATGATGAGCTTGTCGAAACACAGTAGCTACAACCGCAATGAGGCTTTGGTTTCTGTCGCTCATAAAAACTAATTCGGAAGAGTTCGATATAACACTTCTTAGCATCTAAAAAAACCAAGTTCAACTAGATTTATTCTCACCGTCGAGTACACCAATAGCAAGAGGATAGTGGTGACGGTTAGGATCTTGAGTTTTTGCGAATACTAGTACACCACCATACCCGTTCTTCAGAAACGTAGCATCCACAACTATCACTTTTCTCATCACCGCAAACCCATCAATAAAAGCTCCCAACGCTATGAAAAGGTACTTGAACTTACATGCCTCATCCAACTCCACACATGTTTTTGTTCCTGGATTAGCCTCCTCTAACATGTACAAGTAGCTAGGAAGCATCTTGTAGCTTTCTTCAGAACTACCACGCAAATGACTAATAGCCAGATTTTTTCCCCTCAACGACGTAGAATAGGATACTTTTATACCAAGCTTAAGGTGTGTGAGATCGATGATATCTCGCGGAGGAGGGGTTTTCACTTTACCTGGATATTCCTCATTCAAAAAAGATGTAACTAATTCTGCTGACCCTTTCCTCTTGCTCTGGCTAATTTGGCTTTGACAAGTCCGAGAACAAGAAAGCATCCTCACGTACCTCCTAATAGAAAAAGTCCAGTGTTTGTAATCCTTGCAGCTCTCAAACCCCATTTGCAGCTTACTATACAACATTTTATCACCGAACGTATAGGATCCGACTTTTTTGTTACATAACGAAAGCATTTAACAAATGCGGCTCTATCCACCAACTCTTGAATTGCCTTCTTGTTTGGAAATTCTTGAAGGTTAGTCAGACCCAATTTATCTTCCCATTCCTCTATAACCTGACTACATTGTTCTACGGGTGGTTCCTCACCATACTTATCCCCATCCAAATCCGTCTCATTCGTGTTGTCCTTCTTACCCGCATTGTCCGCCTCACCTGCAGTGTATGTCTCATCAGCCGTGTAAGTATCACCTCCGGTATTCGTACCCATACCATCTTCTCCTCTTCTATCATCATCATTCTCTTCTACATTGGCTTCCACATCTTCTACGTACGGAGTTATGGCATTAAGTCCTATTTCATCATCATTTACATCCATCAATTCATAATTCATACCAACGGAGCTTTTCCCCACTCTTGACAGCTTCTCTAACTCGTCTAATCTACTTGCCTCTTCCACAAACAAAAGAGATCTACGGTTATCTCTATCAATGGCCGTTAGATAAACGAACAAATCCTCATCATAACAAATATTTAGCTGCTCCCCACATCCCACCACCATCGGTATGTATTTCAGTGACAATTTTACTTTGCTTTCATCCAACGCAAGCTTTTTATACAACCTTTCTTCAATCATTGTCAAAGTTATATCCTCAACCGCTATCTTCAATATTACACTATACATGCAATCTTTATATTTGAAGTATACACTCATGTGTTTCGCCATTGTATCATGCAAAAACAACAACATAAAGTTCTAATTAAACCACGTCTTCTCAGTTCTACCTAGTTATTTGAAGTTATACTAAGTGTTACATATTGTATTAATTATCAGTTCTACTAGTTATACAAAGTTTTACATATTATATTACAGTTATCAGTTGTACTTGTTATACTATGTTTTACATATTATAAATCGAAGTATGAGTTCTACTTGTTATGCTAAGTTTTACATAATATATTCAAAATTTTCAGCTTTGGGTACGAACAATTGATTAAGAAACAAATATTCTATTATATTCTATTCTTTGCGTAATACAATCCAGTTCAATCTTTTTTAATCAACCACATTATTGAATTATATCAATTTTCATTAGATTTATTCAAATATATTCATCAAAATCTATTATAAAAAACCCTAATATTTATACGTCGATGACGAATACGGAGGAGAAGAATACGGAAGACGGAACGAGGAAGGTCGTCGGCTTGTCCCGCACAAACGTCGCCGGAGAAGATGGAAGAAGGAGGTCTCAGCTCTCCACGAAGAAGGAGGCGACGCCGAGGGGAGCTGCGCGAGAGGAAAGGGAGGGTGAATTTTGTTTTTTTTAATTTTAATTCAACCCAAACCAAAACCATTATACCCAAAATCAAAAAGTAACCCAAACCAAAATTTATATTTCTATTTTATTTATTTAAAATAATGGTAATTTCATAATTTCAAAATTAAAGGGGTATAGTAGATTATGGAGGGTATAGGACATTTGTCTCCTATTAAATGAGGAGAAATAAGGTGATGTCTCGAGAGAGAAAAGAGCGGCGGAGATGGGAAGAGTAAACTCTAGAAGGATGAGGACTAGTTGACTTGAGACTGTGAGAAGATGATAAACGGCGCTTGCTAATCTCATCCAAACCTGAAAATAAACTTTCTCTCTCCTTCGCTTGTATTTTCTGTCGTTAACACTATTTAATTCATCCGATTAATTATTTTTCCCTTTTCCGTCAGATATGTTATTTTAGCGGATCACAGTTAAATATTGAGAAATTCGCAAAACTACGCCACTTCAACTCTCTTTTATAAAATTACACATAATCCAATTTCTCTATAACTACACTCATTTCAATTTTAAAATGGTTCAATTACTATTTAAAAATTTATCTAAATTAGTGTTTAGATTTTAGTGTTAAGAAAGAAAGATTTTGTGATTAGAGTTTATTTTGATTTAGTTTTAATAATTAGGTGCAATATTGTGAAGTGAATTTTGATAATGGTGTAATTGTGTGAAATACAATTTAAAAGATGAATTTTGTAATCCTCCATATATTTTTTGCTCACATGATCATATTTTTACCTAACATTTTTACTTGTACTTTTCAAAAGTTCTCTTTAATATGATCATATGTAAAACTTTATTTCAAACTTTAATTATTTTTAGAAATGATTTCTATGTTACTTCATTAAATTCGCATCAGATTTATTATTGTTAGTGTATTGATTTTAGAGGAATTCACAAAACTATACCCTTCATCCATTCCTTTAAAAACTCTACCTAATTTAATTTTTTCACATAATTACACCATTTCAAAATTTTAAAAGGTTGATTTATCCTTTGAAATTTCACTAAAATAAAAAAAATTCATTTAGGTTCGCGAATTATTGTTTAGGGTGTAGTGATTAAGGGGGTAGGGTTGTATGGATAGGCTTAATTTGGATTTAGTTTTTAGTGTTTAAGTGTAGTTTTGTGAAGAAATTTTTAAAATGTGTAGTTTTGTGAAACGTAATTCAAAAAGTGTAGTTTTATAATTTTCCCTTGATTTTATTTAGTTTTATTCCAACTAAAAAGGATAACTATATGCTATTTTATTAACCTTACATCCGATTATTATTGTTAACTACAAGAGAAACCGCGATATTCCCAGATTTTTTTTCTAAATTGGATATATGTATGTTTGTAGATATTAATAATTTTATTTTATAAATTATTTTGTTTGGTTAATAAATTCTTGCATTTTCAATATTTATGTTTTTGTTCTCTTAAATAATTGGACAATATTTGTTACTTTTTCAATTATACACTTTTTGCATATTTTTCGTTTATCTTAAACATATTGTATATTTTTTTGGGAGAATCACAAAACTACACCATTTGAATTACATTTCACAAAACTACACCATTTCTAAAATACTTCACAAAACTACACCTAAACACTCAAAATTAAATTCAAATAAACTCTACTCAAACAATCATACCCCCTTAATACTATACCCTAAACACTAATTAGCGAACCCAAATGAAAAAAAATTAATTTTGGTAATTTTTTAAAGGTTAAATCAAGCTTTTAAAATTTTGAAAGGGTGTAAATATGTGAAAATATTAAATTAGGAGTAGTTTTATGAAGAAGGGGTTAAAAGGGTGTAGATTTGTGAATTCCTCTATTTTTTTGTTTTTGTATCTACTTTGTCCATCTAGATGAAGGTTGCAATATTTTTTTGGTATATATTTACTCATTATATTTAAATAGTTTGTATAATTTTTGTTTTTGTATTATTTTTTATTTATTTTACTTGTCATGTTTTCACTATTTTTATAATTTTTGTATACTATATGTAAATTTGTGTTGAATTATTTTAGTTCTTGAATGCATTTAATCGGCATATTAGATTGTCATTACTGTTAAAGTAAAAATTATTCTGAAATTGAGATTTTGAAATTAATTTTTTCTTTAAAATCGAATACATAGTAAGTTGCATATGAATTACTAATCAAGTTATATCTTAATAAAGTATATATAAATGATTTAAATATACACACACATTATATAAAATAGATAAAAAAATTGTAACTGCAAATAAATTAGCATTTGTAGATACTTTGACTAAAATGATTTGTAGATACTTTGACTAATGCTACAAATGATTTGTATCTACAAATTAATGCGAATTTATTTTCAATTGCAAATTTTACAAATGCTAATCTATACTATAAAAAGAGAACAACTTTCTCCAGCTGATGGACACGTGTCCAATAGTTTTGTGACTTTTAATCTAAAATTTAATGAATCAATAAAGCCAAAAAAGCAAGTCCATACGACATATCGATATAGTCCACATCTTGATTCTCAAACTTACCCTCTTTATAATTTTATCTGTTTAGGTTTGTAGAGGCAATTAAGTCGGCCGTTTCGACAAAAACTTCTATCTAAAAGTCTAACCCCTCTTTACGCTTCTTATTCGTTTCCACTCACAGGCTATACCACCGCCGTTGAGGTTCTCTCCGGTCTCTCGCCCGTTCACATCCCGTCGGTTATGCCACTACTTAGAGAGAATCCCAAATGTTTCGTATTTTTACCCACATCGTAGGAATTGAATTATCTAAAACTTTAGTTATAAATGTACAAGCATTCAACCAAGTATTTTCGCATATGTCGTACGATTTTGATGGTTTTTGCTTTGCTTTTTTATACGACAACAACCCGATGGATTTAGTGGATGGGGCGAAGTTGAGAGATCGAGGAGGGAGTATGAAGAAAGATCGAGATGTGATAGGCTGAGCAAAAGGAGAAGAGGAGAACGGTTGGTTATGGTTCTTATCCTTAGTAATTTAGACGACTATAGCGACAGCTCGGGAGAGAGTATTCGCGACTATGAAGAATACTTATCTAAAATTGCCTTATTGAAGGTACTTATCTCGGTTTCTAGGTTATTGTGATTGTTTTAATTCGTTTCAGTGTTTCGGGGAATCGAATTCCTGTAATTCAATCTTCAATCCTGTTAAAGCCATGTGGAGAGTGGAAACATCACCATTCTAATGTTTTAATTTTCGTGAATTTGTGATTGATTAAACAATAATGCCGAAACGAATCTGATAAATGGTTAATTTAGAGAGCCTGTTTCTGAGTTTCTGACCGACACAACACAAATAAGCAAATGTGGTATTATGTAATGGTCCTTACGTGTTTTTGTCAAGACTCATTAGTCATATGATGCCTATGGTTTGACTTATCCCGAAACATCGGTCTCATATTGAATATGTCTTCTCTCCCTTGAATGTCACTCTCTTAAAATTGTAGTTTTTCTTAATGGATTTAATACACTCAGCCATTGGTGGTCTTCTCGGCGCAACTTTATTAGGAAAATTCGAAGGTTTGTACTCACAACGGAACTTTATTTTAAATGTATTATTGTGTTTTTATTTTTTAAACTTCTTTGCAGAAGACATATCCAACGTCATCGGTGAAAGTGGTGTCAACTTTCAAGGAGAAAAAATATTTGAGAAGTAGAAGAACAAGTTATAGCTCAGATTGGTCAGGTTGAAGGTAAGACCAACCGATTCACTATGATCTTAAATTAATAATGGCTTGTTTTCTCCTTCCTCTAGATATATGTCAATAAGTACCGTAGTATGGTGACTAAACATAATATCTCGGGCACGTAATGCTGAATATATAATATCGAAATATTGAAAAATATTTAGGAATGTGATGAGGATTGTTAGGATGGTAAGTTATTGTTTTCATAAAATTGCAGAAAATAGAGTACAAAGACGCTCTTGAAGCATTTCGTCATTTAGTGAAAAGAATATGGGAAAAGTGGAGTTGATCACTAGGCTACTCGAGATTAGTACGTTGTGATCTCAATTGGTGTATGATCTCCCAAGTTTGCCATTTCAAGAGTTGTATGATCTTGACTCTACAAGTCATGGATGTGTTGTCATTTGCGATGTTTCTTTTTCAACTCTCTTAGGTTGTACTTGGAGGTGGTGAATATGCAACATCCGTTACAAGCTCTGATCATAGTGTAGGGAATGTTGAGGCTAAATTTTATAATCATATTAGTGTTTCAATAGGAGGCTATTAAACATGTAGGTTTTGCAAGAGAAGATTGGTGGTGTGAGAGTTCATTTTGGACCTATAAATTCTTTGGCATTCAATCCTGGTGGAAGGAGTTAAGTAACATTATCTATGTAACATAGAAGAAGAAGATGATAGGAAATAAAAATGAAACTCTTTTTTTTATTTAGTCTTTGAGAGAGAGAGAGGAGAGAGCGAGAAACGAATCACAAAAATCAGAGAAGAAGAAGCAAAGCAGAGGCAAATACCTGGAAAAAAAAATCCGGCAGGTACCCGTTACCTGCTAGAACAAACTCGTATAAAAATTTTCTTGAACGGTACCTGCCCATTAAAAACCTGTGACTTTTTTTATGATACAGGCAGGTCCCGGGTTTCATAATAATGACAGGTCCCAGGTACCCATCCGGGTTTTACCCATTATTAACATCCCTATCTATGTTGATTGATATGGTCCAATAACGCATAATGAGAGTTTTATGTTCTCTTAAGCTACGATACATTTCTCAGTGTATAATTTAGTTAGGCTCTTATCTGAATAATTTTGTTACTTTGAGCTGTTATTGGTAGTCTTAATCAATATTCTAGGAAATTTTTTTTTAAAATTCTAATAACAAATTTAGCACAAAAAAAATTCCAGTGAGAAAACAATACACAATCAGTTTTTTCTTCCAACTTAATAAGCAAACTTTTGAATGTTAACCATTTAACTATGTCGAGTTAATGGAAGTTAATTTTTATATTTTACTTAAAATATTAATAAATATTAAATAATCTTTCGAGAAAAATTTGAAAATAATAACAAAAAAGTTTAAAAATCCAAAATGGGAAAGATCAAACCTTTCGGCACTGAGCATATACATAACTACTATCATGTTCAGCACACCTCCATTCTCATAGTTCTTCACAAATATATTATCATTTATAACGTCATATGGTTTCAACTACGAAGGAACCCATAGAATATACACACCCGCGCGCGGGTTTTCTCCTAGTTAAAATAATAACATTAAAATTTTCAATTACTAAATTAGCATTTGAAGATATTTGCACTTTTTAGTCAAAATATCTACAAATGTTGATTTAGTAATTAAAAACTTTGACCAAAAAAAGTAATAGAAAATAAATAAAAATTGATACACCTTTTAATATTTGAAGAATGTTTTGGGTCAATTATAATCTTTTTAGATATAGTAATAAATTAATACATACAAGGTAATGCATATATATTCACTTAATAGATGCAATGTATTAATGGGTGAATAACCAATATATACACATGTGTGCCGCAACCAAAATATAATATCAAACAACATTGCAATACCATCAAAATATTATTCATATATCTTTGTTTTTGTCTCTATTGTTTCTCAAATTTACGAATATAAAGTGTAACGACAAACTCGTTGTGATCATGGGAGCCACAAGCTCTGGCAAATCACTATTCTCCATTGACTTGACTTTACATTTCAAAATAAAATGCAGTTTTATAATGACTTATAAATCACAACGAACCAATCAACGCTAGAGATCTTAGCTGGTGGATCAAACTCATACGTCCATGCACTCCTCGCAAACACTTTTAGCCATGCCCAAACCTATTCTTTTACTCAAAATGAATTCATATATATGCTCTGACTTCTAGGAAATGGGGAACACAGGTCCATGCATCAAATGAAACAACAATCGTATCTCAAAGTAAGAGCATATATACGAATTGATCTTGAGAAAAGGGATAGGTTTGGGCATGACATAAAATGTTTGCGAGGAGGGCATGGACGTATGAGTTCGATTCACCAGCTAAGATCTCTCGCGTTGATTGGTTCGTTGTGATCTCTAAGTCATCATAAAATTGCATTTTATCAGAGTTTATGATCTCTGCTTTGAAATGTAAAGCCAAGTCAACGGAGAATAGTGATAAGTACGTTTTGGACAACGATGACATGGGGAAGTTGGAAAATGTGAGGAAAGAGGCCTATGTGAATGTCGTTAATGCGGTGAAAGCGAATACTTTCCAGTTCACGGTGGAAGAAATCAAAAGCTGAGAAACGCTTGATGGGATATTAAAAAAGTGGATGCTACGATGACGTTTAAGGAGGCAATTAGCGTGGCTAAAGAAGGTGACGATGTTGGAGATGGGGTGGAGATGTGGAACAAGGAAGTTGTGGAGCCTTGTGTGGAGATTGAGAAGAAGCACTTGGAGGAACCTATTGTGGTTAAAAATAAAAGAAATTCCTTAGAATACCATCAAAATAAGTTTGTGTTTTGAAAATACCATTAAAAAGTTTTTTATAACAAAAATACCATTAAAATGTTTTTTATAACAAAAATATCATCAAAAAGTAGTAGTTTACAAATATACCACAAATACAAAAAACGAGTTTAACACTTTTAAATTTTAAATTTTTTCATTTCGCTATATATTGTTTAGGGTATAGTTTTGAAGGGTAGTGTATAGTTTTTTGGAGGTTTTGGGTGTAATTTTGAAAATTTAAGATTTGTGGTATTTATGAGAAAAAAACTTTTTAATGGTATTTGTAAAACTTTCAAAAATCTGTGCTAATTGTGTTAAAAAAACTTTTTTTTGGTATTCATAAGAATTGCCCTAAAAATAAAGAGTGAGTGAGTTATCGTTATTGTTTTTCTCTAAACAATATTTGAGTTTTGTTATGCTTTTTTTGTTTGTCCCCTTGCAATGTTTTAAGTTTCTTTCATATCAGTTTTATCTATATTTTGTTTTTAGTTTTTCTTGTTTTTTCTATTTTTGCAATTCAAAATTTATAAAATCAATTTTTGTTATATCAATTTTTTTATAAATGCTTTAAGCGATAACTTATCTTATTATATAAAGTTTGTGGTTTCAAAACTTAATAACTCACAAGATCGCGACATGTGTTAAGTTTACCGTTAAGATTTTAACACGTATAATTTTTTTCAACCAATCATATTTAAATAAATATATTAAGATATATATTTAAATTTCAATCAAATCATGTTTACACAAATACAATAAGATAAATAAGAAAAAAATTATAATTTAAAAAATATATTTTAGAAATAAAAACGAAAATAAGGAAAAATAGGACAAGATTTACATTAAAATAATTATATTATTCAATATTTATCTTTGAAAAATATCATAATAATTTTTAAGTTGTAATAAAATTACAATATAACTTCAATCCTAAAAAAAGGAAATTACAAAATTATAATATATAAAAATTGAGATTGGGCACAAGTTTCACAACAACATTGGAGTTACAATTACATCTATAATATTGAAGAGAAATTCACAAAACTACACCCTTTCAATCCCTCCTTCACAAAACTACACCTAATTTAATTTTTTCACAAAACTACACCCTTTCAAAATTTTAAAAGCTTGATTTACCCTTTAAAAAATTACCAAAATTAAAATCTTTTCATTTGGGTTCGCTAATTAGTGTTTATGGTATAGTATTAAGGGGGTAGGATTGTGTGGGTAAGGTTTATTCACTACTAAAAAAAAGTCATATAGCCACGGCCGTATCGGTGGCTATAGCAAAACTCCGTGGCTATTTAGTCACGATTTGCCACGAAATTTTTTAGCCACGAGCGTATAGCCACGGATTTAATGCTATAGCCACCGATACGACCGTGGCTATATGAATTTTTTTTAGTAGTGATTTGGATTTAATTTTGAGTGTTTAGGTGTAGTTTTGTGAAGTATTTTTGAAATGGTGTAGTTTTGTGAAATGTAATTCAAATGGTGTAGTTTTGTGATTCTCCCAATATTCAATCAGAAGTTTCATATAAAATTAAAAGAAGAAAAAATAATTACCTAATTGGAACAAATACTTGGTCAAATACCATTTAAAAAATTTAATACGGCTTGAAAATTTTCAACTACAAAATCAAAATGATTTTGTTAAATTAGCAGATACGACAAAAGATTTACAAGGTACATTTATGAATACTTACATTTAACATATATATATATATGTTATACAAAATATTTATTTTAAAGATAAATACATTTTTTATCACGCATGTGTAATTAGATATATGAAAATATGAAAAAGTTTGGTGTTCGTATACTAATACTACATCCATGCTAAGAAAGGTTATTTTAAATTTGGGTTTATATTTAATTTGTTAATTTTTTTTGTTCACTACCTATTATGTGTATTTTAAACAGTGAAATTGAAACAATTCAACTATGTAAGAGGAAAGAGTAAAGCAATTAAAAGATAAATACCACGAGTGAATAATAAAAATATTTATTCTTCGGCATCTGGAAAATATAATAGTTTTTCACTAATTTTTATATTAATTAATTATGTTTTTATTATTTGTTACACTGAGTAAGATGATAATTTAATATGATACACATATTAGTTTTTGATATAATTTTTTTTTATAATCATTAACATCAAATGCATACAATGATAATTTTCTATCAATATTATTAGTATTATTAAAATATTAAACTGAATGCTTTTTTAATTTTCTATTTTGATTTTCACAGGTTTTGAAAAATTGTATTCTCTAGTACAATAAAAAAAATTACTAGTACATAGTAATTATTTAAAGAATAATCAAATAACAAAAAGATAATGTAAATTGACAAAAGTAAGCAAACAAAAAAAAACCATACATAAAAGTTAAAGAAAACATTCAATAATTATATTTTAAATTTTTAGACACAACTTAAAACTAAATCCTACTTTTCTCAAAAATCGAAATTAAACTCTAAACACTACATATTGGAAAAATATGTTAAAATTTTGTTGAGTAATTCACAAAAATACATCCTTTCATCCCTTCCTTTACAAAACTTTACCTAATTTATTTTTTTTCTCATATTTACATCTTTTCAAAATTTTAAAAGCTTGATTTATCCTATAGAAAATTACCAAAATTAAAATCTTTTAATTTGGGTTTGCTAAATAGTGTTTAGGGTATAGTATTAAGTGGGTAGGATTGTGTGGGTAGGGTTTATTTGGATTTAATTTTGAGTGTTTAGGTGTAGTTTTGTGAAGTAATTTTAAAATGGTGTAGTTTTATAATTTTCCCAATTTTTTTTCAATATATAATTTTTTGATTAAAAGAATATTTTAGTGTTATTCTGATCATACACCTTTAATTTTAGTTTTTTGAAAACTACACTTTTATATATTATTGTACTAAAATACCCTTAATATAATTGACTAATAACTTACTTTCCTAAGTATGATTTAAAAAAGAGAAAATTACAAAACTACATCTTTTAAATTACATTTCACAAAATTACACCATTTAAATTTTTGTTCACAAAACAACACCAAAACACTAAAAATTAAAGAGGAATTCATAAAACTACACCCTTTCAACCCTTCCTTCACAAAACTACACCTAATTTAATTTTTTCACAAAACTACATCCTTTCAAAATTTTAAAAGCTTGATTTACACTTTTAAAAATTACCAAAATTAAAATCTTTTCATTTGGGTTCGCTAATTAGTGTTTTAGGGTATAGTATTAAGGGGTTAGGATTATGTGGGTATTATTTGGATTTAATTTTGAGTGTTTATGTGTAGTTTTGTGAAGTATTTTTGAAATGGTGTAGTTTTCTGAAATGTAATCCAAATGATATAGTTTTGTGATTCTCTCAAAATTAAATCCAAACTAAGCCTACCCACATAATCATAGCCCTTAATCACTGTATCTTAAACGCTAATTAGCGAACTAAAATGACATTTTTTGAATTTTGGTGAGATTTTTAAAGGGTAAATCAACCTTTTAAAATTTTGAAAGAGTGTAGGTATGAGAAAAAATTAAATTAGGTAGAGTTTTGTAAAGGAAAGGATGTAGTTTGTGAATTTCTCTTTAAAAAATCAAATCATTTTTATGGCGGTAAACATGAACTTGATAATCTCTTGTGTTGTTTTTTTTTGTTAAAAGAATCTCTTGTGTTGTTATCGATGAACTAACTTTTACGAGGAGAATTTTCGGTTAGGTCTTAGGCCAATGAAAATAGTACAAAACAACAATAATCACCTTAGTCATATGAAAGCATCCATCTAGATCTTACATATATAGATATAAATAACAATTCTTGCTATGAATAACCTACTTTGAGCTAATATGTTTATTTTTAAAAATTCATCAAATTAAAAGAAAGTTTAGTTGGGATATAGTTTTTTGGGAGAATTATAAAACTACACCATTTGAATTACATTTCACAAAACTACACCATTTCAAAATTATATCACAAAACTACACCTAAACATTCAAAATTAATTCCAAATATTATACCCTAAACACTAATTAGCGTATTCAAATGAAAATATTTTAATTTTGGTAATTTTTAAAAAGGTAAATCAAGCTTTTAAAATTTTGAAAGGGTGTAAATTTGTGAAAATATCGAATTAGATGTAGTTTTGTGAAGAGAGGGTTGAAAATGTGTAGTTTTGTGAATTTCTCTAGTTTTTTTCATCTTTAATTTTTTTTTGTGAAATCCAAAATGATTACATCTATAAAATCAATGGCGTGAAAAACTTTGAAAGTATTAGAGCATCTCCAACCCACCTCTATATTTGCCTTTAATCTCTATTATAGAGCAACATTTGCTTCAACCGATCTCTATTTCTTCCTCTAAAATAGAGATTTCTATTTTTTCCTCTATATATAGAAGAATGTAATATTTTCCTCTATAAATAGAGACATACTTTTTTATTTGCATACTAGTCCTTTACTTTCTTTTTTATATTAATTATAACTAAAATATATAAAATTATCATTTTCTATTATATTTTAAAATCAAAATTGTTTTAATTTTCAAAATAATCATTTAAATATTGTTATTATAATTACAAATAAATTATAAATATTAACTCAAAATTGAAATTATTATTTATAAAAGATAAATCATATAAAGTTTTATATATAATAAGACATAATCGATCATTTATGGGAAAAATACTCTAGCGGTGATAGTTAAATAAGCTATAATATTTTTTGTATTGGGTAATGTACTATTTTATGATAAAGTTATAAATTTAAATAATATAATAATTTTATGAATATTTTGCGAAAATTAAACTTAATTGGGTTAATTTGCAACTTTTATAAATAAAAGGTGTTATAGTAAAATGTAAATAGAATCTTTTATAGAATATTCTTTTATAGAGATAGAGATAGAAAAACACATTGGAGAAGAATAGAGAAAAATACATTGGAGAAGAATAGAGAAAAATACACCTCTATTATAGAGTTCCTCTATTTTAGAGATAGAGATAAAGAAATACATTGGACATGGTCTTACACATGTGTTGACTGCAAACAAGTAAATTAGTGAATTTTCATTCGATTCATTTAACTCGTTTGAGAATGTTATTTTGTAATCATATTATTGTTCTACTGAATCTTATCATTTTTTTAGGGGTTTAATTTTACTTAATAAATATGTAACTTTTAATTAAAACCATGAAAAAATGTCTTACTGCATATAAAAGATTAATTTCCAAAAAAGCGAATTTTTTTAAATTTAAAAACACAAAAATATATTTTTCATAAAATCCGAATTAAAATCTAAAATCTTATTATGGAAAATATCCAAAATCCTTAACTTTCAATTTTTCTCCGTTTTAACCATCAACTTTCATTTCTCTCTTTATTTAAAATAATAAAGTTTAGTTGAGTTGTTCAAATTAGGCATATTATTAACTCAATAATTAGGCATATTATTAACTCAATACACATAAACATTTGACGTTGTTAATAATCGTTCATTTTTTATGTTCGTAACAAAATGACGTCGCTTTAGTAGTAGAGGAACAATATTGTTTCAATCACGAGTTAACGACGTGTACTGAGTTAACGACGTGTCTAATTCGAATAAGTCAACAAATTTTACTATTTTTAAAACAATCAATAAAAAATTGATGAGTAAAAGAAAGAAATGAAAGTTTGAGGATTAAAACGAATAAAGTTTGAAAATTGGGGATTTTTCAGATATTTTAACTGTCTTATTATTCGGTCTTTTTGAATTTCAAAAGTTTCCTACTATACCCAACGACACTGTACTATATAGTCTCTCTCTATCTCTATCTCTCTCTCCATAAACATCGATCCCAAGGATCTCTCTTCTTCGCTCCACCGTCGAAAACTTTCTCCGCCATTCCACCATATCCATCGTCATCGACCACCACTTCGTCTTCGCGAGCCACGGTCATGTATCCGTCTTTACTCTTCTTAAATCTTTCAATTTCTTTGTTTATCCTAAAACCTAGGCTGAGTTTTTTGCCAATCAGATCATGGATTTGGATTTTTTAAGCTTTAATTATATGTTTATCGATTCTCTACTGTAGCAAGTTTATTTGAAGCTTTTGATTGAATGAGACTTGAACATAAACTCTCAATTTCAGCGAACTAACTTTTTCTCTGTGTCGTTGTATAGCGTTTGAATCTAATTCGCTGCTTTATATGTTAGATTCAAAGACAATAGTGTTATAATAATGGGTGTTGAGGATTATCATGTGATAGAGCTCGTTGGTGAAGGCTCTTTTGGGAGACGAAAGTATACTGGTCAGGTAAATAATTGCTTGGTTAATTTGTGTTGATTTTACGCGCAAAATCGATCTTAATTTGGTAAATTTTATCGCTCTTTGATTAGACGGTGGCGATGAAGTTCATCATGAAAAAAGGAAAGAGTGACAAGGATATACATAGTCTAAGACAAGAAATCGAGGTAAGAAAGTTTCACTTCTATGATTTCATATCACTCGGCTTCATCTCATTTAATTCGTTTTTGTTTTTACCACACTTGTTTTGTGTACTTTCAGATATTGAGGAAGCTCAAGCATGAGAATATTATTGAAATGCTTGACTCCTTTGAAAACGAACGAGAATTCTGCGTTGTCACCGGGTTTGCACAAGTATTTTTCTCACTTTTGTTTGTAAATTCTGAAATAACTAATTTATAAAATGTATATTCGGGCGTATGTGATATAATGACGTTGCAATATATTGCTTTTCAAAATATTCACTTTTGCATAATTTTGCGATCTACCCTTGGATTTTTCAGCTATGTGATATTGGTTTTGTTCAAGCTATGTCCGCCAACACTGTGGTGTTGCGATCCATTAAAGGTTGACACCTTTTATTTTCTTCGGACTTATCAATGAATGAATAACTCAGTAACTTGTGCCTTGTTAAATTACAATCAATGAAATATTTCAGGCAATCCTCTATACATGGCGCCAGAGCTTGTGAGAGAACAACCGTACAATCATATTGTTGACATGTGGTCTCTTGGTGTTATATTGTAGGTGGAGACACTCGTATGAGTTTCCTACTTTCAATTTTTGTTGTTCTTAGCTCTATGCACATTTCATCGTACTTGTTATGGTTCTAATTAATCTCATGTCATTCATCAGGTATGAATTATATGTTGGAACTCAAATTTAAATATGATACATTTGTAAAGTTTATGTCATAACTTTGAATAATCATATGTTAATATTGAGTTAATGTGAATAAGAAATGTGGGGTAAAATGTATTGGATCTTAAGCTTGGGCTTAAGAATCTTGGGCTATTTCAAATATGAGACAAAGTTGGTCCATATGTAGATGAAACCAAGTGCATTTGTCCCACATTGGAAGTGGAGAACATTTTACACTAGTATATATAGTGAAAGACACATTATCAAGTTCAATAGGCTTGGGTACATGATGATGCATGTGAGAGACGATGGACTGCCCTCGCGGGCGCGCGCCGCCGCCGCCGGCTCGGCTCGGGCTCGGGGCCCGTGGGCCCGTGGGCCCGTGGGCTCGTGACGATTTGGTCTTAAACCGTCTTAAACGAAGGTTGCGATTTGGTCTTAAACGAAGGTTGCGATTTGGTCTTAAACCGTCTCCGCGAATCATTTCTCATCTTTTCAATAGATTACTCGTTTAAGCGAACGCTTTTAAGCGAGTTTGCGAAACTAATTCTTACGGTTTATAAAAGTTAAATCGTAGATCTGAAATTATTTTATAATATCAGACTAATAATCTAGTTGTGTTTCTATCAACAGATGACAACCAACGATGATGATGTTAACGTTACCGAGCGACCAACCGGGACCAACGTGACGGAGCGTACGCCCGTATCGGGGGAGGGTCTAATGCCGCTAGGGAAACAGAATCGGTGCAAAGGGACTTGTTCGGAGTTCGCTTTCCGGTCCAGTCACTACCTTCAAACCTTGATATGGGTATTGAACTGTCTCGGATCCCTGCTGTAATGTCACAAGGGTTAATGCCGAAAAATTTGATGGCAAAAACTTCAAGACGTGGCAAAGCAAGATGCTCTTCTATTTGAGCAACTTGAAATGTGAGAAGTTTCTGAGTGAGGATCCACCGATCGTTCCACTAGGAAACAAAGATAATCTCATTGCCGCGTCAGTTGATGCATGGAGACATTCAGACTTTGTGTGTAGAGGATGGATTCTAGCCCGCCTCACCGATACCCTTTACAAGGTCTACGCCAGAAGCAAAAACTTCAAAGGAACTTTGGCTTGCTTTGCAAAAGAAGTACAAGTCGGAAGATGCCGGAGGTCGAAATACGCCGTGGCTAGATTTCTCGACTTCAAAATGGTGGATTCAAAACCCATCATGGAACAAGTTGATGCGCTGAGTATCATATGCCACGAGGTAGCCGCTGAAGGGATGACCATCGATGAGACTTTCATTGTGAATAGCTTCATCGAGAAACTTCCCCCATCGTGGTCAAGCTTCCAAGCCTATCTCAAGCATAAGACAAAGCCGCTCTCGCTCGCTAGTCTCATCACAAAGCTCGGGTTGAGGAAAGGAATCTTACGAACTTTCGAATCCGGAGAAACACAACATCAATGTGGCTGAGCACAAGAACAAGGGAAAGGGGAAGGTGACATCTCCACAAAAATTCCTCAAACCTGCTCCTTCGAACACCTTCAAGAAGCATGGTAAAGCTCCCGAGACTTCCAAGTTCAAGGGAAAGTGCCGCGCTTGCGGGAAGCTTGGCCACAAGGCAGACGTGTGCAGGAGCAAACCGAAGAATAACGGGCAAGCTCAAGCAAACCTCACCGAGGAAGACATGTGTGCCGTTGTCAACGAAGTGAACATGGTTGATGACAACCCACAAGAATGGTGGTACGACACTGGTGCGACCACCCACATTTGCACTGATAAGAAGATGTTTACTACTTATCGAAAAGCAACCGAGGAACAACTCTTCATGGGAAATACGGCTTTCTCGAAGATCGCTGGCCGTGGTAAGATCGTTCTAAAGCTGACTTCGGGACGTGAGCTCACACTCAACAATGTGAAACATGTGCCAGACATGAGGAAGAATCTGGTATCGGGGACGTTGCTGAGCAAGGCCGGATTTGGAGTAAACTTTGAAGCTAATAACTTAGTTCTTAGGAAAAATGGGGTGTTTTTGGGAAAGGGATATGAAAAGGGAGGACTTGTCAAGTTGTGTGTAATGACAGTCCTTCGTCCGGATAAGTCCGCTAATGTTGTAATTGGTGAATCTTCGATTTCAATGAATAAGAATGAAGTTGCTTATTTGGTTGAGTCTTTTAATTTATGGCATGAACGTTTAGGACATGTGAATTATAAATCAATACAAAGATTAATGAATTCAAACCTAATACCAAAATGCAAAGTAAACAAAGAAAAATGTGAAGTATGCGTTCAAGCGAAACTCACAAAAACCCCATCACCTCAAGTAATAAGAACAACCGAACCTTTAAGTTTAATACATACAGATCTTTGTGATCTAAAATATATACAAACCAGAGGCGGTAAAAAGTATTTTGTAACGTTCATTGATGATCACACAAAATATTGCTATGTATATTTGTTACGTAGCAAAGATGAAGCTTTGGAAAAATTCAAAGAATATAAGCTCGAAGTTGAAAATCAACTTGATAAAACTATCAAAGTTGTAAGAAGTGATAGAGGCGGAGAATATGATGGTCCATTTAATGTCTTTTGTCAACAAAATGGCATCATACATCAAACAACCGCACCTTACTCACCTGAATCCAATGGAGTTGCGGAACGAAAGAACCGAACTCTGAAAGAAATGATGAATGCAATGTTGCAAGATTCAGGGTTACCACAGTCAATGTGGGGGGAAGCCTTGCTCACAACAAACTATATCCTCAATAAAATACCACACAAAGTTACAGGCAAATCACCATATGAACTTTGGAAAGGTGTTGCACCTTCGTATAAATACCTCAAAGTGTGGGGGTGCCTAGCAATAGTCGCAGTGCCACCACCTAAAAAGGTCACAATAGGACCTAAAACCGTGGATTGTGTTTTTATCGGATATGCACACAATAGCAGCTTGCTTATAGGTTTCGGTTCACAAATCGATATACCTGATATCCATGTAAATACAGTAATGGAATCACGGAACGCGTCTTTCTTTGAAAATATTTATCCATGTAAGGATAAACAACGTCCAAAAAGGACATTTGAAGAAAGAGATGAAAGTGCACCCTCTAATCAGGCAAGCACTTCGGGAACTTCAGAATATGAAGTCGAAGACGTGGAAGATGAACCTAGACGAAGCAAAAGAGCTCGCAAGGAAAAATCTTTTGGCGATGATTTTCTAATGGTGTTTCTCTTAGAAAATGAACCAAGAACTTTCAAAGAAGCCATGTCCATACCCGATGCACCTCATTGGAAGGAAGCGGTCAACAGTGAGATCGACTCTATTTTACAAAATCATACATATGAGATTGTTGATCTTCCAGAAGGGTCTAAAGCACTAGGGTGTAAATGGATTTTCAAAACGAAAATGAAAACTGATGGCACAATTGATAAATATAAGGCTAGGCTTGTTGTGCAAGGGTTCCGACAAAAAGAAGGATTGGATTTCTTTGACACTTTACTCACCAGTGACGCGAATAACTTCTATCAGAATCTTGATAAGTATCGCGGCGTTAAGAGACCTAGAGATACATCAAATGGATGTAAAAACAGCCTTTCTAAATGGAGATTTAGAAGAAGAAATCTATATGAAACAACCTGAGGGGTTTGTTATCCCCGGACAAGAAAACAAAGTTTGTAGACTTGTAAAATCATTGTATGGACTTAAGCAAGCTCCGAAACAATGGCATGAAAAATTTGACAATGTAATGATGTCAAATGGCTTTAGCATAAACGAATGTGATAAATGCATATACATAAAATGTACTCCGCATGGGTATGTTATGTTATGTTTGTATGTTGATGACATGCTCATTATTGGTAGCAATAAAGACATGACAAATCAAACCAAGAATCTACTAAGTAGTATGTTCGACATGAAAGACATGGGACTCGCAGATGTCATTCTTGGAATTAAAATCCATAGACATTTTGGAGGAATTACCTTGTCTCAATCACATTATGCACAAAAGATACTTGATAGATTTAAAAACTACTCAAGTGGAAGTGCAAGAACTCCAATAGATCATCAACTTCACCTAACCAAAAATACAGGCGAGTCGGTGTCACAAGTGGAGTATGCACGAGTTATAGGTAGTCTAATGTACCTAACAAATTGTACTAGAGCTGATTTAGCACACGCAGTTAACGTACTGAGTCGCTATACAAGCAATCCAGGACATAAACATTGGAAAGGTATAACAAGAGTATTAAATTATCTTCGTTATACTAAAGATTACGGTCTACACTATGGTAAAGAACCAGCAGTTTTAGAAGATTACAGCGATGCAAACTGGATCGCTGATTCTAAAAACTCAAAATCCACAAATGGATATGTCTTTACCTTAGGTGGTGGAGCAATGTCTTGGAAATCTGCCAAACAAACCGTAATAGCAACATCTACCATGGAATCTGAGTTTGTTGCTCTAGATAGAACAGCTCAAGAGGCAGAGTGGCTACGAAACTTTTTGGAAGATATCCCTATGTGGGAAAAACCAGTGCCAGCCTTACGTGTACACTGTGATAGTCAATCGGCTATCTCTCGGGCACTGAATAAGATGTATAATGGCAAATCTCGACATATAAGAAGACGTCATAAGACCATTAGAAACTTGATCTCAACTGGAGTACTCACGATAGATTATATAAAATCTGCAGACAACCTAGCTGATCCATTCACTAAGGGTCTGACAAGAGATCAAGTAGAAAAATCATCAAAAGGAATGGGTCTAAAAGCCTATGACAAAGATAAGGTTTGATGGAAACCCCACCTAAATGACTGGAGATCCCAAGAAATAGGTTCAAAGGGACAACGAATTCAAACTAAATCTCAAAGAACGCTGTGAGACTTACGTCTTTACCCAGTTCCTAGGATGATAAACAGTGTTAAGACCTGTACGTAGACGAGGATAAGCATCTGGCTTTTAATGATTCCATAGTTTTTCAATAGTGGGGTACTGCAGGATACTTCTGAAAACAAACTAATGGCAGATCACCTAGTGAGTGTGAAATGCGGCCGTTTCTAGGAGAACGAAGGAAAGGCTATACTCTCCAAGTTCACTCACGATAACCAGGCCAAAATGAACACAAATGAGAACTTAATCTCTACGAGAAAACAAAGCTGGGTTATAGCTGTTGTCTAGGTTTACATAGAAATCCGGTTTGTTCAAGACATCATGTTCACCTTCTGGCCAAGTAAACCCGACAGATATTAACAATGAGTGGTTCAACGTTGAAAAATACAACCATCTCAGACACAGTTAGTTTTCGTTATACTCTCGAAAAGTCCGTCTGTCTAGTATTTCAGGTTAGTCTAGGCAGTAGATTTAGTTGAGTTTATCGAGTCATCATATGTTTAGGGGTAATTTCTATTCATGTGGGGGATTGTTGGAACTCAAATTTAAATATGATACATTTGTAAAGTTTATGTCATAACTTTGAATAATCATATGTTAATATTGAGTTAATGTGAATAAGAAATGTGGGGGTAAAATGTATTGGATCTTAAGCTTGGGCTTAAGAATCTTGGGCTATTTCAAATATGAGACAAAGTTGGTCCATATGTAGATGAAACCAAGTGCATTTGTCCCACATTGGAAGTGGAGAACATTTTACACTAGTATATATAGTGAAAGACACATTATCAAGTTCAATAGGCTTGGGTACATGATGATGCATGTGAGAGACGATGGACTGCCCTCGCGGGCGCGCGCGCCGCCGCGCCGGCTCGGCTCGGGCTCGGGGCTCGGGGCTCGTGGGCTCGTGGGCTCTTGGGCTCTTGGGAATGGGCCTTTCAGGCCCGTCAAAGATTATTCTTTTTGGAGAAAGTTTGTAATTAACATTTTTGTTTAATACAACGATTTTCGGTTTCAATTCAAATTGAAATCACTAAACCGAACCGATTTTTAAATCGAACGGTTTCGAATATGCCAAAGAATATGCTCCCGAGATCTCCGCGCCTGATATCTCGCAACTACCCGAGATCTCCGTGCCTGATATCTCGCAACCGCTCGGCTTGCGCAGAAAGTCTTCCTCGCCTATAAAAGAAAGCATCTCGTCTCGCTTTCTCTTCACGTTCTGAAACACAGAGAAAAAACACAAACAATATTCACAAAAACAAACACCAAAGCGTTTCTTCCATAGTAAGTCTCGAGAGTATCGTAGGGTTTAGTGTTCGCCGATTCTGATCTTGAGTGTTGCAAATCAGATTATCACAGTTTTATCCTGGGATTCTTGATCGATTATACCGTCACACTACGGGCGATCTTTAGAATTAAGGAGAGAGTTTAACTCGACTCTGTGAAAAGTTTTACAAAATCGTTTTCAAAACCGTTCTTGTTTTAGGATTTCATTAAAACCTTTTACAACTTTTAAAGCGAATTTCAATTCGATTTTAGCATTCCTACATTATATGTAGGTCAACCTCCGTTCTACACTAATTCTGTGTATGCTCTCATTCTTCATTGTTAAGGTATAAAAGTCAGTGCATATTCTTGTTGAGAGTCAATGCTAAACGTTTGAGCTAACATTTTACTGAATTTTTGAGGATCCTGTCAAATATCCTGATGAAATGAGTCATTATTTCAAAAGCTTTTTGAAAGGATTGCTCAATAAGGTAAAGTTTCTGTTTTGACAGAAGATGTATTTATCGTTTTAATGATATGGCGACATTTATCTTGAACTAGATTGGAATAATTGTCTATTGATATGGAAAACAGGTGCCTCAAAGTTGATTAACTTGGCCCGCTCTTCTCGAGCACCCCTTTGTTAAAGAATCACTGGAGGAAGTTGAAGCCAGGGTAAGAATCTAAAATTGTTGGCTTATACGTTGCATCTTCTATGTCTATATACAAAGCATTTAGTTGACATTGACTTCTTGTTCAATAAAAGGATTTGAATATCGGAAATTTTGTTTGAATAATAGATCACTAAAAACATTTTGAAGTTGTATTCAGGAACTGCATACTGCAGTAGTTAAACATAAGGCATCTTGAAGACTCAATCGAAATGAGGAGCAACAGAGAAATGGTTTGATTCATTAACTTCAGTCTGTTGTTAGACTCTACTCCTAATTATTTTTTCTCTGTTCTTATTTCTCTAATGTTAATATGGCACAGAAAAGTGTGACTCTGCGATCCCGATGGAGAACGCCTCTACTCCGAGAACTCTAGCCGAAGGTCATTCAGAAGTGAAGAGTGCTGGCAAAGTAAGCTCTCCATCTCCTGAGGATTTCCTTGGATTCACAGTCCAAGAGGAGATTAAAAGTTCAGGTAACCGGTGGTGTTACTTGAAAATGTCATCTTATTACTTTTGAGAGTCTAGATTGATCCATCAGATTTATAGAAGTTTTATATGTAGTTTTAGATTTATTTCTAATGATCACCACTGAATCAATATAATAGACAAGTATTCGGAGATTATTCTCTCATTGTTGATTATTGCTCAATGCATTTACGCCTTTGCTGATTTATAGGTATACAGCTCTTAGACTTGATTTTTTTAATGGTATCACGCTATGCTTGACGTTTTTTTAGATTAACACAACTCATATGACCGTTGTTCTCCTTTTTTCTCTCTGAAAATCTTAAAGATTATTTCCAGAACATCCTTAGTTTTTCTTCAGGGTTTCTTAATATCTTGTTTCAGGTAATGCAACATTAGACAAATTGGAGAATGCATCCCGCACTGGTAAAGGTGCAAAAGCAATAGGTGAAGATGATAAATCACTGGATATTGTTTTGCTATCACTAGAAAGATGTTCAAAATCTCCGCAAGATTCTAAAAGGTGAACTTTGGTTACAAGTTACAACTTTCTTGTCTTATGATCTCTTACTCCTCCAATGAATTGTTGCAGTTTATGATATTTTAACATACATATGTATTCACATTTTCCTCATGGGTGCTCAGGATCATTTCCAATTTGGTTGCAGCTCGTGCCATAGTTTCTGTTGGAATGATTGAGAAAGTAACATGTGCACTGCTAGACTTTACTGACGCTCTCGTTGGGATGAAATCATCCGAGTTTAACAACATAATACCCAAGGTGAATTATCTTGATCAAAATTTCTGACATGTGTCTGACTAGATCTCGCACTTTACCCGTCAGAAAATATTTGTAACACTGGCTTGTTTCTTTATAAGAGCCTTCCGATCACTAAAAACTTGGTAGGGCATACCAAAGGCAATAAAAAATACAGAGTTCTTACATCAGGCATTGGACCAAAGTAGTTGGAATCTTTGTACAGGTGACCTTCCCTCCAATGCTCAATTTTTCTTTTGAGATAAAATCACATGTAATCATTTAGTACCTCATGTGTATGTAGGTTGTCAGATGAGAAGAAGAGGGAACTGGTAGAATTTTATTTGAGGCATGTTCTTGCATCACAACGATGTTGTCTCGAGTCGCAGAAGATCTCAAGACTTCAACTCCTGATTCTGCTTCAAAACAGATTTTAGAGCATGCTAACATGTCTCGCATATTGGATCATTTGTGTCTTTGTTTGGCTACTTCTGGGGCCAGTTTAGCTTATGGATCGTCACATATGTTAGCAGCCGCCTGTGAAGCTTGTAGAACAATATGGGTTCTGATAGATACTTCGGAAACATTCTTCAAGAAAGATAATGCCTACATATTTCCTCAAGATGCTTTGCAGAGCCATCGTTTCTCTCGGCTTGATGAAAGGAACCATGAGTGGGGTCCGTTATCTGAGAAACTTGTAGATACAGTGAGAAGAACATTTCTCCGATCAAAGCATGTATAAGTTGTTGTCAGTCATTGCCTTCACCAACGAGTGGAGGCTCCATTGCTTTCTGCGATTTAGGTAACTATGTGATGATCCTCTCCTTCTTTGGCCCCACTGCTATAATTGCATTTTTTGTTCTTTCTTGCCCTTCATGAAACTTAACTAAAAACTTGTTGTGTAATGCTTCAGCTATTGTCCAGATGCTTCCTACACAGTGAAGTTATCCCTACCATGCTCTGTGGTCTTCCCGGTTCACTGCCTATTACTATTGTAGTCAGTGGCGGTGAGGATGGTACTGTTATTTCAAAAATGTTTTCTATACTATCCTATGCTACAACATCAAGCAAAGACCAACAAACATGAGAAACAAATAACTCCAAGAACAGATGATATCTTGCATATTTTACATATTTTACTTTGTTTTATGCATTAGAATTAACTCATTTAGGTTGCATTAAGTATCATATAGGTTGCATTTGGGTTTGTTATGTGTATTTCAGGTTTCAGAGCGTTAAAGCGGCAAAAGACGAAGAATTCGAGTCTAAAGGAGGCAGAAAACGATGTACCGACTTGTTGTAGCGGTTTGCTGTGGTCGATATGCACTTTCTCTTGCCATGAGACTTGTACCAACTTGTTGTATCGGTCACACTTTGCCGATACAGAAGACACAAGACCTTAGGATCAATACCGGCATGTTATTTTGGTTTGACATGGTCGATACAGAAGGAAAGAAGCCGAAGCATTTGTACCGACCGATGCGTATCGACTAGTCTGTACCGGTTTCACTTTACCGGTACAGGCTGCGGAAAATAAAAGAAAAATCGAATTTGAGGCTTAAAAATGAAAAGATTTCCTAAATCGATTGAGAACGTTTTGGTTTATGTTTTGACATTATATTAGGGTTTTTATTCTATTGTTTTGGACATCTTTTATCTTTGTTTTTTTACGCTTTGTGCTTTCTTGTTCTTGACTTTGGAGAAAATTCTTGGTGCTTTGCAATTGAGAGACTTTTGTAATCTTCAATAACAAGAGTTTTTCTTAAACCTTTACCTCTTTGATTTGTTTATGCTTTCTTTAATATCAAATGTTTTAACTTTCAGCATGTTTAGTGAGTAGATCTAAATAGACAATTGAGTTGGGAAAAAATGGTCGATTGAACTTAGGATTAAAATTGTCTAGAACTTAATCTTAAAACTTCAGTCTTTGGTAACAAATTTAAAGCCTTAATCGAGTTGGCCACTCGGTTACTGAATCTATGAAACTTTATCAATCGAGAGATTATAAAGAATCCTGACAAATTACCCTAGAACTAATCCTAGCTTAACCGAGAGATCTGTGTTAATCAACTTAGTGGTTCAATTGAACTAAACTTAACGTTTCTTAAGAATTAAACTATCCAAGACATTGTTTTAGTTTAGTTATTAGGAAAAGGATCATTGTCACGAGAGTGGATTTATCTAAATTCGTTTTCAAAACCTTGAAGTTACTTTTGTTAAAAAACAATTTTAAAATCTCAAAAGTTTAATCACCCGTTAAAGTACCTTAGCCTGATTGTTTAGCTTTTTATTTGAATCTTTACATCTCTTAATTTTCGTTTTCGTTTATCGGTTACAAAACATTCCTCACAAGGTTACAATGGGTCCAAAGAGAGCAACAAGAACGGACAAAGGGAAAGGAAAGGTAACCGGTGATGAACCATTGGCAAGAAGGACACAGTCGGGCTCGATTATGATAAGGGAACCAACCAATGATATTCCAAGAGAAGAACCGCGACGGAGCGAGTCGCAAAATAGCAATGCAAGGAGGAGGAGACGCGACAAACCCGTAGTCGTGGAGGAGGAAGAGCACGAATATGTGCTCGAGTTCGAGCCCGAGGAAAAGGAAGCACCGCGTGGTTTCACATTCCCACCGAGGACGAGCGAGACTCCTCTCGTGCGAGACCCGAAGAAGCCACCATCATCCCGGGAGCTATACGACGCACTCATGGAGATATCCTTCGTCCCATCTCGCTTCCCGGATCCTAACACCCTTAGGAAACTGGGGATTTACGATGAGGTAAGGGAAATTTTGCGCCACATGAAGCTTGATGGTATTCTCAGGATGAAGTAAAACGCCTACAAGGAGGAGACATGTTAGTTTTTGGCCACCCTCGAGGTTATCCAAGATGAGTCGGGTTCGGAAACAGCGCAAGCCACGCAGGGAGGAAGGATTCAGTTCAAAGGTTACAACGGGACAAGGCACGTTGTTAGTCTCAGCGTTTTGGCAGAGATTTATGGGTTCCCGGTGGATGGGCAGCCCGAGCTTACTAACGAAACGGGTGAGAGTGCCCAACTTTGGAACTTCATCACTAACGGAGTTTACCAACCCGGGAGATCAAAGAGCGCACAGATTCGTCACCCGGCGATTAGGTACATCCAGAAACTCTTGTCACACGCGTTCTTTCCTAGACGCGAAACGGGTTCGGTGAACAACAACCAGTTAGTTTACTTGCAACAAGGACTCGCCCCGATACTTCGACGATCACGAGGCAACTCTAGCATGTTCCCCACGACGGAAGAACGCTACCCGATCGTCCTAAGACTCTTTCTCAAGGGTATGTTGGATTTACAGCATTGGGCTTGGACTTGCACTGATGCAACGCCGAAACTGAGCATAGGAGGATGGATTACTCCGCTCCCAACCCGCATGCGCATACCTTTACTAGGTGAGGAGGAGAACACGACTTTCATGGACATGCCTTATCTAGCTAAGCAGTCGATCATCGTTGGTGAATGTGGAGAAAAGTATGGATATTCATTCAAGAAAAATGATGTCCAACGCATTGTCCTTTTGCCTAACCAAGAGTGCACGAGTTTCAATGGCCACGACGCGATACATTTCGAACCAGATTGGCGCCATTATCATGATGTGACTACGGAGACGCTAACATCTGTTCGTGGGCCAAGTAAGACCACGAAACCCGCTGGACCGAGGATGCGGGAGTACGAGCACATGCCACAGCCTATCTACGGCCCTGAGCACTATTATCCGCGCCCTCCTCCGCCACTAGACAGTCGGGTCCACTCCAAGACATGTACATGGACATGCAGAGGATGAGTCGCTGAAATCTGTTCCAAGACCGCACAATCAGGAAGCTAGTGCACGAGGTGAAGTCTTTGAAGAAGACTATCAAGAGGGGAATGTCTTGCGCGAGCTGCAGCTCTAACTAGAGCATGCAATTGGTAGTGCAAGATCCGCAATAAGACCCTCCGAGCCGCGCCGAGCCAGAAAGGAGACCACGACGGATCATCCGACGGCCACTAGTAGTCCTCTCCGACAACGAGTCCCCCACGTTCTCGTCCGACGGAGAAGACCCCGACCCGGAAAGCTACTACTATTGAGGTAACCCCTCTATCCATGTATATATGCATTTGTCACATATTTTTGCATCTAGTTTCTTAGTTTATTTTGCATTTAGGAACCTTCTCTGATGCTTGTTTCACACGGAGACCGTGTTATTTAAATTTGGGGGAGTAGTCATATTATTTTTCGCATAAAAAAATAAAAAACACAAAAACACAAAAAAAATAAAAAATAAAAAACACAAAAAAATTTATGCATTTAGGATTAGTTCATTCGCATTTAAGTCATATGCATAGGGGATCTATGATTATGTTAACCTTGTAAGGCGACGCATCTAGTGTTTTGAACGGTATCTTAGGTGTAATGTCTTCCTCAAACGAATTAGAACTCGCTTAAAATCTTGAAACATCGACCCTAGACATTGATGTTTAAAAACCCAATAGTGTGGTTATGAAGCTTGATAGTTCTAGGTTGTCTTCGAAAATTATTTGAACTTAAACTTGACTTTTAATTAGCATGATTGATAGTTGTCAAGAGAATTTCTATGGCTTTGTGATTTCTACGGATTGCGGCTTCGTAAACCGAAACACTTTAAGCGCAATCCGGTCATTCTCATTCTAAGGATGATTCCCTCTCACCCCCTAGGCCTAAACCCAAACACTTGTGAGATTTCTTTTTCAATAAGTGATTGTTTGGTTTCGCAAAAAACTTGAAAGTACATGGAGCGACAAGAAAGGACATCCATTTGGCTAGATTATCGTGGACTAGTATGTTAGACAGGATAACGGTTTAGAAAAACACATCTTTGAGTTTGTAAAAAAATAAGAAAATAAACACGAGTAAATATAAAATACCTAGGGGAAAAATAATGGCTAAGTAAAAACAAAACAAAAAAATAAAAATAAAAACAGAAAAAAATCGAAAAGAAAAAAGTAAAAAGTAAAAAAAAAAAAGAGAAACTTAACCAAAAGAAAACCCTAAGGTAGTTAAGAAAAAGAAAAGAAACTCGATGTTTAGGCGCTTAAGTGTTAAAAGAAAGAGATGATGGGTTAGAGGTTAGATTTGAATAGGAATAGATGTCCGGACTTGTATGCATAAATTACTCCTTGTCTTTCCCGGTTTTGCTTAACCCTTTCACTCCCTGAGAGAAACCGCGTTACAACTAACCACATGCATGAGTGTTAGCCTCCTCGTTTAATTCGAAATCCCGTTTTTATCTAGACAAATAGAAAAACTCTTGGAAATTCTTGATCATGTTTCATGCTTTGATTGTGCTTAATTGAATGTGAAAGGTGCTTAGACTTGACAAGTGGATCACATGCTTTTGGTAATAATAACGGATTTAGACGGAGTTTGAGGTTAATGGCAATAGGTAGAACTATCTTGATTGCGATAGGACACTATATTTAGGATACTCGTTCACTACACTTTCTGCGTTGTTTTTGGTTCTGAGTTCCCCGCCTCTATACTCTCTTGAACTTTGATGTTAATTCTCTTACTTGAGGACAAACAAAGGATAAGTTTGGGGGAGTTGATATCTTGCATATTTTTACATATTTTACTTTGTTTTATGCATTAGAATTAACTCATTTAGGTTGCATTTAGTATCATATAGGTTGCATTTGGGTTTGTTATGTGTATTTCAGGTTTCAGAGCGTTAAATCGGCAAAAGACGAAGAATTCGAGTCTAAAAGAGGCAGAAACGACTGTATCGGCTTGTTGTAGCAATTTTATGTGGTCGATATGCACTTTCTCTTGCCAGGAGACTTGTACCGACTTGTTGTATCAGTCACACTTGGCCGATACAGAAGACACGAGACATGAGGATCAATATCGGCATGTAATATCGGTTTGACATGGTCGATACAGAAGGAAAGCAGCCGAAGCACTTGTATCGACCGATGCGTATCGACCGAATGGTCAATATCGGCCAATCTATACCGGTTTCACTTGACCGGTACAAGCTGCGGAAAATAAAAGGAAAATCGGTTTTGAGGTTTAAAAAGGAAAAGATTTCCTAAACCGATTGGGAACGTTTTGGTTTATGTTTTGACATTATATTAGGGCTTTTATTCTATTGTTTTGGACATCTTTTATCTTTGTTTTTTTACGCTTTGTATTTGTTCTTGACTTTGGAGAAAACTGAACCTAAGAAACTTTATCAATCGAGAGATTATAAAGGTTCCTGACAAATTACCCTAGAACTAAGCCTAGCTTAAACGAGAGATCTGTGTTAATAATCTTAGTGGTTGAATTGAACTGAACTTAACGTTTCTTAAGAATTAAACTATCCAAGAAATTGTTTTAGTTTAATTATTAGGAAAAAGATCATTGTCACGAGAGTGGATTGATCTAAAATTGTTTTCAAAACCTTGAAGTTACTTTTGTTAAAAGACAATTTTAAAATATGAAAGTTTAATCACCCATTAAAGTACCTTAACTTGATTGTTTAGCTTTTTATTTGAATCTTTACATCTCTTGATTTTCGTTTTCGTTTATCGGTTACAAAACATTCAACAAACAACTTTTTGATTACGCTTAAACCGAGTTTATTTCTTATAAATTCTAATACATTGATTGCTCCTGATTCGGATTGAAGTCTTATATATTACAATAAGGCATTCGAAAGAACGAGTGAAAATCTCGTTTATCAACAGACTAAACAATCTTGTGTTCCATGCATGCCTTCTGGTGGCAACAGTTGCTCAATGTTTGAAGTTTAGTGGGAGAAAATCTGCCATTCTAATGCTTACAAGTTCTCCAAAGAATCATCTACATCGTCTTTCTGCAATAGTTAATCACATTGCTTCAGATGATAAAATCGAAGATTCCCTTCAGAATCTACAATAAGGCATTCGAAAGAACGAGTGAAAATCTCCTTTATCATATTGGCGTCGTTGCCGATTCAGGAATTCGAACAATTATTAGAATTTTGAAATCACTTGGGATTAAGTTTCAGTTCTTGTTACTAATCTATTCTTTTCTTGTGTGGTTTTCGTTTTCTCAGGTGTATGCAAAGAAGAAGTCACCGACAAAGTGACAGCTTTCTTTTCTTTGCGGACATCAAAGCACACGAAAGAGCTATCTCAAGAGAAATAAGATTCGACCATCACTCCGACTCGTCTAAATCATAAACATCAGATTTAGATTCATAGATTGGTGATGCAACCAACGTAACCAACGCGACACGTACGATTGGAACCGACGATGTGCCTTCTAACGTCACCAACCGTAGTGGTATCAGGCCACCAGCCATTGCCAACAACAACTTCAAGATCAAGTCTAGTCTCATCAACATCGTTTAACGCAACAAGTTCTATGGCTTGCCTAGTGAAGATCCGATAGATCATCTTCATCAATTCGACATGTTGTGTGATACGGTGAAGATCAATGGTGTCAATGAGGACATGTTCAAGTTGCGATTGTTCCCTTTCTCACTAAGGGACAAAGCACACCAATGGCAAAAGAACCTTGTCAAAGATTCCATCCAAACTTGGGACACTTGCAAGAAGGCTTTCCTAACAAAGTTCTTCTCAGTGGTTCGGACATCAAAGCTAAGGAATGAGATCTCAGCTTTCGCTCAAAAAGACCAAGAAACATTCAGCGAAGCTTGGTAAAGATTCAAGGGTTACACGGTGAGATGTCCACACCACGGGTTCTCGGGAGAAAGCTTGCTTAACACATTCTACCGAGGTCTCAAGCGAAAGTTCAGAATGCTTCTAGATTCAGCTAGCCAAGGAAATTTCCTTGGGAAGACAGAAGTGGACGGGCAACTTTTGGTAGAGAATTATGCGTTAAGTGATAGCAACTACGGTAAAGAATATGATCGCACAATTTGCAGCTCTGGGAAAGATGAACAATTCAAGAGAGAGATCAAGGCGGTGAATGAGAAGCTTGATAAGCTACTCATGTCTCAACAAGTGGGGATTAACTTCGTAGGAAGTGGAGAAGAACAAGTGCCCCACTCGAGGGAAATCAGGAGGAGATAAACTACGTGGGTAATCAAAACGGTTGGCGTTTCAACAACTATTTTCAACACCCAAACCTCTCTTACCGCAACAACAACGTAGCTAACCCCAAGATCAGGTCTATCCTCAAGCACAACAAGGAGGTTACCAAGGTAAACCTCAATACAACCAAGGAGGATATGCACCGAGACCACCACCTAATCGACCTCCGGGTTACACCAATCTTCCCGCTGCTCAAGGAGTAGTCTCATCACCCGCTCCCCAAGGGGATCAAACCACTCAACTCTTGAAACAAATACTAGATGATCAAAATCGTAGTATCATGGAGTTCAACACTTTTAAGAAGGAGATTCGCGCCAAGGTAGACAACTCATACAATGATCTCAACGCCAAGTTTGAATCAGTGAGCTCGCACCTGAAAGCTCTGGACAACCAAGTGGGTCAAATCACATCATCCTCTAAGCGACCAATGGGTCAACTTCTAGGGAAACCAGAGGCAAATCCGAAAGAGTATGTCAATGCTCTACATCTCCGTAGTGGTCGACAACTACCTTCTGGGGATCGCATCGAGGACAATGCGAATCAGGACGAGGAGGTGGAACACTCGACAGAGACAGAAAACACGGTTCTTGACGACGAAAACACCGACATTGAGGCAAAGAGAAAAATCGGTGACGAGAAAGAAACAGAAGGTCAATATCGACCAGTGATATCGGCCACAGGTGGCCGATATCGACCACCCATATCGGCCAAACACATGGCCGATACTGAGGAGAAATCCGAAAAACGAAGAAATCGGCCTACGTAACGTCTCCTTACGTGCCTAAGCTTCCTTTTCCGGGTCGACCTAAGAAGCAACTCTTAGAGAAGTACAAAGCACAGTTCGAGAAGCAAATGAAGGAAGTTCAAATTGCTATGCCTCTCATCGACGCGTTCAAAATTGTTCCTCACTTGACCGGTACTGGCTACGAAAAATAAAAGGAAAATCTATTTTGAGGCTTAAAAAGGAAAAGATTTCCTAAACCGATTGGGAACGTTTTGGTTTATGTTTTGACATTATATTAGGGTTTTTATTCTATCGTTTTGGACATCTTTTATCTTTGTTTTGTACGCTTTGTGCTTTCTTGTTCTTGACTTTGGAGAAAATTCTTGGTGCTTTGCAATTGAGAGACCTTTGTAATCTTCAATAACAAGAGTTTTTCTTAAACCTTTACCTCTTTGATTTGTTTGTGCTTTCTTTAATATCAATTGTTTTAACTTTCAGCATGTTTAGTTAGTAGATCTAAATAGACAATTGGGTTAGGGAAAAATGGTTGATTGAAATTAGGATTATAATTGTCTAGAATTTAATCTTAAAACTTTAGTCTTTCGTAACAATTTAAAGCCTTAATCGAGTTGGCCACTCGATTACTGAACCTAAGAAACTTTATCAATCGAGAGATTATAAAGGTTCCTGACAAATTACCCTAGAACTAAGCCTAGCTTAACCGAGAGATCTGTGTTAATAAGCTTAGTGGTTGAATTGAACTGAACTTAACATTTCTTAAGAATTAAACTATCCAAGAAATTGTTTTAGTTTAATTATTAGGAAAAAGATCATTGTCACGAGAGTGGATTGATCTAAAATTGTTTTCAAAACCTTGAAGTTACTTTTGTTAAAAGACAATTTTAAAATCTGAAAGTTTAATCACCCATTAAAGTATCTTAACTTGATTGTTTAGCTTTTTATTTGAATCTTTACATCTCTTGATTTTCGTTTTCGTTTATCGGTTACAAAACATTCAACAAACAACTTTTTGATTACGCTTAAACTGAGTTTATTTCTTATAAATTCTAATACATTGATTGCTCCTGATTCGGATTGACGCCTTATATATTACAATAAGGCATTTATCAATAGACTAAACAATCTTGTGTTCCATGCATGCCTTCTGGTGGCAACAGTTGCTCAATGTTTGAAGTTTAGTGGGAGAAAATCTGCCATTCTAATGCTTACAAGTTCTCCAAAGAATCATCTACATCGTCTTTCTGCAATAGTTAATCACATTGCTTCAGATGATAAAATCGAAGATTCCCTTCAGAAACACTATGCGTCAGCTATGCTTGCTCTCGCATCAATTCTATTTCTTGAAAATGGATCTTCTGCTGAGTCTTCCGTCTCTGAGATGTCAGTGCCTCTGATTCCTCGTGCTACTAAGCTCTGTTATCATCTTAGGCATTCTGCCAAGTTTAATCTTACCAAATGGTATGGACTTCTTGATGGATGTATAGGACCTTTAACTGTGCAGTAGCTTATTGCTAGTGGTACACCGATGCTTCTTATAAATTTATTAGTTGGCATACATTCAAATACTTCCCCAGACGACATCGAGAACACACTCAATCGGATTGGCTTATCCCATGTTGGCGTTATATGGGTTGTATCATCCATATACCATTGTCTTTCGGGCGGGACTTTAACTTTCCGTCAGGTTCTATTGAAGACTGAGAACATGAAGCTGGTTGCTTGTTTGTTGACTGATGCTCATATCAAGCTCATAAGAAATTGGGGAGGTCCTTGAGGAGGAAAAGATAGAGTCAGAGAGACAATAAATGTGATAATCGATCTCCTAGCTTTTCCTTTTGTTGCTCTACAAAGTCAACCAGGTTCGGTATCTGTCGCTGCTTCTGTAAATGGTGGATTCATTCTCAACATGGGCTCTCCTGGTGTGAGAGTGTGCATGGAAGATAAGGATTTGCTCAAATCTATTGAAGAGGACATGGACAAATACATTAAAGTTGTTTTAGAGGTTAGTCCTTCGATTATGTTTCATAGATTCCTCGATGTAGAGATCTTACAAGCACAAAGTCCTTCATGAAGCATGATATTTACCGGTCTTGCGGTTTTGTTTATCAGGTGGGCGTTCCGAGTCTAATTCTTCGTAGCTTGGAACATTTGGATTCAAAAGATCTAACAAGACCAGTTGCATTTCTTGCCAAAATGGTGGGTCGTCCACGTCTTGCCATAGAACTAGTTAGCAAAGGTCTACTTGATCCTAACATAATGAAAAAATTACTCAACAGTTCAAGTCCAAGAGAAGTTATACTCGATATGTTGATGATCATATCTGATCTATCAAGGATGGATAAGGTATGCTTTCTCAAAATTATCAAACTTAAATAAAACACTCTGGCGAGGCTGCTGTTATCTAAGTTGTTACTATTGTGAACCGTGTAGGCTTTCTATAAATACATCGGCGAGGATGTTGTGTTGCAGCCATTGAAGGAACTTCTTACTCATTCGGATCCAAACATACGCTCAAAAGCTTGTAGTGCTCTTGGAAACATGTGCAGACACAATGGATATTTCTATAGTTCACTCGTAAGCAACAACAATACTAAACTTTTACTTTTTAAGCCTTATAAGCTTATAGTACAGAGTGTTCCCTTCTTACATTGTCTGTGAGTTTGTTATGTGTAGGCGGAACATCAAATCATTGGTCTCCTCATAGATCGGTGCACTGATCCTGACAAAAGAACGCAGAAATTCGCTTGTTTTGCTCTAAGATCATCGAAAACATAAGTGATGATTGTTCTTTCTCCACATCTACTTTTGATCGGTCTTTTCCTTTTTCTATTTTGTGCAGATAGGCAATGCTGCTTACCATAACCACAGTCTATACGAAGAACTATGACGGTCTATAACGCAACTAGCAAACGTTTTGACAACAGCCGAGGACGACAAGACGAAACCAAACGCAGCTGGTGCTCTTAGCAACTTTGTCCGAAACTCAAACAAACTCTGTGAAGATATAGTCTCTAAAGGAGCTTTACAGGTTAGTTATCAACAACATACAATAAACCAAATCTACTCAAAACCTTTGATTTGAAGTTGATTCTTAAATTGGGTTTATAGTTTAGCCTATGGGTGTTCAATCCAAGTTCTGGTTTGGTTAAGTATCGGTTTTTCGTTTTTTTGTTCGGTTCAAATCCGTTTTGTTCGGTTTATCCAAATTGAACAGCTTTAGCCTTTTTTGGCTCTGGATTTATATATTTTTTTTGGATTTTGTGGTGTAGGCTTTACTGAAGCTAGTCAGGGATTGCTCGGCTCTTGCTTTGAACCCAAGCAAGAAAGAGACAATAAGCGAGTCACCGCTCAAGATTGCACTATTCTCATTAGGATAAAATGTGTTTGAACCACCAGATCTGTAGACATTTCGTCAAGTCATCGGAATTATTCCTTGTCATCGCGAGGCTTAAACAGACTCATGAGGCTAACTTTGCTCACTACGCTTCAGTTATTGTTGCTAAAGTCGGTGGTGATTCTTGATCAAGAAAAACACATAAGTCCTTCCTTGTAAATTTACTTTGTAATTCTTTTAATTTAGCCCCATAGTTTTAGAAAATAAGTTAAAACACCTTAAACCGGACTTAACCGGATTTGTGTGGCTATCTATCATCACAAAGACGAAGAAGGTTGGGTGATTACTTTTTCCATTACGATCCATTAACTTTTAGATTTTTTAAATTTAGCCCCATAGTTTTAGAAATTAGTTAAAACTCCTATAACCCGACTTAACCGGAGTTGTGTGGCTTGTCAAGTCCGGTTAAAGGTAATCAAAAAGTTATGGATCATAACGAAAAAGTAATCACCGAGCCTTCTTTCTCTTTACTCTTTATCAAGACTCGGCGATTACTTTTTCATTATGATTCATAACTTTTTTATTCTTTCAATTTAGCCTCGTAATCTTAGAAAATTGATAAACTACCTTATATTCTTTCAATTTAGCCCCATAATCTTAGAAAATTGATAAACTACCTTAAACCGGACTTAACCGGTAATCAATTAAACAAATTAACAACTCGTCGCGAGTCTTGCGCTCACTAGATAAACACTTTTGATGATAGCAAGCGCAAGAACATCTTCTCTACAGTCTCTATCTCTATACTTCTAATTTAAGAAGGACGTTCTTTTATTGTTTTCTTTTTTTAATTTTATAGGCAAAAAAAAAATTTAAAATCTGAAAACGACAATATTTTTATTTAGTTTAAAAATTTGATAAAAATATTTCAAAAATCAAAAAACAAATTTAAAATATTTTTCCGAAAATCGTCCAAATATAATTATAAATTTGATTTTTTTCAAAAATTTTAAATTTTAGAAACTAAAATCTTACCATTTGTGTTCGCAAACCCTAAACCAATATCCCTAGATTAGTTTAGGGTTTAGAATTGTCAATTTTCAGTTTTTTGAATTTTTTTAATTAAAAAAATAAAAAAGGGACATAAGAGATTTTGAGGGTATAGGAAATTTGAAGTACAGAAATAGGACACTACAGAAGTTGTCTCCTCCACTTCGCTGCTCCTCTCTCTCACCGCCGTTCTAATCTACGGTTGTTTTCTTCTTCGTTCTCCGAAACCGGATCTGCATCATCGTCGTCGCGGTTGATTGCATCGAGAGACATGGTGGCGGAATCAAGATCTCCTCATGTGGCGAAAAAAGTGGATCATGTGATGGAGATGTTTGGTGACGTCAGGATCAATAATTACTATTGGCTACGAGACGATTCTCGTTGCGATGGAGACATGCTCTCTTATCTCCGTGAAGAAAACGGATACACTGACGACTATGTCATGTCCGGTGAGTTTCAATTTTTGAAGGATTAGGATTTTTCGGATTTGGATTCTTATTAGTAAAGTATTATATAGAATTTCTTAAATACCATCAAAAAAAGTTTTATTTTGAAAATACCGTTACAAAAAAAAATTATAACAAAAGTACCATCAAAATGGTTTTTATTATAAAAAATACTAGGAAGAAGTTTATTTTACAAAATACTAGTAAGAAGTTTATTACAAAATACTAGTAAGAAGTTTATTACAAAAATACCACAAATACAAAAAAAAGTTAAACCTTTTAGAATTTTTTTTTCATTTGAGTTGGTTATATGATGTTTAGTGTATAGTGTTGAAGAGGGTAGGATTTATTTTAAAGTTTAGTGATTAGTTTTGAAAGTTTTCAACTAATTTAAAATTTGTGGTATTTTTTGAGAAAAAACTTTTTAAGAGTATTTGTAAAACTTTAAAAAATGGGTACTAATTTTGTAAGAAAAAACTTTATTTAGTGTTATTTATGAGAATTGTCTGTTATTATATTGACCGGATAAAATTTTATTTTATTTGAAGGGACTAAGCAATTTGAGAATCAATTGTTTGCTGAGAGATAAGAGGAGGATCAAAGAAGATGATATCTCTGCACCTCTACGAAAGGGTCCTTATTACTATTATAAGAAAAACCTTGAAGGCAAAGAATATGCTCAGCACTGTAGGCGTTTGATCACTGACAACAAAGCTGAGCCTTCTGTGTATGATACTATGCTTACTGGTCCTGATGCTCCTCCTGACCATATAATATTGGACGAGAATATTAAGGCACAAGAGCATGACTACTATAGAATTGGTTCATTCAAGGTTTGTGGAATGTGGTAGCTTAGCTATGAATTAGATTTTTGATTCTGAACATGCTCTTTGCTGAAGTTGATGTTTTGGTTTTTTTGTGATTCTGTCTTTAGACCAGTCCCGATCATAAATTAGTGGCGTATGCAGAGGATACGAAAGGTGATGAAATATATGCAGTTAATGTCATTGACTCCCAGAATTTAAAACCAGTGGGGCAACCTTTAAAAGGAGTGACTTGTGATCTTGAGTGGGCTGGTAATGATTGCTTTGGTCTACATAACCATGGACGAGATCCTGCGACCTGACAAGGTTTCACCTTTTCCCTCTCTAGTATCTTAGTGTATTGTATTGAATTGGAGGCAGAGGGTTTAGTTTAAGCTATACCGTTTCTGTCAAATTATGACATTATTAAAGCAATGGTTTTAAGTTTTAACTAAGTTTGGCGGTCAATATTTGTGGCTTTCTTGTTATAAAATTTCGTATCACTACAAGAAAACAGGGTAATTTCCTACCACATTTCCGACCGTAAAAACGTGGTCGGAAATTTCCGACCAATTTCCGACTACATGCATATTGGTCGGTAATCGGTCGGAAATTTCCGACCAAATTCCGACACAAAAATTTGGTCGGAATTTGGTAGGAAATTGGTCGGATTTCCGTCGGAATTTTTTTTGGTCTGAATTTGGTCGGAACTGAGCAATGCAATGATGTATGCCTATACCATGAGAAGGATGATATGTTTTCTCTGGATCTTCACGCCTCTGAGAGTGATAAGTTCATATTTGTTGCATCTGAGAGCAAAACTACAAGATTTGTCTTCTCGCTTGATGTTTCCAAACCTCATGATGGACTAAAATTGCTGACACCTCGTGTTGATGGTATTGATACATTTGTCAGTCATCGAGGCAACCACTTTTACATCCAGAGAAGGAGCACTGAATTTTACAACTCAGAAGTAGTCGCTTGGCCAGTTGATGACACATCTTAGACAACTGTTCTGATTCCAAATAGAGAAAGGTAAACAATTTTTTAGAATCTGTTACCCATTGTCAATGTTCTTATCCAAAATAGTGTTAGTAAAACTGACTTATTTATATAATTTTTCTTAGATCGCATGCATGGCTGAGTTTCCTTTTCCAGATGATCATTTGGTTTTAAGATGCATTATCCTCTTAAAATTGAGGGCACCAGCGTATCTTATAGTTAAATAGTTATATTTTATCTTTGATATGGACAATGTAAAGATTTAGGAAATTCAGCTTTTCCGAGATCATCTTGAAGTAGATAACAGTTCATAGGCTTCATGCTGAGGGACAACCTCTGTCAAGTCTCCAAAGTGGTCGTAGTGTTGGCTTTGTTGATCCGGTCTATTCAGTTGACTCAACAGAGTCTGAATTTTCGTCCAATGTTTTAAGGTTCTGCTACAGCTCTTTGAAAACACCACCGTCTGTCTATGACTATGACATGACACAGTAAGTAACTACTTATTCTTTCTAACTCCCACTTTGAATTAGTTTCCTTTATGCTCTAGTAACCGTATTCATTAGATGGTAGCACGTCATATTACATGAAACACATGAAAAATAGATAATTTCCCTTGTTGCTTTGGATTTAAGATTTTAGATAAGCTGACTTACATGCTATTGTTTTTAATGTTTCCATGTTCTCGATTACTTTGGTAATTGATGTTTTTGTTTGTTTGGCTCCTTGTAGCTATGTTGTATTCTCCGTTACTGGAGATTAAACTCATTTTCGATTAATGGTATTTTGTTTGACAAAAAAAAAAAAGATAAGCTGACTTATCTTTAGTCATAGTCATTGTTTGATCTTTATGATAAACTGTTTTATTTCAATCAGGTATTGGAAAGCTTCGATGCGTCAAATTATGTTACTGAAAAGAAATGGGTCGCCGCGTCTGATGGAACTCAGATTCCAATGTCTATTGTTTATAACAAGAATCTTGCAAAGCTCGATGGGTCTGATCTGATCCATTACTGCTTTATGGATATGGTTCTTATGAGGTATTTTTAGCTGAAGCTCTCTTATCATTGATCCTTAGACTTATTTTGTGCTAAGCTTTAAATTACTCTCTATCTCTATAGATTTCTGTGGATCCATATTTCAAGGCATCAAGAATCCATTTTTTTTGTTTGGTTTGGTTTGGTTTAACCGGTTATAACATCTGTAATGAATTTGGATTGGTTTTTTCGGTTCCGGATAATTCCATATAGGAGAATTAATAATTCATTCGGATTTTTTAGAATATTTGTATGGTTTCGGTTCAAGTAGGTTTTAATATTTGAATGAAGAACCGGTCTAAAACCGAAAAAGTTTCATATTCTGGTTTGGTTCGGTTTACTTTTACGGGAACTACATAAAAACTATACTATAAAAATTAGCTAATTTTCTTCGGAGCTTGACACGTGGATCCCCTTCCTTCTTTTTTACATAGTTTAATTTTTTAAATCCACCACTTGAACGTCATTTTTTTTAACATCATTAATAGGAACAAAACATTAAACCGCCTCCTCAATCCAGCTTGGAAAGGATTCGTTCACGAACGCTTGTATATATGCTAATCGTCGTCCTTCTCGTGCTAGTTTGTCTGCTTGTATGTTCCCTGCGCGTGGTATATTCTTTATCCGGAAGTGTGTAAAGTGCTCGAACAAGGCTTCAAACTCTTCTAACATGGTGAAAAACGCAGGCCACTCTGTGGGAGACTGCAGAATTGTCACCAGTGTTGTGCTATCTGTTTCAAAAGTCTGACAACATATGTTTTGCACCTTAATAACTTCCATCGCCCAGAGTAAAGCATTGAACTCTGCATGTAAGGGGGAGAGACTCCGTCTGTGCCCCCTTACTCCCATCAAGTGGTTTGAGCCATCTTCATTTAAACAAATCCACCCTAATCCTTCGAGGGCTTCCGTATTATTCCACGACCCATCCACTCTGCATAATTTGCCAACCTCCATAGTCTGTGTAGTATCATTAATGTTGAAACTTCTAATAACTTGGCTATCCTTTTCATTATTTTGTGCTTCGAACCATGCCTTCGATTCCTTAATTGTCTGATCCGCGATATCTGGTGGGTCCACATCCACATCTTCAAACACCTTACGGTTCCTTGATTTCCATAGGTACCATAATAACCATGGGTAGCAATCTGCTCCCTGTTGTTGCCCCTGCCTGTCGTGGATTCTCAGCAACAAGTAATCCATATTGGTATAGATACCCCCTTGTGGGATTCCTGTGTAATACTAACTGGTGACACTCCCCATGTAAACAGTGAGTGAGGGCACTCAAAGAACATATGGTTCGTCGTTTCTATCTCTTCCTCACATCTCGGGCACTTCGCGTCACAGTTTATACCTCTCGAGTTGAGTTTTTCCCTTACACTAAGAATTCCCGACACGATTCTAAAACCCAAATAATGAACGTCATTTAAATCTACCCAATGTTACACCCCAAAACCCAAATAATTAGGAGGGTTGAGAGGCCCAAATATACATATTTTTATGTGATAAACATACACTTTTTCTTGTAATTATGTGTTCCTATCACTTAATACTAGATTCTGACCCGCGCCAAGTGCGGAAGTTAAGTAATATTTTTGAATGTTGTAAAAGACTATTTTGTGTGGTGATTTGTTAAATAGAAGAGGGATAATTGATTTCGGTAATATTGTAAAAATTAAGATCAAACATATTTTAAAAGTAAAGAAAACATATTGTAATAAAGGTACAGTAAACAATTAGGTTCGGGGAACGATACCATCACATAATATGTTTAATATTCACCATTACGTATAATTTACTAATATCATTCAAAAACAATAACTATATAGTGTTTTGAAACCATGATATGATTCGTTTAACAATGAAAAGTATGTACATGTTTTATCATTCTTTTGTGCGAGAATATAACATACAAACATTAGGATGAAAGAGAAATTCACAAAACTACACCATTTCAATCTTCCCTTCACAAAATTACACATAATTCAATTTTTCCTACTTTTACACCCTTTTCAATTTTTAAATGGTTTAATTATGCTATAAAAAATTACCAAAATTAAATATTTTCATTTGGGTTCGCTAATTAGTGTTTAGGGTATAATATTGTATGGTTTTGTGGATAAGACTAATTTCGATTTAATTTTAAGTAATTAGGTGTAGTTTTGTGAAGTGATTTTAAAAATGTGTAGTTTTGTGAAATGCAATTTAAAATGTGTAGTTTTCTAAGTCTCCCTTCGGAAAATGATAAAATACAGGCTTTTTAAATATTTTAAACATATCGTCTAGAAAGGTTTAATCACTTTTTCATGTTTAAACTTATCCGAAAATTATTTGCTCAAATTTTGGGAAATGGTGGTTCAACCAATGAGTCGTGTAAATTATGTGTTCAAGTTTTGTCATTTGACATGAATTTCAAGATTATTTTAATTTTAATTTAGAAGTATTAAAAATTGTTGACGAAATTTATATTTTTACTATTTAACATCGAAATCCAGATCTGAAATACGAAACATAACATAATCAAAATATCCAAATTGAAATAGATCCAAAAAATAAATACCACGAACCGATAGAGAATTTTAATAACCCAAAACCTCGAACCAAAACAATTTTTCTTGAATCTCCTAACTACTCAAAATTTATTTAAAATAAGTACAATATTAATATTAAAAGTTGTAATGGTGAGATTTTTTGTTTCTATATAATATTTTTAGTATGTATTTCATATATATAATTTGTAAGTTTATTTATTATAAATTTAATAAAAAAAATATATTTATTATATTATATGGTTAACAAAAACACCCATATCGAAACCAAACCGAAATATCCAACCGAAACCGATTCAAAAATAAATAACGCAAAAGGGTAGATAAATCTATTACTCGAAAACCCGGAACCAAATCCGAATTAAATCAAAATTTGTGGAACGAACTACCCGATTTACTTGAGATTTATTTAAAATATAAATAAATTTAGTTATAGATAAAATATTTTATTAAATATATTAAAAATATATGATATTAGATAAATTATTATTTAAGATTTTTTTTCGAACCCACTAACAGATAATTATTGATTTTTTAGTGGTTGATTTTTGTGTTGAAAATCGTTTCTCTTGATTGTTGATATTAATTTACATTTTAATTCTCATTTTAAGAACATAATAATAATATTGCATATGTTTGTGTGTATGTTTAAGATAATTCTTTCTTTTAATAGTTATCAAAGCTAAGGAAAGGAATAACCTTAAAGCGGTTTGTTTGGATTTAAGGTAATTATTGTTTTGTTCTTAATGAAAATTTAAATCATATGTTAAACCAATGGCATGAAATGTAAATAAGTGTGTTTTTTTGGAAAAATTCAAATTAGTACTTAAAAATAATAATATAGATATGTTTGGGCCGAAATATCAACGTTAATCAAATTCAAGAGCACAATATATTTAACTGATTGGTTCAACTCATCGTTGAGGAAAAATTGCAAAAAAAACCTAAAGTTTTGATAAATCGACAGAAAAAAACTTGAAGAAAAACGTGTTGTATAAAAAACCTAAAGTTTCATTTTCATCATTTTAAAACATTAAGTTTCATTTTAAGCAAATTAACCACTAATCGTTAACGGTGTTAAAATATTAACAGATTTCGACACTATCCGTTTCATTTATCAGTTAAAATGATTTTTTAATTATTTTTATATGAAAATACAAATTAAATTAGAAAGAAAAACATTTGCTTTTCCAAGCTAGACAGCTCGTGTGCAGTCGCATAATTTCAAAAAAAGAATTAACAAAGTCGTTATTTGTAATTATGAAATCTTATATAATAAGATAGAAAGTTTTTATAACTATCAATGTGGTGGTGACACATGGTGCTATACTTTTATGCCATTTGTCATATTTTTAAGAACTTTGTTAACAAAATATTTTTCTTTAAACTATCATTCAACAAAATTTTATTGTAATCAATGTTGTAACATAATGGTCACAATTATGTTGAGAATAAATTTTCTTTATACCACTTTGTAACTCCTATAAAGTGAGAGTGTGAGACTATATAAGATATTCATATTCTTCTTATTTTGATATACATATTTATGAAGCCAATATTTATTTAACAAATCATATATCTTATATAATAAGATTGAATTTTTTTTGTAACTTTCACTCTCAAGACAAAGTGTCACATTCATTTGTTGACATGTGTCTTTTATTAATTGATAAATGCAAAAAATTTCTTATGTTTTTTTTAATTTAATACATATGATTCACATGAGTTTCATAATTTTCTTTTGATTTTATATATAATTGTAATTCATCTTTACTAAAAGTTTCATTTTAACTCTTTCAAAACAAAAATGTTAACTTATTTTTTATGTTTCTTTACTTTACTACAAATGATTTACATGATTTTCACATAATATTGTTTTTAAATTATAGATTTAAATATTGCAATTAATATATCCTACTATCCTCATATTTTGTAACTTAGTATAATTGTCATAGTTGTATTTATATTATGTGTTAAAAATAAATTAAATAATTCGACCTGAAAATCATAATTTTTAAACTCCGGTAATTAGTTTTTGTTGAACAAATAAACAATAATTTATTTATAAACAAACTAAAAAAATATGAAATATTTTTTATATTATAAATACCATTATTATGAATAAATGACACCATCATCACTACATATATTCAATTTTGGTCAAAGTGATATAATTCTCATGTAATGGATAATTAAATTTGGTCAAACAAAATAATAATTCTAATAATAAAGAGTTAAATTTTGGTCAAAAAAAACTTTTCTCCTTAAATAGAATTAATAATTGATTTTATTACTCAATTGTGTAACCACCAAATTTTACATAAATATATATGGATAAATGTGAGTAATGGTTACTCAATTGTGTAACCACCAAATTTTACATAAATATATACATGTTAAATGTGAAACCAAAGACTCTTCATCCACCTCTTGTATATAAAGAGAAAATATTCAACATCACTTTTTTTTGACAATATTCAACATCACTTTATGAACAAATAACACCAACATCATTACATATATTTTATTTTGGTCAAAGTGATATAATTCTCATGTGATGGAAAATTAAATTTGGTCCAAAAAATAATAAATATAACAATAAAAAAAGTTAAAATTTGGTCAAACAAAACTCTTCTTCTAATAATTGATTTTATTAATCAATTGTGTAACCACCAGCTTTGACTTAAAATTATATGTTATAGATGAGTAATGATGATATTATGGACTAGATGGTGAAACTATAAACTCTTGCATTCTGCTCTTCATTCTCATCTCCTATATAAAGAGAAAATATTCAACATCTTGTATATACCATTTTCATATATTTTCTATTTATCCTCTTATTTTTTTTTCTTCATTGTGTTTCACACAACACAAATATAAGGTTTAAGAGTTTATGTTTTCGAGTGATGCGAGGTTCTATCTTAGAATTACGAACGTCATGGAGTTTTAGGAATTAGGGAAAGAGGTTTATACAAACTCACTTCATTTTCTAATATTTTTATTCACAAATAGTCAGTTTGCCCATATTGTGAAAATAATGTTTATAAAAAACTTTTTATGTAGATGTAATATTACGTAGCAAAATATTTTTTAACTATAAATTCAACTAAATGTTATCAATTAAAAACTAATACACATTTTAATTTAAATTATACCGTGCAAAGCACGGGTCACAACACTAGTAAGTCATATTACTTGGAATTAATTTACAATACTTTTGAAAAAAAGACTACTATATTTCTTTAAATAATAACAAGAAAACGAATGTGGACTACTACTATGGGGGTTTCTCTCTCTTCTATCTAAAATATCTCTCAGAGAGAGAGACCCACCGACTATTCCGATTAGACTTGGTTGGTTAATTGGACTTCTCTCCGACACTTTCCGGCTTCTTTGAGCGGAGAATGGTTGGCTTATGCTTCGAAATCTCTGGTCACTTCGACGGAGATGCTTGCTTTGATTCTGGGTCACGGTTGCTCTCATAGAACCGGGTCGCTGGCTTTACTTGTCGGCGTAGTTTTCTTCGTAAAGCTATGGCCGGACTTTGTCTCCGTCATCTTTCCGCTTATTCAGCAAGGATGGACGGCTCTATATTAGATCTATCTCAAGTGTTTGTGTCCCCGCCTTTTTAAATCTCAGATCCGACGTTTACCTTCCATGGCAAGTAGCAACAATGTCGATTTTAGAGGAAATAGTTTTATCTTAGAAGTTTCTTCGGTGAATCTCATTGACATGGTTGTTAGTGTTGAAGAACGAAGAACTGATTCTTAACAGTTGTAATATTGATGGAGATCGACTCAACAAACATCAACGTTTCTCCGATCTTCCTCAGCTGCGTTTCCGGCGCATCTTCAACCTTGTTTGACGGCGCACTGTTTCACTTGAGCTTGGTTTAGGGAAAATTAGGGTTTTGGGTTTTATTGGGTTTTTAGTGGATTGTAGTTGTTTTATGTGTAATGAATTTGTATTTTATTTTGTTTTAGGTCAGTTCTCCAAAAAGCCCATAATTGTAACCTCGTTTAAATTTAAATTAAATAGATGACAAAAAAAATATTTCTTTAAATAAACGATACATTTTTCGATCCAAGTAAAAAACAACTTAATTTTATTATATAGAAGAAAAAACTAAGCTTATATAGTTTGATTGATGACATATTGCTATCAATCCAAGCTAAATAAGTAAATATTCATAGGCAAAAGATAATCTTAAATTTTCAAATTACCTTTAGTATTTATTACATCATGGAGGTAATTAGAAATAAAAAAGATTTACAAGTTAAAACACATTGTTTAATTGGTTCATATGTCATATAGGGATGATTCATCATTTTTTGATGAATTCTTCAAATTTTTTATACAAAATTAAATCATTTAGAAACAAAATAGAACTTTGGTTGAAATTAAAAGCAAATGACAAATCAAAACAACAAGTATTACATATAATATAATTGAACATATATAACTTAAAACAACATGACTGAATGGTTATCCAAAGATCTCTCTCACCTAATAATAATCTTCAAATAACACAAATCCAATAAAACAAAAATAGAAATTAGAAAAAAATTAAGATATCTCATCTTTACCAATTTACAAAACTTTGTTTAGTCTATTCTCGGTTATAGGGTTTGTGTTCTTCCCTCTTCCGTTCATATGATTTCTTGCCTTTCACGTAAGACAAACAACAACAGCAACAAAAGAGATATTTTATAGAGAGATTGAATCGATTCCATTGCACATGCGTGGAACCGCAATGCGAAATTGGGAGAACCCGGTTATGTTTGCGTGTAACACAACCTCGAAGAATAATCTACTTTCTTGCATCACACTCTTCATCCTTATTAGCATCATCGTGCTATGTCCGGTCACAATGTCTCAAGAAGTTGTGCCAGATTCAGACGCGGATTGTCTCTTGAGATTTAAAGACACATTATCAAATGGCTCGGTGTTTAATAGTTGGGACCTATCAACTTCACATTGTCAAGGAAACTACGCGAATTGGTTTGGTCTACTTTGTAGCAATTATGTTTGGGGGTTACAACTTGAAGGAATGGGCTTAACCAGTGAGCTAGATCTTGAACCATTGGTTCCAATGAAGAATCTAAGAACCATAAGCTTCATGAACAATGATTGAACCGGTCCAATGCCTCAAGTCAAGAAGCTACCTTCATTGAGATCTTTGTATTTGTCTAATAATCGATTTTCGGGGGAAATACCCGCGGATACATTTCAAGATATGCCTCATTTAAAGAAAGTTTTGTTGGCGAATAACGCGTTCCGTGGAGAAATACCTTCTTCTTTAGCTTATTTGCCAATGCTTATAGAGATGAGGCTAAATGGTAACCAATTTCAAGGGCATATACCGGATTTTAAACAGAATGATATTAAATTAGCTAGCTTTGAAAACAATGACCTCGATGGACCGATACCCGAAAGCCTTAGAAACATGGATACTGGGTCTTTCGCAGATAAAATTTTGATGTTCTATATATAGATTAACATGACCATGCTATGTTTTACATGATCTAGTTTAAACATTATGAACTTTTATTTTAACAAAAAAAAACATTGTGAGCTTTTTTAGGCGTTTCAACTAGTGCATTTGAATTTTGAACAAAGCCTCCCAAACGTTTTATACACTCTAATTTTCTATGTGAATTTTGAATCTTTAGTTCATTTTTTATATACAGAAACGAGAGAAAATTTTTAAACTATCACTACAATTGTTTTTGTGCCAAAATACCATTATCAGTTTTTTCCCCTAAAAATACTACTTCTTTTAAAAATACCACAATTTTTTATGTTTAGATTTAGTATTTAGCATTTATGATTTGGTTTTATAGGAGACTCTATGAAATCCCGCGTAATACGCAGACATATTACATAATAATATTTTATAATTATATATTAATAATGTTAGTAAATTTGTATAGTTATAGTGAGATTTAAACGAAAACTAATATTATACCCGTTATTTTATTAACAAATAAATATAAAAGACACACAAAAATATATAATGTAGTAAATAGTAAATAATTGATTTTTACTTTTTTCATCTATTAAAAAATAAAAATAACACATTTTTTGTTTTATTACATTGCTTTTGTTATTTACATGAAAAATATTTATTTTAAATTAATAATTAAGTTATCATCAAGATTTTCTTTATTAAGATAACAAATAAGTTATCATCAAGATTTTTTTTTATTTTTTCAAGTAATTTTATGTTTTTTATTTTTTCTTATTTCTAATTATTTTTTTATTGATTATTTCTTAAAATATATTTATTTTAAATTAATAATTAAGTTATCATCAAGATTTTCTTTATTAAGATAACAAATAAGTTATCATCAAGATTTTCTTTATTTTTTCAAGTAATTTTACGTTTTTTATTTTTTCTTATTTCTAATTATTTCTTACAATATTGTTAAATTTTCTTTTTCTATGTTATTTTTCTTATTTCTGATTATTTTATTTTTCTATATTTCGGATTAATTTATTTTATTTATAATTATTTGATAATTAATGTTAACTTTTTTATTTTTGATTATTTTTCTTATTTCTGTTTTTTGTCAATACTATTAAGTTTCCATTTTATAAGATGTTTATGTATCAATTTTAATACACATATCACGATCTAAATTAACTGTAACACGTGTCACGATCCGGTGAGTTATAATTATGCTTAGGTGTCGAGCTCACGTTAAACGCGATCACTTTTATATAATAAAATATGATTTAGAATTTGAGGGTTTAAAGTGTAATTTAAAAAGTTTTAAACTAATTTGATGGGTTGTGGTACCTTTTTATTAGGGGGATGGAAACTACTATTTTTAACAAAAAAGCTTGTGATGGTAATTTTGTCACAAAAATCAAGAGTGGTACTCTGGAAATTGCCCAAAAAGAAAATTTATTAAAATACCACTAAAATGTTTTATATGCCAAAATACAAATTTTTTTCTTTCCAAAAACATCATGAAATCTTTTGGTAAACATGCATCTATTTTTAGTAGCTTTTTGACAAAAAAGTTGTGATGGCATTTTTGCCTTTTGTGCTTAAACTGCTACTAAAATTCCTTAAACCACCACTAAACTGTTTTATGTGCCAAAAATACACCTAATCTTTTTCCCCATTGGTAAAGATGCATATATTTATTATTTTGTGTTAATTTTGTACGTAGGTAACAAACATTTGTGTGGTCCTCCCTTAAGTCCATGTTCATCTTCCCCACCAATACTTCCTATTGATCCTACACTTCCTCCTCCTACTACTACTCCTCCACGACAACCGAACAAGACCGGTTCTTTCAACACAATAGCAATCATCTTAATTATAGCCCTTGTGCTCTGTTTCATCCAATCAAAAAGACAAAATCGCCTCTCTTCTTACTCTTCCTCAAGCCAAGAAAGAGTAGAAATCTACACTTACCATCACCACCAACAACAAGTTAACAAGATCAACAACAACAACAACAACAAACCCGCAGAATCTATGGTCAATCACAACACAAAGAAAAGATCATCAACAACAACTAATGATAGGCTTTTATTCGTGCGAGACGGTATACAAAAATTCGGTCTACAAGATCTACTAAGAGCATCTGCAGAAGTTCTGTAACATCCCCATCCCGCCCCTACCGTGTACCACACAACGCCTCTCTCTAGGCCCGTGGGCCCACCCTGTCCGACGGGTCGAGAATGTTACTTCGAGAGTCTAACCTTTCCTTTAATGTGATATTGTTCGCTCCGGGCCCTAAGGCCCTCACGATTTTGCTTATTGGGTATCACCCCAAAAGGCCTCACATTAAATTGGGGTTAAACTCTCGAAGTAACATTCTCGACCCGTCGGACAGGGTGGGCCCACGGGCCTAGAGAGAGGCGTTGTGTGGTACACGGTAGGGGCGGGATGGGGATGTTACAAAGTGGTATCAGAGCGAGAAGCCACTCTAGTTCTGACCTAGAGGGCCGATTGTCTGGGGCCTGGTGCGCAACGAGGACGTTGCGCCTTTGAGTGGGGGTGAATTGTGACATTCGTCCCACATCGGGTATTTAGAGAATAGAAATCTAATATATAAGGGAGAGTTTAACCCCAATTTAATGTGAGGCCTTTTGGGGTGATACCCAATAAGCAAAATCGTGGGGGCCTTAGGGCCCAGAGCGAACAATATCACATTAAAGGAAAGGTTAGACTCTCGAAGTAACATTCTCGACCCGTCGGACAGGGTGGGCCCACGGGCCTAGAGAGAGGCGCTGTGTGGTACACGGTAGGGGCGGGATGGGGATGTTACAAGTTCTTGGAAGTGGAACATTTGGTGCTTCTTACAAAGCAGGGATATCAAGTGGACAGAGCTTGGTTGTGAGGAGGTATAAACATATGAACAATGTTGGGAGAGATGAGTTTCATGAGCATATGAGAAGGTTAGGGAAGTTGGATCATCCCAATGTGTTGCCTCTTATTGCTTATTTTTATAGGAAAAAAGAGAAGCTTTTGGTTACTCAGTTTATGACTAATAGTTTGGCAAGTCATCTTCATGGTATGACTTTTTTTTTAGCATTATTAATTATAGTGAAAATGCACTAGAATTACCCTAATAAAGACGTTATTACTAGAGTAACCCGATTTCGGAGGGTCGTTCTAGTTATTCCAAAAAAACACGAGATGGACATTGAGGGGTAGATTTCAAAAAAAAATATTTACGGTTTTGTCATTTACAAAAATGTCATTTATGTATATATAAAAAAAAATCTACAAAGCAGACACAAAGAAATCTACAAACAGACACAAAGAAATCTACAAAGCAGACACAAAAGGATGAAATCTGGTGAAACAAATCAACAAACAGATGAAACAAGTCTACAACCCGGTTAAAAAATGACATTATATATTAAAAAAAACCAAAAAATTATCATTTTATTTTATTCGTAAAAACCTCCACTCCTCCTCTCTCCCGTGCGATTTTGGAAACCGTCGTCTTCTTCTTCGTCACCGTCTTCTTCTTCATCGTCGTCGTTGTCATCCTCTTATTCCCTTAATCTTCGCTTCGTCTTCGTCTGTGTTAGTGTCTTCTTCGTCTCTCTTCGTTCTCGTCGTCGTCGTCTCTGCTTCTTCTTCGTCGTCGTCGTCTTTGCTTCTTCTTCGTCTTCCTTGTCGTCTTTGCTTCTTCTTCGTCTTCCTTGTCGTCACATTCTCTCCTTTTTTCCCATCGTCTTTCTCTTCGAAGGTTATATCTCTTTTTAGGGTTTCGTTGTTTGTAAGTTATTGACTGTTTTGTTTAGTGTTTCGTTGTTCAATGTTTAGTGTTTCGTTGTTTGATGTTGCATGTCAACGTTGATTTGGTTTTCTTCACTTCTTTCATATGTAGAGTTTTCGTATCTGCTTTGTAGAGTTTTTGTATCTGCTTTGTAGAGTTTTGTATCTGCTTTGTAGAGTTTTGTATCTGCTTTGTAGTGTTGTTCCAAATGATTTGTAGATTTGTTTCGTTTCATCTGTTTTGTATATTTTTTTCGTTTTATCTGCTTTGCAGACTTGTTATGTGTTGTATATTTGTTTCATCTGCTTTGCAGACTTGTTATATCTAATTTGTAGATTTGTTTTTTTTTTTGGCAAATATGGATGGCGTCTTATCCACCTAGGCGTTATGAGGAAGGATTATCTCCAATTGAAGTTAAAAGCATGGGTTGTTGTTACCTTAAAAGAATA